>CM070075.1:71735048-72335048 GCA_036250285.1 Pyrocoelia pectoralis
TTATTGAACACGGATTCGACATGTTGCATGTTTGTAGTTGATTGAACACCTCGGCAGCCCTGTTTTCATTTATTTTCCAAAAAGAAGTCTCGTGTAAGTTCTTTTTTATTTATAATGACCACATTTAATGCAAGATGTTCAAATAAATTAAGATAGCAGGATATTTTGAAACTTTAAAGTACGATTATTTTTATTGGCATTAAAGGACATTTATAAATAACCTTGTACCAGCTAAACAAATCGACTTCAGAAGAGACAATAAGGAGAATTGGAAAGCCACTTTGTTCATGTACTATTTGACAATTGAAGATCATATTCTGTTAGTGTATTAAACATTTGCTTTACTTAGTTGGAGACTGTGCTAACTTTACAGTGATGCTCTGATGCTTTTTATTACAGTTATGAAAGCAAAACTTCTTTAAAAGTTTATACTACGGAAGTAATAGGACTACTTACGTGTTCATATTATATTTCAATTAATCTGCCTTAAACCACAACTTCACTTAACCCGATCGATTACCAACTTTTGCGGTTTGAAAATACATTTGAAATGCAATAACTTAACCTAATTCGTACAATATTTTAAGGTACCTAACGATTATAAATCCCAATTAGTTGCCGAACATTCCTCAAATTTCAATTCGCTGTGAATCATGGGATCCCTCAATATTCGGAATTTCGGATAATGAAGAGAGTGGATTTAATATGAACTATAAACGTTGTTGGTAGTAGTTAGGAAATACAATCACTTGAGGCAATGATGTATAGTAAGTATGAAATATGGAGGAGGAAATTATTGATACCGGAACTCAATTTATTAGGTGTAGGTACAACTCCATGGAACACAAATAAAAGGCATAGGTGTGCGGTTTAGAGCATAATATGAGCATATTTATTACTTATACGTACAATCTGTTCGTAGTAGTATATTATGCTACAATATATAGGTAGCTATGCTAAATGTTTTGACAATTAACACGACAGTGATCTTGCTCTTTACATGTAGATTATAAATAAAAAATTATACGTTGGAAAATTACAATTAAAGCAATTTGGAAGCCTTTCGGCTGTCTCAGCCTTTCGCTATTTATTCTTAATCGCTTTCATCTTTATCTACGTTTATTAACCATTTTCTCACTTTGTTAAGGCTAGTTTGAGGGTTTCTTAATGCAATAATGAAGCTGAAATTGCAATAGCTATCATTTGTGAATTTCATACATAATAATAAATAACACACAACCTCCCCTTTGCCAATATAAACGATGATGGAGTTGTTTTTTGTAAGTAGTATTTAAACTGCTAGCAATGCCAATTAGCAGGATGAAATTTTGACGGTGGTATTATTACTACAGTTGTGGCGTTACTTACGATCACAGTACCATATCATTAATTAAATTAGAACAACTTAAATTACAGCGACATGTTTCGCAATCCTTACTGGTTCCATTCTCAAGCTTATATTAACGATACTTCAACTAATGAGGACTGAAAACAATGTGTTACAGAAAATACATGTGATAAGAGCAAAATACTTACCTGAGGGGAAAAAATAACAAGTTGAAAGTATAGTAATTTACATCTTAAAATTGAGTACGCCCCTAATAGGAGCAAGAAAACTTTAACTTAGGTAGTACCACTATGTCAATGCATAAATTTAATAAGTAAAAGAGATATACAAAGTAAATGCAAAATTAGATACAAGGTAAGCAAATGTAGTCGTTTTGAAAGTCAGTAATTTCATTTACTACACACGAATCGTGCTTATGTTTTGAAATTTCAAGAGTTTCTAATCAGAAGGTAACCTTCTCGCAAAACGAGGCCCTCAGGCCCTCCAAAAATAAAATTAATGATAATAAATTATACATAATATGTAAGAGACATTACATTTTGTGTTTTTTCCATAATATAATAACTAGACCTTTTTTTACCACCTATATAATGTGGCCCTCCCTACTTTTGCACGACGAGGCCCTGGACCTTAAATACGCCACTGCAGATGGGTTAAACTGGTGACCGCGGTTTTGAGGATATATGATAGTGGAGTTGGTAGATCCCTGACCTGTCAAGCTTATTGATAGTGTTCTTGTTTTTGACCAACACGGTACTCAGAGTATTTTTATCAGAAAAAGAAAGGTGGATATTGCCGTGGGATAGATTAGGATAAAAACAATTGAGGGAACGTTTCATTTTAAAAGCCAGTCTTTCAACTAATTGAGAGCTATAGCTATTGTTGGAACCAATATGTTTGATGATTTTATATTCTTGACGAAAATTATGGGGAGACATAGGTATTGAAAACATCCTCCTCATAAGAGCGTGGAGACTTGTAAGTTTATGTGAAATGGGGTGTTGTGAATCAAAAAGTATGAGATGATCTGTCGTTGTGGGTTTTCGATAAATGCTGAATTCTTAGATTATAGAAAGGTAAGGATACGCCTTTCCTTATACGAACGTTATTAAAACAAGCCAACACTGACGAGAGGGTGCGCAGGAAAAAGAGAGAGAAGAAAAAACAACAAAACTACATGTTCAGTGGCGTACTGTATTTAAGGGTCATATAAATTATAAATATTAAATACATGATTGTACACCATAAACATTGTATAAATACTGTATAATATGAATACGAGACATGCAAGGTAGATATGTGTATCTTCAGATACCCACTTCTCTCCTTAAAATAGAAAATAATTATTAAGCTTCTCCTTCAAATTTTAAGTAAATAATCACTTCCCCCATTAAAATTTCTTTCTACGCCTATGTAAGGTTATATTTTCTATTTGCCCTTAAACGTCCGTAAAAGGCTTCTTTTGCGCACAAAGCATCATCGCGCATTATTGTCTTTTCCGTTTTAATAATTAAATGTAGAACAAAATGATACTTCTTGTATTTAAACAACAAATTTATAATAATTGACAGCACGCACAATTACCGCTGTGTTGTCAAATCAGATTCACTTAGTACCTATGGAAGATTTTATTTAAGAACGTAAACTAATAAAGGTTGTACACATTTAACAGTCGCTTAATGTCATTTTCAATAACACATAATTATAGATATTTATAGATTTTAATTACTATTTTAGTTGAGATGTTGATAATTGGACAACATTGCATGACAAAGTACAATAAATAAGACTGAATTAGGCTATCCTTGTTCTGGCTTCACAAACCAATGTAAACAAACGTTTCTGTTGTTTATTTATATTCTAAGGCTGAATTCAATTTTTCGTTGGGTTTTCTGGAGTAAAATATCCAAAAATGGGAGTTGATTTCTTTCTCTGAAGTAAATTTGATTAATCAATCAATCTCATATATACTGATTGATTGAAGACATTGTGGTTGGTTTATTTACTACTGATTGATTACTTGCAGGTAGGTGAGTCGCGAATAGTAGATATAGAACTGGTGCCATGATAGTCTTTTGGGCAACACGGGTTAACATTTTTAACAGGAGGCAAGAGTGCCAGACTCTATCGATGTTAGAAGGGAATTTTTATTTTTCCAAATCGTTTCACTAATTTGTGGATTTGCTCCTTGGTACTATGTTTCCTTCTGAAAAAGAAATGATTAGGTATTAGGCATTAGTTTTACTTACATAAAATAAATTCTGATAATCCTTTTCTGTGGTGTCAATTACGGAACAAAATCCCATAGAATATTCATGAATCTTACGGAAGGATATTCCACATCCGGTAATCATCAACTGTGCATTTTACATCCTTTCTAACGTACTTTTGAGCGTTTTTAAGAAACAAACTAAGGCACCAACATATTATTTAATAATGATGGTGTTCATCCAATGGGAACCTTATTTCTGTTACACCTTGCTGTAACACCTACCTATCAGTATTAGTCAATATTTTTTTCTCCAAAATTGTTTTTATTAATTTTACCAATTAGCAAATCTTGAAAACCATTTTGTTGTAAATAAATAGTGAGGGTAATATTCACTGTTGTATATTACACTATAACTTCCTCCACGAAATATAAATTCGGTTTATAAAAAGTAGGTATAATAGCTTTTACTTTTAAGCTTACTGAAATCGTATAATTTCGGGGGATGCTAGTTACGCCATGAAGTCCATTATTATATCTACAATACATGTACTATATGACCAATTAATATCAGTTTTATTTTCAATTAGTTTCAATGACACATCCATGAGTGTATATCGACTACGTTCAGGTTCAGGTTCACTTTTAGTATAAAAGGTTCCTCTTTATAATAAATATACCAAACATTTAAAATCGATGTTCATTCCTACTGCTTTGATTAGGCAACCAATATTACCTTTAATGCATGACTGACAAGATGCCTAATATGTAACTTGCTTTGACCTAAGTAGTAGATTTCTGTCATCTTTCGATAAATTAATTAGTTACGATGAAAGTTAAGAGTTATCGCATTTTTTATTCTCTTTCGCCCTATTTTGAGTCGCATCGCATCGTACAACAATCTATAAATAAAATTAGCATCTGAAATCATACATAATTAAATTCTTTCCTTCTAGTCCTAAACTCGAACCCACGCATTTATTATATTTTTAAAAATATATCGATACTTTTAATAATTATTACTGATTGATGTTCGATAAATTGTTCGATTCAATCCTTAAACCTGTGAACCGTTTTAAGGAGTCGTCCTTCGTAGAGAAATTACGCCGTTTTCGAAAGTACTAAGGCCGAAATCATTTTAATCATTTGGGATTTACCTAAAAATTTTCACAATGATTGAGTTGAACCAAAAGGAACGAAGGGCAAAGTGAAAAGGTTAAGCCTTTTATTTTTTAATGCGATTAAATTAACTCAAATAAGAGTCATATATAGAGCATAAAGTGTTGTCTTATCTGTTAAATAAAATATGGTTGAACTGATTAACTACTTATACAATTATGACAGGAATATATTTACATACAACTTTCTGTTTTTCCACTTTTCTCTGGACTTATGGGTAAAGTGGAAACTTGGACAGGGTAGAGTGGAAAATGAATTTAAAGCAATTGCCAAGAGGTATACTATATTTTTTAGAAACAGACCACAACGATGTCATTTGTGCTTCTTGCATCGCCCTTTTCATGTCATCTTCATTCCATGAACATTGTTTGGTTTTTCCTTTGTTCGTTCACCGTACGTTCAATTTTTCATAATTTTACTCATTTCATCCCCCCCTAATCGTGGCTCCTCAAGCAAAATCCGGGTTTCTCATTTAGAGAACCCTTTCACCACTAATATTTTATATTGCTATTAATTCCCCCTCAGCTTTAATTTTCTTCAATTGTAATTGCTTAAGACAGTTTGTAATCTTGTAGTTGTTCATCATCTATAAAACGAAAATATTAATTTAATTTAATTTGCGTTAATTTATTTCATATTAATTTAATTTAAACGACTTAACTGATTACTTCATAATTGTTCTAGTATGAAATGCACATTGATTTAAATTATCATAATTTAAAATGTATAAACCTTAACGATTATTGATAATTATCTTTCATCATTTAAATTTAATCCAAATTTAATTTGAATAAATATATAATATATTGTATTAAATAGAGTATCTCATGCAGCCCACCGACTGTTACATTGTAATGATAATCTAAAGGCGACTATAAAGCCCCCGAGCGATTTCCACTTATTCCCGCCGCTTGAATTTTCCACGTTGCCCCGGGACGCTTTCTAATCTATAATGGGTCGCCACGATTACACCATTAAAAATCAATCTGTAATAATTATATCACATGAAAGCCCAAACGTTCAATATTAAATTACTTACCTTTGAGATGTTCAATACGTTGTATATAGCAGAACTATTATAACACAAAAGACAGAAACAACAACGCGTTCACACAAAGCCACTCGTACGCTCAAACTACAATAACCTCCGCTTCTCCAATCCTCAGTAGTCCAAGAATGTATACCGAGAAGTGCTGCCCTCTCTTAACTTTACGAGAAAACGTTATTTTCCACTTTGCTCACGGTTTCCACTTTGCCCTTGCCTCCCCAATAGGTCTTTGTATATTTTCTAACTATTTTCTGTCATTCAGAGTGTCCCAACTTTAAAAGTTTAAATAGAACACCACGTATATTATTACATTTTAAGATTAATTAAAAAAGGTGGAAATATAGACAGATTTTCTTTCAACACGTTGTGGAAATTTTTGTAATAGGTAAAAATGCTTATTGAGGCTGCAACAGTTAAAACGGTTTGATACAAATTGAAATAATTTCCACAATTTATTTTCATTCATTACACATGTTGACGAGAAATCAAATGTGCTATGGCGAAGTTTCGATTCTTTTAAAATTCGTGAGTATCTTCCAGTTTAATCGAACTAGTATTGTTGTTAAATCTAACTGTGCGCAAATGCGATATTTTGAAATGTAAAAGATCAAGGTGGCTGTTGCTGCAGGCATTGTTTTTTATCACTTTTGGCATTTTTTTCTAAAAGTGGCACGGATGGAAAATTTGAAAATAAAGATCACTGTGGCTGATGATCGTTTCATTGTATCATTGAGTTATTCAATGATTGTATTCGGCACACTATGGGATGGCAGCGTCTGAACTTCAATCTCGATTGCTAACAGCCCTCGTCCTGTTAGCATCAAGTGTTGTTGAAGTGAAAGGACAATTAGGCGGAGGCTTGCAGAGCATGCGAGTGATGCGACAGGACCACAATTGTTATCTATATCATTTTTGTTCAGAAGGGTAGGTAGATTTTCTTGTAAATAAACCTTGCACGTACTGCTCCCTGGTTGAAATCTTTGGTACAGTTGGTTGTAGCTTTAAGTATGTATTTTGAATTTAACAAAAAGTATAACAATTGCATAACTAAGTAGGTTTGGTTCGTAAATTACTTCTTAATCACGTTTAGTATCCGACTATTCTTTATACTGCATGTTATGAGTTCTTATAACGTATTAGCTACTGACTGAATTTGTTAAGTGTAACTACATTTTGTTGAAGTGATAGTTATAGCGATTTATTTAACGATGTTGATAACTAATACTGTTGTGTTTTATTACATGCGTGCTGTAAAATAACTTTTATAATTAAATAAAATATGCAAATGTGGCCATCCTATTTTATTAGTTATAAAAGCAGTGTATCTTGCGTTTCTATAATTACCTTGAACATTAGTTAATAGATAATTATTGTTCACGATTCACGTTGGAGATAATAATCGTTTAGAGCAGAATCTTTCAGACCCATTACAAAGCTCCTTGCGATAAACATACAGTTATAAGGGTAAACGCCCGCTAGATTAAGTAAAAGGATTATGGAAATTGACATCACCGAACCTGCTAACTACATTATTTTTGGAGGATACTGTGCTATAAAAACGCGAATAACTAAGTACAGGAAGAAGATGAACGATTTCAATTACAAATGTGCGGTTGCCGAGGAAGTTTTAAAGGGATTACCATTGCGTCTGGAGCACGATACACTTACACACTGGAGTATAGTTGTGTGTACAGAAAATTCGAGGAACTTGGCCGAATTTTTGATCTTGCAAATTCGAAATTTATGAAAAGGTAGTGGAACTACAATTATTACTACATATTTGATTATTATATTAATACTATTTGAGGGAATAAGCCGACGGCACAATCTTTCACATTTATGTATTATGATCCTAATATGGTAGCGTGATTTTTTTTATTTGCTTATTAAATTCTGTGCACCCACTTATTCAGAAAATGACTTTACAAAATTCATTACAAAAAAAGTTACAGACTATATTTTATAATGTTGTCCTTCCACCTTCCGTGTACCCTACCGTACCTTTTTACATAAATAAGGGTAGCAAGAGAGAAGTGATTAAGCATAATGTCAATTTTGATTCACGTATAATCAATAATTCGAAATGACAAAATATGATTTGGTTCGATCGAGATGTAGTCCAGTAAATTTTGGTTTTTCTTTTTAATTTTCCCTGGTTGTCTGACATTTATCCAAGAAAGGTTAAGGCTTTGTAACTTTTCCAAACTGCGTTGACACTTTACAGTTTACAAGATGATGCAAGCTATCTAACATCGAAAATTTTTTTAAAATTTTGTAACTTGCAGTCCCTCTCGTCAATTTTTGGGGCTTTCTCAAAACAATCAATATAGGTATAATATGCATCAGTAATTTAAAATTGCAAACTAAATTTGTGGAATTCACCACATCGTGTACCTTAATTCCAATTTGTGATTTATACAGTGAATCGTTGTTAACGTTTCAATGTTTAAAATTACTTTTTAAAAAGTTGCAGCCCCTTTGAGTCTTCAAAGCATATGAGCTGCACCAGCAGTAGCAATTGAAATAACTTTCGATTGATGTGCCTTTTTGTTTAAACGCCGAAAATTGCGGGCAGGGAAATCCCCGGCTTCACCGGTGTAGATTCGAGCACGTGGTAGATAAATATATTTTATTTATAAAATAATCTATTTGCCTTTAAAAGTAAAGCATTAGATGCAATTAAATGTTAAATAATCACGGATTATTATCAGTTAGTTACATTATACTAATAACAAGTGATTCTACTTAATATTTTATTTGAATATGTGCCAACGCATTTCCTGCTGTTTATATGTTAATTGTTATTTGTTAGGCGGATAAATGGGTCCAGAACATACACATTATTATTTAAAACAGATTTATTGGAAATCCAAATATTTTTTACACCGTTTGTCGAAATTGTCGTTAATGTAAAAGTTAAAAACATAATTGTTAACATGTCTATCTTCAAGATCTGTTAAGATAATAGAACTTATCGGTTGGAATCAACAATAACTGAGGGGCTGAAGCACAACTGAATTTGTTCTCCTCAATCTGTAAAAACCTTTGTAGTTGAGATCTGTTTTATTAATTTTCTACATGAATTGGTTGAATTAAGGTTTTCCATTACTGAATATGTTTTAAATGGTCTGAAAATCCAAACATCCTTTGAGTCCCATATTTTCAATCATCCAGAAAAAGAAGAATACAGTTTTTTAGTTCGAACAACTTTACTTTACTTCATAAATCGTTTGGGATATAATTTGTTGGGCTTATTGACTATTATACTACCAGTGTACCGGGTATGCTACAGAAGCGGAAACTTTTTTCTTAATTATTTCAATATTGAACTGGATCATCCTATGTAGGGTCGGGGTAAGAATAATCTTACTGCGTGTCGTAAAGGGTGACTAATCAATGGCCGTGGGAGAATAGAAGTGGTGTGCATGCAGGCAAATAAGGATGAATTCAAATTGGGTTTAGCTTGGGTGTAAAAATGAGATTTTTTAGTGCTACTCGTATTGGTGGATTCATGTACGTTCATCATTAAAGTTTTTCATCCTTGCATTTACAATGGAATGTGACATCAAGTGGGATTTAATATTGCCATATGTTGTACTTATCTGAGTAATAGTTGTGTTATTGTTAGTGACGTAAATCGTCATTAATAAGCCCACAGATATTGCAAATTGCGGGATGTTTATCTTGATAAGGATAAATACGTGGGAAGCTGAGTTGGCACTCGAATCAATGGGAATTAAGTTAAATTGTATTACTGTCCGACGGGAACGTTCAAACTCACTGCATTACTTTCCGACAGGAGAGCAAAGTGTCATCCAATTTTCGTGTAAGTTGCCTTAGTATAGTCTAATATTGCGAATTATTTTCATGTGTTTGAGTAGACAGTCGGCGAGAAGGGTGGGATTTAATTAGTAATGGCAATTATTGTAACTTTTTGTAGCACCAATTTTGCGTTGCCTTGTGAATAAGGTTGAAGAACTCTTAATATTGAAAGAGGGTGAATTTTACCTGGTTTTTAGGTTAATGAAATTGATTGAGTTCCTAGTAAAATAACCCTTAATCTGGTGTTGTTTCAGGATAAATAATTTTGATTATCCCCATTATCTTTTATTTAGATAGGATGTAGTTTTTTTAGAAAGTATTCCCCTGATAAAAAAGAATATAGGTACTTGTAGAAAGATTTTGAGGAGTTTGATTTTACGTTGTTAAGTGCTTTTTTTGTTTTGTATATGGATTAATAACGATATATGCTTGAGGTTACTGTTCTATGTCAATGGTAAATACAGATTTGAATCATTGCAAACTACAAGGAAGGGAAGTGTATGTGTATCCAATCGTGTAGCGAGATACTTGGTTATGTAAAGAGGACGTCGATTTTGGATTGTGTTCCTTTAGGAAGTCAGTATTTTGTAATGCCAACTTTATAAGAAATGCAATTAGAACATTGACAGCTCAGCACTCCAACCTTTACAAAGATGTCAGAATCTGGCACCCCTCTTTGCACGTGAACTCGAATCGAATGATAACTTCCCTCCTTTCCTTGATCATATGCATAAAATGACGCCTATGCGTATGGTATTCCAATACCAATTTAATTTCTTTGAAGATCAGTTGATTGCGTCATTTTTAAAAACAATTTTTTTTCGATGTAATCCTATATACGTCATTCAATTTGGAAATTATGATTATAAAGAGAAAGAGTGACAAGTGTACCCATCAAGAGGTCGTGTTCAACACATATGACCCCCACGTATTTTAAATCACGCAGTTAACCTTCCCAATTCAACCAATGTTTTGAGCATAAACTCGAATACCACATTAGAATTTGTTGTTTATTTATATTATTTGGCCGTCTTGCAGTACAACGACATCGAAAATCTATACAGAATTTGAGCGTTTGAATTGATTTTTTGCTATAACCTTAGCGTTTCTCCCGATGATTTATGGTAATCCATTAATTCAATATGTTACTTAAACGACTCTATCCTAATCTTGCAATAATTCGACGATAAGAGCTTTCTGTAATATTACTTAAATATTAACCTTTCACGTCGCTACTCTAAATCCGGGTTTGGAGGTTATCGTTCCGTTTACAACGTAATAAGAGATGCCATTAATCAACGCTGTATCAGAAACAGATTTTCGTATCCATTTTTGCACTATATCTTGTCTGAATATGAATCTCATTAAAATAATTTTAGAAAATTTATGGAAAAACACGTGGAACAGGTCAAAATATTATTTCGAGTTTTAAATCTGAACTTTGACATAACTGTTTCCAATATATCTAAGTATAGAAAGATGCACCAAAGAAGGAAATGAGCAAAAGGCAGAGTATAATATTGATGAGGCTATTTATATTCGTATCACTTTCTGTGATGAATTATGTCTTCATTTGCTAACCATATATTTTCTTTAAAAAAAGGTTACGAACTAAATAAATCGTTGTATTACCATATTCCACTGAGTTGAATTGCGCAAAATATGCAAGTGTCGTTTCATTCTCCCTATTGTGTATGTTTATCTAGGTACTACTTCGGTATATCGAATCATCAGCAATAAATTTCAGACACTAATTAAATAGACATACGTAATATGTTGCTATGCTTATGTAACACCTACACGAAGTACACATGTCACATCATATAAGGTTATACTAATAATATTTGTCCCAGATATCTGTGAAATTATCTTAATTCGAATTAAAATTCTAATTTATACATAAAATTATTATTAGCGAATGTGTTTTTTATCTCTTTAGTGTTGATAGCTATACAAATAAAAGAATATCCTTTTGTGACAGTTAAAATTAATACCAACACTTAATTATAATAAAAAAATTTACAGGAATATTTTTTAATTTTATTTCAAAATTTTCATAATAAACGTTTTATTATTCTGATAACGTCTCCGGCGTTAACCAAATTTGGAATTTTATTCCCTAATGTTACAGTATACGCAAAAATGTTTACTACCTATTTTTCTCAATATTTATTAGTTATAGAATCAATAAATTTTGAAATCGTTCGTTTTAATATTATCTGTGTCGAATTTAAAAAAAATTACAAGCAACCTTTCAAATGTACATGCACATTTATACAATATTTAAATTAGTTTTTTGATAGTGCATAGTTCAGTACTTAAGCATAGAATTTTTTTCTTCTTGTAATCCGATCGATTTTTTCAAATTGGTATGCAAATTATGCAACGATCCATGATAAAAATACCTTATATTTAAGAAGTCATATCCAAGTATTGAGTCTTAAATTCATCTCATTAGCATATCGCATCAATTAGGGTGCAGATAAGAAGGTAGTGGGTTGTGGTTGCAACAATTAACAGACATACACTGTGGTAATTATCAGTATAACAGCTTCATTAGGGCATTTTAATGATTCTTATGCACGCTTCATCTCCGCTTACACACATTCTTAACATTGTCAGTCAGTGCGACATTTTTGATTTCATTCACCTTCTCGTTTCGGTTCTTTGTTATTATTGATAATAATATACTACTGTTATACTCTCCTTTAATTTTGCGGGTTACAATCACTTTTAACAAATAGCTTAACTTATTTTCTTCTTTAAAGGCAATTTTGCTAAAATCACGTTTGTTATTAGCGATTGGTGAGATTATAATCTAATATAACGTTGAACTGAATTAGGCTCCTTGGACGACTCTAATTTGCCGAATTCTATAGATATTTTGTTTAAATCTCGTCAAAATTGGTAGTACGTAAAAATGTAAATTATGATGGGGGGGTGGATGGGACCTAAGTTCACGCGTACGTAGGCCTCATTCGGGCCCTTTGTACTACCCCCTGCCGGACACATCGAGCCACAGAATGAACGGGTCACCCATCCAAGTATTGACCAGAGCGCGAGTTGCTTAACTGTCAAGTGTCAACAGTGGCATAACTATGGGGGGTGATATGGGTGTTACATCCCCCCATCCCCCCAGAAGCTATGAGAATATCTAAATAAACGTTGTCCTAAACAAAAAAAGTTACTTAAAAGTACTTCAACACAGAGCAACAATTCAACCGATAAAGTTGTTGTTGTACATTAATAAATAGTATTAGGTAATTTATATTGTGAGCTTATTTCTTTTTCATTTTGATTGTAGAGTAGAACACTTTCAGATCCTCCCCCCCCCCCCCCCCCCCCCGACTAAAACTGTAGTTACGCCACTGAGTGTCAATATACAGTGAGCGGCTAAATTATGGAACAAATTCATTATTTTGCAAAAAATTTATTTCAAATAAAAATCCTGAAATACGTCGATTTTTATTTTTTGTTGGGCACATTTTAGCAGATATTTTTTTTACCAAAAAGTCAACATGGCGCCCACGCGCCATTTTGTAAAAAAAATTTAAATGGAAAAGGGGGTCATCTGGCACATCGTTGGAAAGCTCTTAACAATGGGAATTCAAATCCCAAAGTTGAAAACAATCGATTAAGGTATAACAAAATGGCGATCTTTTCAATGAGTCACTTTTCTCCTTTCCGGAACGCATTAATAATAAATTTTTCCAAAAAAAAACACTAGAATTTCAAAAAAACAATTTTATTTCTGTAACAAAGTAATCAGATATAATATCATATGATATATGTCAACTACTGCGTTCCAGAAAGGAGAAAAGTGACGACAGTAATGTCGTAAATGCAGTAAATAAATATAAATTACGGAAATAAGTAACCACCAAACCATATAAATTTATTGACATTTTAAGTTAGACGAATTAAGATTAAGAAATAAAACTTCCAACCTTCCCTTGAAACTTTAATAAATCGGGAACCAATTGATGAAAGATTCGAATAGCTTTTGCACGATGGTGATGTACAATTAGTATAAGTTGTGCGACATGTTTCATTCCTTTCACTTGCGTTCACCCTCTTTTTCTCCATAATTTTATTCATCCCTCATTTTCCATTGCCCTTCAGGCCATCCTGGGTTCCTCGTTGCGAGGGCCCTTTAATTTTATAATTGTATTGACGATTTTTGAAGACTTTAAGATTTTTAAGTATATTATGTTAACTTAACCTATTTTATGCTAGATTAGTTTCTAGTTATCAACCTTTTAATTTATTAATGACATTTATATAATTTCGCTTGATAATGAGAACAGTCAGTTCTCGAAACATGTCGCACAACTTATACTAATTGTACATCACCATCGTGCAAAAGCTATTCGAATCTTTCATCAATTGGTTCCCGATTTATTAAAGTTTCAAGGGAAGGTTGGAAGTTTTATTTCTTAAACTATTAATCCCTTTGTGATTCCGGACTTCATCATGTCGAATTAAGATTGACAGTGAATTGAAATTGATGTTGATATAATACTACTACATGTTTCGACAATTACTAGTTGTCACCATCAGGCTAATACAATAATAAAAACTAATTATTATAACAATACTTACTTACTATAATATAATATAAAAACGTAATCGATGAAGAAATGGAGTGCGCATGAAAGGTGAAGATGGAATTAACACATATGAAAAGCTATCAAGCACGATATCACTAAAAACCAATCGTTAATTGGACAACATAAAATGGGGGTGGGTGGGGAACTTACAAAACCCAAGAAGAATTCAATTAAGTGAAATTAACATTGTAAACAGGAAACCACGCTGCAAAAATGAGCTTAAGCTTTATGACAAAAAAGGGGTGTGGATAATACTTACGGGAAAATATTGAAAGCAATTAAATAATGTAATAGAAAGAGTATAAGGACCACATTGTGAAAACGAATGCGACCTAATGGCCATATAAAACACAAAGAACACGAAATGAAAACACGGCGTGGTAATCTAGTAAAGGGGGAAGAAACCTGTAACAAAAACAACGAGTTTATACGAGGGATAAAGAATGCCCAGGAAGTTGACAAAACCAGTACATTTTTGTTGATATTTAGAATCCCGTTAAGCGATTTTATCATTAAATTTGGTAATTACTCCTTTGGTCTCAAGAAGTTCGAGCTTGGTGCCTTTTCCGCAACAATGTAGGTTATCATAATTGATTTTCGGGTCAAAGGTGTGACCGTGATAAAGGATGTGGTTGCAAAGGAAGATTTGGAGGTCATGTTATTATTCTTTATACATGAGAAATGTTCTGCGATTCTGGTTTTGAACTTTCCACCTGTTTGGCCGATGTAAAGAGATCCACACGTGCCACAGGCTACTTTGTAAATGCCTAATTTATGAATGAAGCTTTTCACACGTGGATACTCGCCGGATATAGTATTCCGCTGCAAAATTTCCTTAACTTGTCCATTTAGCCACCCGTGACGGTATCCGCCTCTCGAATACAGAATTACTGTATGTATAAATGGAGACTTTCAGACGGGGATACGGACACAGCAGAATACATAGGCGTTCTTATTACTAGTAGTGATTGAACGGTTGAAAAGCACTAGTAGAGGGATCTTTCACTTTCCTTCAATTCTACTATAGGGTGTATCCACATAGTACGTCTCCTCTTCACTTGTTATTTTTATCATCCATCCTACCTGTGCCACTGGCGGGTAATGAATGTCTTGAAAGGCCGTATCTGGAAAGTATGCCGTCAATTTCAACCGCAGATCATGTATCTCGCATACAGTATCTCAGATACAGTATCCCCGTGTGAAAGAGCTCTAACGGCATACTTTCCAGATACGGCCTTTCAAGACATTCATTGCCCACCAGTGGCGGAGGTAGAATGAATGTCGAGGAGTGCGCGATCAGATGTGGGTACACCCTATAGTAGAATTGAGGAAGAAGAGAGGGGCGTATAAATTACTTTAGCTGGATTACCTGTCAGGTGTGAGCTTTTCAACTGTTCAATCACTACTAATAAATACAATCCTACGCCTATGTATTCTGCTGTTTCGGTATCCCCCTCTGAAAGACTGCATTCATACATGTAGTAATTCTGTATCTCACATACAGTATCCCCGTCTGAAAGGGCCCAGATGTAACCGATGTAAACCAATTGAAACTGCCAGAAAATATCTAAACTAACACAATAATTGTTGTTCATCTCTTAAGACAAGACATTTCTCACACTATTTTGAACTATTGTCAACCAACAAGAATTGATCTAACCTCCTTAGAGAAATATTAGTCTTATAGAAACCTGGAAATCCATCACTATATTATACAAATTAGTACATTGCTAGAAGTAATCAAAACAACAAGAAGTTATTCATATTCATAATAATCAGAATCTTTAAGCGACTCCTTAATCCAATTGTCAAACATTGAAATTAGTTTTGGAGACATTTCAGTTTTATATCCATCAACTTTTCCTTTTCGTATGAACTCAGTAGTTCCATAAAGGGCCATACGGTTAACTGCCGCATTTGCTTTGATATTATGAAACTGTAACCATTCAACTAACTCTCTTTGTTGTTCTTCTGTTATCGTTTTATTAAGAAACTTGGCAACCTTTTGTATAACTTCCTCTAGATTATTTTTCATTTCTTCGTACCTTACAAATAAAACATTTTCCTTGTTTCGCAAATTCCAAAAGTACAGAATCGATTCCCAGTGTATACCTAGTTAGTGATTATAAAGTATCTGTAAACAGTTTGTACCAATACTTACAATAATTTCCCATAAATAGTGTGCAATACTCCTCCAATGAGCAATTATGAAGTTTGATTAAATTTTTAGTAAAGTAGTAAGACGACAAACAAACATCTTTAGCATTTCGCGAAATGTATACTATCTGTAAGGTAAACTACAATTTATTGTGCTCTGATCACGAATTTGATACCTTAGCTTTTTTCTCTCCAGATAAGAGTTGTCTTGGCAAAAATTTTGGTGCTGCGTGCATCTTTATGAATCGTGGACTTTTCATATTTTGTATATAAGTTATGGCATCACGATGACAGTCAAACATTTTTAAATGAGGTGCTGTTGCCTCTAGTTTTTTAAAAGTCACTCTAATAAAGCAAAAGCTATGAAGGAACATATTAGATTACATATACGCTTACTCTAATACTGGAAAACGTTCATCTATAAATATTCCAGCTCCCTCAAAGTTTAAATCATTTCCAATTAACCATACTAGCTCCTGCAGCCACGTTGTGCCTATAATAAGATTACGAATTAATTGTGTCTGAAAACATTTCATAACGATTATACCAGATTTCATATTGCCAATAAGAAATACGTCATCGTCACGTACTTCTATCTCTTTGAGAACCTCTAATTGGCTTTCATCCACCAGCTCATTGACAATGTTTGGAAATCGGCTTTGTAAAATTTCTGCCTCCTGGTCCGCGAATGACAATGATGCCATGTTTTGAGACTGAATACGTTTGGTGTTAGTGAAACGCCTTTTGGATTGTCATATTTTGAATTATTTGCATTTTTAAGGAGAGAAATAAAATTCATATACTTAACAGCGAAGGAAAACACAAATGTAATCCGTGTAATTGTATATTATATAATATAATAATCTTAAGTACGGCACACAGATTTCTTATAATCTACCATGGTGAAATCAGAGCCGATTTAAGATTTATTTTTAGACCGAGCTTGTAACAAATAAAGTAGGTATTAAAAACAGTAGAATAATTCGAAGGAGATGATATGTTTCGATGAGTAGTTCAATTTCATGTATTTTTGATAAAATTCATATATTTCTGCTCTCAAGCGATACCAAGAGGAAGTGAGAGTATTCATATAGGTACCAACCACGAATTTAGAACAGAAAGTTTATAAGTTATACGAAGTATGTATGTATGCACTGTATGTACCAAACGCAGCATCTGAATTCAGTAGGTTTGGCAATACAGCAGCCCGTAAGTGCAATGCTGAATTTGAAGTATGGTATGGGGAGCAGGGGCGGTTGCCCTCCTGGCCCCTGGGAATAAGAAAAAAAGTAAAAGTTATTAAAAATAAAAATAAATTTTGTACGAAATCTTGAAAAAATACCAGAGCCACGAACCCCCAATTGCCCTCCCTGGGAAAATTTTCTGGCAGCGCCCTTGTATAGGGCTAATTTGATTAAAATGGAACATTATAACAAGCGAGTCTTACACCCAAACATCGTATCATACATCTAGTGCGCGAAATGCCACATTGGTGATCGAGAACTAGTCGAGATCACCAAAGTATTTCGCGCACGAGTTGCAAACAAAAATTTTTCGACAAACGTGAAAAAGTTGACAATTATTTTAACGTTAAAATACAAAGCTCTCATTTAGTTTACATGCAGTGCGCGAAGTAAGTATTTCGCGCACGGCGTCGTTATTTCGCGCACGCTGTCACTTCGCGTATTGTTATCAATGCGCAAACCTTCTCATTTTTTGACGTTTGTAGAAAAAATAAATTAGTGTCTTAATTTTAGGAGTCACTATATGACTGATATAAATCTGTACCATAGCGCTCCTCCGTTAATACCCATGTCCCAATTGTTGTCTTAAATATACTATTCTGAAAAAAAATACCGGTAATTCGTAGTTTAAAAGGCCCAAGATAATTATTTAAAAAATTTCTCTTTCGTAAGTTGATTGTTCTGCCCATAATTACAATGTTTTATATGAGTCAACCATTTTCTTTACAGAAGAATAGTATTCGCGATGTCACGATTTTTACAACGAACAAAGAGTTTACCTTAAATTTTGTGTTGCGAACGAAATTTCGTGAACCGGCCCGATTAAAAAGAGTCAAAAGTAATACTCGATCATGAATTCGATCCAGAAACACGCACAAAATTGTGTAACAGCTATAATACGTAGATTTTGCACATCGGCAATGTACCTACTATTGCATAGGACAAAAACGCGACAAATACCATCGATAATCACCATATTCACCAAATTTGGTTCCGCTTTACTTCTTGGTTGAAATTATATTAAATTCGACTGAGTTCATAAACAAAATCCGTTGAAAATTGAAGACTGTATCGTAAAGTGTTATTTATGGCAGTGATATTCTAAATAATTCAAAAACTTACAGAGTTTTTTAGAAACACAAGCGTTTGTGTAAAATTTGTTACTTGTTTGCAGGGACTCTAGTACTACAGTCAACTGTAAAGAGTTTAACGAAAGTAAGTAATTTATTTATCAATTCTAAGTATTATCCTTGTTTATACGATAAGCAAGGGCATTATCTTACCATTTAAGCACAGTAAATGTTGATTGAGTGTTAATAAAGGTAAAGATTACTGACAAAAAGTAATTATATACCTACTATTTTCATCAAAAGTATAATCGGCTTAAAATTAGAATACAATTTGACAACGTTTCGCCATGAAATGGCTTTTTCAAGTCGGGAATGTGCAATGTTAACAATGTTAAAGGATTCTCATAAATACGAAATTACTAAAACCAGCATTGTGTAAGCCGTAATTAGGTTGTTATCTATTAAAAATGCGCTAAGCTCAAAAAACCAACTCGTTTATTATGGTTAATAAGGTGTAATTATGAAATATGTAGGCTCAGTACTTTAACAATTAACTATATTTCATTTTCTAGGAAATTGTATATTTACCTAATCCTAATAATTAAGGGAGAGTGGGGGAACTGTGCGCACCTAAGCACTATGTGCTCCGACCGACGACTAGAGTGTTTAGTCGAGGAAATAAAGCACTGAACCTACCAAATTTTTGTAGTAAGACGGATTGAGATGGGTTTTTTTGCATTCGCTCCCTAAATTCAATAGGAAACTTTGTACCTACTTTTGATCATGTTTTTTTCCAAATTGCATTTGTGCAATCGAAAATGCATCCTGAAAAATGCATTCTCATAGAAAAAATTCATAACTTCGTCATTCGCTTCTAGAATCGACTCAATTCGGGTACAAGGAGGTTTTCGAGGTCGCTGATCCCGAATATGACCTCCAAATTGCCTCACCGCCCACCTGGAGCTCAGGATGGCTGAGCAACGTTATCTCCGAAGCTTTTTCTGAAATTCACTGATTCTAGACATCTCATCCGAGGGTTACGATACTGATAGTTACATAAAAATATGCAAGAGACATTGTACTTTCTTTATATAAAGGCATATTTTCTCAAGTATTTGTACAACCAAATAGCAAAGCAAAAAGTGCAACAAATACAAAGCGTATACCATTCCCCATAATAGTGCGCAGATGGTGGGGAATTGTGCGCATAATGAGGTAATTGATGTAATGATTTAAATTGAAAATATAGGGCGACAAATTGAGGTCTATAAAAATATTTCAATTAAAAATTATATTTTTATTAACCATATTTAGTAACTAAATAAGTTGATTTTGAATTTAAATAGCAGTGCAGTAGTCACAAACATATCCATCAGCCCGGTCACCACTACATGATTTCAGGATCGCAGGAATGCGTAGGTTCTGACTTACAAAAGGTCAAGGAAAGTTCTAATTTGGTGGATTTGTACAGTTTGGTGTTCTAATTAATGTGCCGAGTTTTCGACCTTGAGCGATAGAAAAATAGTACCAAAAACCAGTTTTTCGAGAATATCTTCTCTCCAGTGCCACCTAGGTCAAAAATAGTTATTACAAAAATTATAGAGCATGCAATTTCCTGCAACTTTGGTACAAAATATTTTTCAATCAGATGAATAGGTCACGAGTTATAGCGGCGTCAAACTCAGCAAAATTTCTTCAATTTGGAAAATCGTTACATTTTTCTCGAAATTTCAGTAAATACATTCCGCACTACAATGAAGTAGACTGAGAGGCGCGTTTTTTATGTGGTATGTAGGCCTAATCCATTTATTGATTTATTGATTTCTTTCCGTCCGTTTCGATGCCCTAGATGGTCAGGCTCACTTATATGAATAGATTCTTGCAAATTTCTTCCCTCTTCTTCTTCTTCGCTGTCTTCTTCGACCTCTTGTGCCAATAATTTCGCAACGTTCAGGTCTCTATTCTCGTCGCCGTCTTCTTCTTCAGAGTCTGCAAAAATATCTGCGCTGTTTTCACACGCGTCTCCGTGGTAGCATTTGCAGATAACAGAACACTTCAAGCTTGTTTTCCTACAACCACATGCTCGACCGCACCCCTTCTTGCACTTACACGAAATAAGTTTCAGGAGTGCTTCGGGTGCTGGATCTTTTGTTGTTTTCACTGCAGTAAGCCCAATTTTGCTCCTTTCCCAATCCCACTCCTCTGGACTCATATCATACCAAGCCTGAACTTGGTGGCAGGTTCGAGGTGAATGCTGCCGTGAAGCTTCCCTTGTAGGGGGTAATGCAGCAAGATTGAATTTACTCTTCGTAACGCATCTTGCGAAATTTTGATAACGTAGGGGGCCCAAAGTAATGGTTTTCTTTGGAAACGTCGTAAAGCTTTCTCCCGCAGCAGCAATGACTTTGGGATCTGCGTTTCGCTCTTTGGAAGCTTACATAGTTCGGCTTAATATTCGTTCTTTTCAAGTGTTTTTATAAACTTAATTTTTCCTGCGTTGAAAACAGCAGAAGTAGTGTCGTACCCGCTGAACGAATGCAAGAACAATACGTTTTCCACCACTATTTCTCCGTACTGTAAACTTCGAGGAGAGTAAATTTTTTCAACAATTTTTCCTCTGCCTGGTTTGCGAAGGTAAACGTTTGGATGAGATCTCGGCTCGCCAGTGCTGTTAGCAGAACGAGAAGAGCTACATATTCTCCTACGATGAATACCGAATCAAACGATGCGGGCATACTGATCGACGTGTTAACAATCAATGTGTCAGCATCTTCTGTAGCCTGTTTTACTGTGAAATTAAAATTATCAAATTTCTTTTTTAGCAATTTTATTTGTTACGTTTGAGAAAAATCTTTCTTGCGATACTGTTGGGACATCGACTCGTCGAGATGTACGTCGGCGGAAGTTTGTTTATTTGAACGGTGAATTCTTTCGGCACTCTTTGTACTTTTAGTAGCTGCGTCACTTGGATACCCGTCAAAAACAACGACTGCGTTACAACCAATAGTTTGTGCAGATCGATGCAAACGATCGTTGTGATTCCATATGACTCTCTGTAGCAGATATCCTGCCATCTATGACAAAAATGCTATCTCCGAATTCAGTATCGTCTGGAATAGGCGGGAAAGTAAAAAAATGGTAGTACGTAACTCGTGAACTATTCATCTAATTGAAAAATATTTTATACAAAAGATGCAGTAAATTGCATCCTCTATAATTTTTCTAATAACTATTTTTGACCTAGGTGGCACTGGAGGGAAGATGTTTTCGAAAAACTGGTTTTTGGTACCATATTTCCAATATGGCGGCGCGAGCGGCGCCGACGATCGCGCAAGATCGCAAACTCGGAATAGTAATTAGGAAACCAAACTGTGCAAATCCACCAAATGAGAACTTTCCTTGACCTTTTGTAGCGAAAGCCCCTTTTCATGTCTCCATGTTAGTGTCAAGTTAATTTCTGTATGGTAATTTCCCCCTTTTTTTCACGCCATTGAGAGCTTTTTTAACAACCAAAAGTTGTTGAACTGGAACTTATAATCGCCTATCAGTTGGGGCCAAATTTTGACATTTTCAGTAGCTGTGCAGTGCTTAAGCAACAAGCCGTTGTATGTAACATCTAAAATTGAAGATATGATGCTTCAATTAAAATGTTTGGCATATTCACCAACATTCCTCATTTGGACATAATCAATTGAAGTGAGTTATAAAAAATGGAAATTTCCTCATCGTTATTATAGCAATGGTGCAAATACATAGTCGGAAATAAATCAAATTCCTTTTGCTGATTTACATCTGCATAACTGATTTTATTGGATGCAAATTTCTACATCTGGCCGTGTTAAAGCAAATTATAGAATAAAGTGCATTAGTGTAATCAAGACTTGATGACATTAATAGCCATTATAAATCTGTATATATAAATAATATCTTATTAAACAGACTTCCTGTATAAGAAAATGTCTAATGTTTAATTGCGTTTGTTATAATCAATGATACGAACTACTCCTACGTGTACCTACTTCGCTTTCCAATTGAATTAATTCCGATTTTTAGATGAAACAGGCCAGCAGCATTAAATTTTTTTATGGATGCTGTGCGAGTTCGGCTGCAGAATATTGAAACAGATCGAGGAGAATAATAAAACTTGTTCCGTTGTTAGGCTTTCTAAAATAAAATTAGAGAACCGTTTACTTTGAATAAAACAGTAACAGTTGTAATTGAGTTTTCTTGCTTATTTCATGAGTAAAAATCATTTTAATATTTATTATGTATTTTATTTCATCATAAGCGATGGAGAGAAAACCCAACAAAATAGACGATGATAATAAATCCGTTTCAGATGATTAATCTTTTTATGTTACATGGTATAATCCGACTTTCATTTCATGTTTAATCTTATCTTAAAATCTATAATCAAGCACGTATTTATAGAATAGTTAGCGATAATCAAGATGTATATAAATCAGTTGCCGTTAATGATTTAACGCCTCCCACGATATCTTCTTGTCAGTCAAATAGCACGCAGAGCGCCAATTAATGGGTTGCTCACATGACTCTAATGTAATCTTTCTCATCCTCGCTATTGTAAATGATGACTTACCTACATATTTTTAAAATTGGACGTCATTAAAATATGTTTATAGTTCATTGAGGATTTAATGATATAAACATACTATTTCTTCCAATAAGTAATGATTAATTAATAATCTCTCACTAACATCCCCCAAACGTCTGCGACCTACGCATTGAATCGTATATAATTTTTTTAAAGTAACGAGAAGGCGTTTTACATAAATCTGTTATTATAGCCCCCATAAAACTATACGAGATTATATAAGTCCACACATTAATAAAGCCTTTGGGCACAATCATTATAAAATTTTTAGTTCATTAAAATATGCTTATGCACAATTTTGTATACTAATAAAAAATAAAATGAAACGTTTAGTTACAAAGCTTGTGATGCCCATTATGTGTTCTACACTAATTGATTCATAATATGATGGATATAGGTATAGTTATTTCAGGGAATTACGTCGAATTTTTTACATAATACAAAGATACAAAAAAGTTACACCCATCATACTTATATTTGTTCTCAATTCATGTATTTTAACTGCCACCAACCTATTCATAATAATGTATATTAAAAAACTTTCACCGTTTTAAAATTTTAATCATGACTGTCACTAATATGACATGAGGCAAAAAATAACAAAGCCTTTGTTTATCAAATATGATCTGATCTGAAATGAAGAAGCGGCTATCATCTTTTATACTTTAAGTCACTTATATTTTTATTTTTCGACTTAAGTATGTGTAACTGTTAACAGGCATTCCTTGACAACAATAAATTATACTGTATATTCCAGAACTGAAATAAAGGTATCAAATTTTGTAAAGCTGTGCTTTTTGGTCATTATTTTATAGCGTAGATAAAATTACAAATTCGCTTCTTTTGTTTTCATACTGGTTGCCATTTTTCGAAAAGGCTCAATAGATTCGATATATACGATACAAAAATACAGGAGGGAGCGTATTTTCGTTTTAATATGCAAAAGTGTTACGTTTTGAAATGGTTACACTCCGATTCAGCGGTCCCCGTTTTGGCGATTCCTGTTCAGCAGCCCCCGTTACAGCTGTTCCCCTTTTTGCGGTGAACTGCTTCAGGGCCTCCCATTTCGTTTGTATACCATTTCCTCAGCCCCTTTGCACTATATTTGGTGGGGGTAAAAGTATGTTTATCCTTTTCCAAAATTTACTTCAAGTTGGTATAGTGAAATAGATACAAGTTAATAATAGCTATATAGTTGTTCAACCCTCCTTCACATAATGCATTAGTTTGTAATTAATTTTATTATAAATATTTCTTTTATCTCAAAAGGTATTTCAATTTGCCAAAATACTAGTAATGTAACCAATTTTGCGACAACTGTATTTTTTATTCATTTTTCTGAATAACCAAAGTACTTACTTGATAAGGTATTATCCACTTTCCTGTTAAAACGGGTTCCGCTGGAACAGGGGCGCTGAAATGGGACACCGCCCATATGGGAACCGCTGAAACGGGACAGCACCGAAACGGGGTTATGTCCTTATTATTTTACCTTTGTCCTTATTATTTTACACACTCCCCGCTATAGAGCCGAATGGGAGAGCCTATAAAAGGTTTTCCTCGATTTAAAAAAAGGCTAGATTGTCAAGAAATATGAAGATTGTGAAAAGTATAACATGAAATATAAGATGCCAATATAATATTTATGAAAACTTAAAACCCATTTAAAACCAATTCTATGGAACGTTTTACTTTTTAATGCCTCTTTTGCCAGACTTTCTTTAAATATAACTGTAATCTAATTTTCACTACCTAAAAATGTTGTCATGATAAAATTAATGTTTAAAAAATATCACTCATGATAAAATTAATTATTAAAAATATCAGACATGATAAAATTTATGTTTAAAAATATCACTTATCATATTTTTATTTCATGTATAGGCTGATTACCTTTGAATGATTTAAAA
This sequence comes from Pyrocoelia pectoralis, assembly GCA_036250285.1. Lineage (NCBI taxonomy): Eukaryota > Metazoa > Arthropoda > Insecta > Coleoptera > Lampyridae > Pyrocoelia > Pyrocoelia pectoralis. The sequence continues at coordinate 71,760,261 of CM070075.1, forward strand.
TTATCATAAATAAAAATATGGGTATGAAAAAATTAATCCATTTGGCATATCACTGGAATTCAAAAATATTTTCTCCATAAAATAACTATATTTAATTTAGCATCTAGGTAATATAAACTGTTTTAGTGTTCATGTTCTACTTTTTGATTCATCTTTTGCCAGACTTTCTTTAAATATAATTGTAATTTAATTTTCACCATTTAAAAATGTTGTCATGATAAAATTAATATTTTAAAATATCACTCATGATAAAAATTAATGATTAAAAATATCAGTCATGATAAATGTAAATATTACAATTAATTTTATCATGAATGATATTTTTAAAACATTAATATTATCATGACTGATATATTAATCATTAATTTTTTCATGAGTGATAATTTTAAAACGTCTCTGTTGACTATTTAAAAATATCACTCATGATAAAATTAATGTTTTAAAAATATCACTCATGATTAAATTAATCATTAAAAATATCAATTATGATAATATATTAATACATCTTTCTATTTAAAATTATCACTAGTGAAAATTTTAATTGTGATATGAGACCTTACCGCCACCCACGTTAAATTTAATAACTACTTCTGAGTGAACTATATTCAATAAAGCTAATCGTTATCATTTCGGTTATGATCCTTATGTACCTTCTATCATTTTATATAAAAGATTCCAGAATATTTAAAGGTAGGTAGGTATTTTTTATTATATGTTTTTTTAAATGTTAAGAATACAACCTTTGTAAGCTTTTTACTTCCCGAGTACGAAGTAAAAGGGAAGTATTGTATTAGTGTTCCAAAAAAAAAATTTGACCTATGCAAATTTTTACATATCTTTGCGTTTCTGAATACGTAGATTCAAAATATGGGAAAAAAAATTTTCCGTCTGTCGTCTGTAGTCTGTAGTCTGTACCTACACATTCCTTGCAACGCTCTAGCCTCAGAAACTATTAAAGTTATCGAAATGCGGTTTTCGCCAATCGATTACATTCGGGCCAAGGACGAAAATGCTGATATTATCTTTGATTACGTCACTTCCGGTGTAAGCTAAAATGGCGGCACTCATTTTTTTATAAGATAAAATTGCAGTTTTTTATGTAGTTTTAAAGTATTTTTTTCTGAATTCAGTAGTATTTATTTTTTGAAGAAAGTGTTAATACGAGGGAAGTCTCGTGGCAACTTGCCAGAATTTTTTTTCTTAGTATCAAGATTTTTCTTTCAATTTTAATGTAGAACTGTAAGTGTTTTTTCAACAAACGGTTAAATACAAGAAGCTGAATTTTATAATTAGTTTAACTATTTCCACAGATAAAATGTATTTTATCTGTGCTATTTCTAAGTAACATTTTCAGCGAAATAATGTAGGGTAGCATAAAACAATAAATCATTACAATGGTTAGTAAATTGAATTTAAAATGTTTCATAAATAAAAAATAAACTCTTAGGACAGAAAAACATCAAATGAATTGAAAGTTAATCCTATTTCGAGAGTAAAGTTAGATGTAGAAAAAGCTGCCAAATTAGTATTCTTATATAAAATATTAACAAAAATTAATCCGTTTCGGTATTAAAATAACGTTGTAGTTACTGTTATGTGTGCATTGTTATACGAATCAACCTATGTCTAATCCAATCGAAAGGATTCTTAATGCGGTGAACGCTGCTGCTACAACCCCAACTCTGGAAGAGTCAAACGTTGGTATCCAAAACTTATTACATGCCACCAGGGCAATTTTTAGACGTGCTACTCGAAGTCGAACTCCTAATGAAACTCCTAAAAGAGGACGAAAAAAACTAAATACTTTCAAAAGAAAGGTATTTTTGTTGAAATTGGCGACTTTCTTCCATCTGCACATGAGCAGGCTTTTTTAAAGCGAAGAGGTTTAGGTAGGTATCTTTATGCCTAGATCAATTTACTGGTAGGATATGATTCTTTCTAACCGAAGAGTACGTCATTGTGATATTGTGAATGAAAAGTAGCCTTCTTTATGTAACCGTTCTATTAATGACTACCTACCGTTCATTAGATTTTAAATCGAGATGCTATAAAAACTATTTGTAACTGCGGATCCGGATTGCACATAAAAATTTTATGTAATTTATAAAAAACAATAAAACACAATCTATATTTTATTAGAAATAAAAATTATTACGTTTGTGTTTGTTACATGCAATTATATTTAAGATGATTTTGATTAAAACAACATCTCCATGAACAACACAATTGTTTTATGAATTGTGGAAATCATGTAAGAGTGTTATATTCAGACGAAATGAAATAAATTGTTAATTATACGATTAATACCTACGTAATTAACGAAGATAATATATAAAATACTTCAAATTTACAATTGATGTTTTAGGTGTTCCGATATCATACGAATTAATTTTATCATGAGTGATATTTTTAATGAATAATTTTATCATTAGTGATATTTTTATGTTTTAAAATTATCACTTATGAAACAATTAATGATAAAATACATCAGTCATGAATGTCATGATAATATTAATGATAAAATTAATTGTACTATTTACATTTATCATGACTAATATCTTAAATAATTAATTTTATCATGAATGATATTTTTAAAACATTAATTTTATCATGACAAAATTTTTAAATAGTGAAAATTAGATTACAGTTATATTTAAGGAAAGTCGGGCAAAAGAGGCATTAAAACGGCGTTCCATACAATTCTAACATTTTCAAATATCTTTATAATGCTGAAGAAAAAACACAAGATTATATTTCGCGTTATATTTAGTAAATAAACTTTTACTTAGAATTACATACAATTGTTTGGCTATAATACTTGCTTTAAGTATTATCTTTATCATTTTTTCGGGATAAATTTGTTAACTCAAACCTTTCTCAATTTAACTATAATTAAGTAATAACCCGATAAGCTGTAAACTTTTCTTGTGCAATATTTTGGAGAAGAATGCCTTGCACATACCAAACTGTAAATATTATACTATCTCTTCCTATCTATCTTTTGCCTGTGGTGTTATGCTTATTTTATAGGTACTCATTTTTCTAAAAAATTCTTTACAAAATAGCCTCACTCCCTTGGAAAAGGATTGGTTTGGTACATTTGGCTTAGTTTTGAAGAACAATATTAATTATTTCTATAGCGCAATTTTCTACTAAACAACTGGAGGGAATACCTTTCTTTATTTTCTATGGCATCCTATTAAAAAACAATCTTTAAATTGATAAACGATTATGGTACTCTTTAGAAGGGTAATTATAAAGTATGTGGTAAATATGTAATTGTACGTTTATTACTTAATGCATCCAATAATTATGGGTTTGGCGCCATTAACGTACTTTGTAAATTCATTAATTATTAGTTTTATATACCTATACCCAATGTGCACTTATAATTTATAAAATTAATTACCGATGAAGCTAATGGCTATAAACTTACCACGCAGATTAAATCTTTAATGGTCAAAATTATCAATGCACAACTTCTCATTTAAAGACGGTTTAAGCAATTGCGAAGATTGTGTGGAATTTATTTAATTTATATATACGTACACGAAAGCTTGGGGTAAATCAATGTTCATAAAAAATTTCGTTAAGCTTTCAAATTTTTTATCTCCTTGTTTTTAAGAGGATTTATGTAATATTAATGTAATGGTAATATTTTTTGTTGGGTAACAAAGATTTGTTTTGATCTTACTAGAAATTGTACATTATCCCTGTTTTTGTGTTGTAAAAAGTTACGAAAAAGTAAGTCACTTTTACATTACGAGAGGTTTAGTATTGTAAAACCAAGTAATTTTGATAAGAATATAGGTGATAAAGGTGACAAAATGTGAGGAAGTAAGCAAATAATGAAATCTGTATAGTTTCAGTTTACACTTGCACTTGTGTATGTTGTATGTAGCAAAGGTGCAACATGGAATTTAATTTTTGTTGAATGGAAACACTTCAAGTAATGATTTCATTTGTTGTTCAGCGAGTATTATTAAACAAATACTTTAGTGTGTAAGGATTAATTTTTTTTAAAGTAGAAATATATTGAATTTATAAAACATTTCATACTATTTTGGTTAACATTAATATAATAAAAGGATATAAAAAAAGGTTATTCATTTTTGAACAAAGTGGCTGTCTAACAGACGTGGCGTTTCCCCTCTGCAGAGCTACACTTATGGGTTGAAATAGATAGAATTTCAACCTTGGTTCACCATTTCTACTCCTTATCAATCTTACTGAGAAGTGTTAAGGCTTGTTCGCACCAGGACCCTAAGGTCTCGATTGCAATCTTTGCTGAATGTGACAGAACTGTATCCACTGCACTACGGTTGCGTCCCAAACAAGATGTTTACCGCTACTCCAAGGGATGTGGGTCGCATCCCATCAACACGCTTGCCATCTTCTCTGAAAATTCCTGGTGGTTCCAAACTTGACGGAATATGTATTGTCTGCAGAGCTCGACAGACAATGTTGTTAACTGCAGTATGTCCAGAGAAACGTCCCGTACTCTTCATACAACTCAGTTCATGTGAACCCTTGGCAGAGACACTTTTGCGCCACAAATGCAGGGGCGAGGATTCCATATATCACAACCTAATCTTAGAGCAATCGATATCCTGAAACAATTGTTTTCCAGTAAGGTTCCAACTGTTCCAGATGGAACGATGGAACCAAGCATCTGATTCTTTGTTACAAGGATTAATTGTATTTTATTCAATTAATTCATCTTAACATTGATTGAATCCATATTCTTGGTGTAAAGTGATTGTTTCTCCAAATGGGGTAAATAATGATAATAACCAAATAATCACATAACCTCCCCCAGGAATAACTTTTATTTTGATTAAAAATCGGAGTGGATAAAATTAATTAAAGTGATAAAGGATACGACATGTTTCGACAACCTTTTGGTGTCATCATCAGACAAATTTGCTAAACATATTATTATTATTATTGTGGCTTGATGATGACGCCAAAAACAAGTCGTATCCTTTATCATTTTAATTAATTTTATCCACTTCGATTTTTAATCAAAATAAAAGTTATTCATGGGGGAGGTTGTGTGATTATTTGGTCATTATCATCTTAACATGTTGTTTGCGTATTCTACTTACTGCTCACGTGAGCTGTTAATTTTGTAGCAAACCTAATTTCACATTATTCTGTAACGTTTACTTTAAGCCTCGTTCACATGTGACAAACACGACCTTGGAAAACGACCAGGTACAAAATCGCCAATGGATGGAAACCTAAACGAATTTCCTTGTATTTTGGTAGTCCAAAATCTCCTAAATTGTAAAATTTTGATAAGTATTGTATCTCCTGTACATCTTTTGATTAAATCCCGTGATTCTTCTAACGTGTTTTGATAGTGACGCTATTATCTCCAGCGGGCGTCTTACTGCCTGCAATGGTTATTATAAAATATTGTTATAAGTTAACAGGTTGAGAAAACTAGTACACTTCTTAATTAAACTATCGATATTCATTATAAGATATGCCTTATAAGTAATATTAGTAATTAATGTAATTGCAAGGAGTTTAACGAAGTTCACTTACTATATAACGTTGTAGATATGTATGTTAATAAGGCTAATAAGAAAAATCTTTCAGGATCGCGAGAAGCTGCATTTACTTATGCAATTTCCAGCGCCGGTGTATCATACGCAGTAACAACAGCATGTGCGAAAGGAAATATATCATCGTGTGGATGTGCGCCAGGTCCTAAACCAAGAGATACTGCACCATCAGGATGGAAATGGGGCGGCTGTAGTGTAGATATAGCTTTTGGAACAAGATTCGCACGAAAATTCTTAGACGCCCGAGAACTCGAAGGGGACGAACGAAGTCTTATGAATCTACATAATAATAGGGCGGGAAGAAAGGTTTGTATGATATTTTTTATAATTTAAGTCAATCCATCCATTGTGTCTGTGACTTAGTGACATGCATGTTGTATTAAGGTCTACGACGAGTGGGTTAACAATCGCAGGCGGTTGGTCCATCATTCACCACCCTGTCAATTAGGAGAAACACGCGATACGAAAAACTGATACACCTTGAGAATTGCAGATCTGTTTTCTAAAATTTTTATTTTCTACGTTACAAGCAGATTTTTAATTTTAGATAAAGGACAATTTGACATTCACTTTTTACTGCGTTCTACATACATTGACTTGTATAATAAAGTTACATTTTTAAAAGGAAATATAAACATTCCCACCAGATTATTGATGAGATAGTGTGATATAAGGGTTTAATATCACTTACATCTTAAAAGTACTGCAAAGTAATCACTTCATTATTACTATGTTTAAGTATCATTAAAATCGTGTAATAATAACTGAATTGCACACTTTAGATGTGCTTTAGGTTCCGACGTCTACCGTGAATACTTATTAACTTTGTCAACAACTGTATAATTTGAATATCGCGAACAGTGTCTTCATTATTTGTGATTAGTACTTATATCAGTTTACAATGATAAATTACCACTTTTCATTTATCCTCAGGTTATAACGAACAGAAGTGATATTTTGAATTTTTAAGCAACATATATTTAGTTAGGCACGTTTCGAACATTTTTTTTTACTTCCTGATAAATTAGACTTTGTAATTTTTATTTCTTGTTATATAAACTTTTTCATCCCTAGGCACTAATACCTCCTCTGCTGTTACGTTTTCCTGTTCCTTTACACGTTAATCACGATTTCTACGCTTTACTCCACTTTTTAACAACCTTTTCGATCTCGAGGTGTATTTACAAAATAATCTTATTCGTTATTACTTGGAACATTTCATAAATAACCGCAAAGTTAAACTTTCCATGAACGCGAGTGGTTCTAAAACATGACTCAAGCGATCTGCTAAATTCGTTTGAATTCGATTTTCTATTACGCGCTAGTGAATTCAAAATCCCTTTACTATCATTTTGAAACGAATTGTGGTTTTTTAAGACCCTAGACTCTAGGTTTGGCTGGTCTAGGTTTTAGGCTCTAGAGCCTAGACCAACCAAACGTTTGGGGCTATCCAAAGTCAGAACGGTGAAAAGTAATTTAACTAAAAAGTTTACAAAAACCACTCCCTTCTGCAACTTACCAAGGTGTATTTATGCTGCATCCTATACGGAGTCGATCGTACCATATCATTTTCACTGGATAGTAGTTACTTTGAAGCATTGTATGCAATTGTGGAGCCTTTTTTCATAAACTATATCATAAATTTTAATTCGTATCTTTTTTTTACGTAAACTCATTTTGTGAAGGTAAAGTTGGTACTTCGGGAAACATTGGACCTCCCGTTAATGTCCTGTTAATACATTCTCTGTGCGAATGTATATTTTTCACTATTTTCACTATTTTAGCAACAATGGTGAACCTTTTTTTAATATTTTCGCTCAGTGCTTCATTGTTAAGCTTTTTTAATTTGTGCTCATAATTTTCACGTAAAAGCTTGTAATGTTTTGTAAACCTTTTAAACTGGCTCCTACTTACGATTTTATAGATCAAAGAGCTGTTTTCTGTACAGCATGTCTCTGATATAAACCTTTGCCCTTTTCATCAAATATATCGAAGGTATCGAATATTTTCTGATACTCAACTCTAGCAGCACGAGTATGAACTGATACATAATGAGAACACCGGAACAAAATGTAGATAATAGAAATTAATATTACACGTTGGTAGGAGGAATGTAAGGCTAAATAAGTGATGGTACTTCAGGCATTATTTATTGAGGCAAATTTTCCAAATGCCAATTGTTGAAGGCATATTTGTTGACGTTTCGCCCAGATATGTGTTCAACGATTGGCATTTGGAAAATGTTCTAAAATGTTTCTCATGTTTTCCCAATTTCGCATACTTCTGCTCCCTCGTTTATATTTGAATGTTCTGTTATTCCTTTTTTGGACGATTTTCCGACAGTTAATTTTTCACATTTAGAAACATTTGATGATGCCTGTTTCTAATCTCTAAATCAATCGAAACTGTAAAATATTTTTATTCAACAAAGCTAAAAGAAATCACCATTAACATTAAACATGAGTTTTCGTTTCCCTAACTGTAACACCTCTGCGCCCGAACCAGGCCCGGATTAAAGACTTAAGGGGCCCAGGGTTCTTTACATGAAAGGGGCTCTTCTTTAAACTCATCGAAATTATTTTACACGATTTACTTTTTGTAGGTGATAATAATAATAACCCAAAACTTGTAGACTCAAGTGGTAAAGGGGTCTCCCTATATGAAGGGACCTGGGGTTGTACCCACCCCCCCTTAATCCGGCGCTGGCCCGAACTGAATGGATGCCCTTTTAGAGAGTACTTGAATGGAACTTTGTGATAAATGATAATCAAGACTATGAAGTATGATAGTGAGCATCTTAGAAAGTTCTCTGATTGTCATACGCTTACTTGCGCACAAAGTTTTCAACTGATATTTTCATCTGATGCGACAAGTGTACATGTAGGACGGACCATATCTTGATCAATCTTTCTACTGAACAATCGTAGCCGTTGATAACATGAAACAACCAAATTCGCAATTTTAATAAACTACCTAACGCTGCAATTTGACTAATAAATCGAAGAAAAATTACATAGTAAGTATCAAAGACTATCCTTCCCCCTTAGACAGGTACACAATGTATACCAGCAAAAGTGTATTTTTTTAATCTATCCGATAGGGTTCAGTAGCATCGCTCGTTTTGTTGAAGGTATGTTTCAAACTCAAACAGACGTCCTAACGACGACACTTTCTAAATTATCTTGGACGATTGTAGTCAACTGCAGAACCCCCTCCTCAAAAACGAAAAATTTGAAATCAAAGTATCCGCTTTTGATGAGCTGTCTAAGGGGGAAGGATAGTCTTTGATAGTACATAAAATTATAAGTTAACAAAAATGAAACAAGCTATAACATGCCCCCCGTCGTCAATCGTGGAATCCACCACAATGAAAATAAAAAAAAGCATTCCAGCGTCATTTTGGCAAACTTTTGGACTGCTTTAGAATTTGACCTGTACACTTTGCTTTTAACAGAAAAAGATCACTCGTAATGTATTTGCTCCTATTAATTCAGGATACTTATGTGAAAGAAAGCGGCCGAAGAACTACTGACAGTAGAACTGCAGCAAAGTTAAAACCGATTTCATTATCATTCGACATTATAATGTTTTAACTGACAATGAGTAGGAAAACAAGGAAAATTTCATATTTTTATTTTTAGATCCTCAAAAACTGTTTACTGTACTGTACTATTTACACAGTTGAAAGCTTCTAATTTCGAAGTAATATAAAATAGGTATAATTGCTTTGTCAAGACGTAGACTTTTCCTATTTCCTAAGTAGAAATACTGCATTTTAGGTACCAACAGGTACGAGGGTCGTCAACCTGGCATATATACAGTGGCGTCGCCAGCCCACGCCCAGGGGGGGGGGGGGAGTTGATATTATGGATGATGAGAAAAATATGAATTGTAGTACAGTCAAGAGCACAAGTCTTTACCTCTACGGCGATTGTAATAACAACGATTCAAAAGTTCATTGTGTAAAGTTTCACGAGCGTTTCACAGCACAATAAATACAATTTTGAAACGAAGTTATATTATAATATTTATTAGAAAAATCGAACAATAAAACAATCAATTAATTAAAACATAATCTTCTGGGGTTTTTTGTAAATTTCTCGATCATTTTATTATACTTTGCATTTAGTTACATTTTTTTGAATCTCTAGGCACTTGCCCCCCCTCCCCCCCGTGACGCCCTTACATATATAAGTAAAAAGACACAAACGTTCAAAATATGCTCCAATATAATTGACACGTTTCTGCACATTCGTTCAAAGTACATAATTAGTTCAGTCCTCAGTTGCAACACTCGTAATAAAAAAACGCTGAATGCTTCTTCTGGTGTGACTCAAAACATCGACCACTCAATATATTTTTGGAAACTTAAAAAATTGTTCGATATTGAATAGAGGCTATTCTGAGGATGATCAAATAATTCGATGTTTTGATGTTACACAAAACTGTTTTTCGAGATCTGCGCACACACATTATCAGAAAATTTTCCGTAGCAGATTATAGTTTCAGATTACTTTTGATAAACAAAACCTTATGTACCTCAGTGGGCAATTAACTAACGAGTTTGTAAAGGAAATGTACGTAGATGGCGTGATTTTGAGACAATTTGGGATCGGATTGCTTTAGTGTGTTCTTCATCTCTTATTATGAAAGGCGCAAACGATGGATTGGCGCGTGTTTTCGGGTTCATATACAGGGTGTTCCTAAATGTCATGTACATACGGAAGGGGGTGCTTCTTTGACTTATTTCATAACTAAAATTTCATATATTATAAACATAGGTCCGCAAACGCTTCCTTACTAATCTACAGGATCTTGAAATTTGAAGCTGTTTTTCGCTCAACACATTATAAGTTTACCCTAACGAAATAGCAAAGAAGAAAGATTAACATACACGTCTATTATGTAAGTAGAGGTGACAAGGTTTGAAAATATTAATCTTTCAAAATGGAATATTACATACGAGTATTTAAATTATTAGATATTCTCTCATAAGATGGATGTAGCAAGTCACATCTCTCAAATTTCTAGTAAAAAGCAATTTGATGTTTCATTATCTCAAACGCTTACTTCCAGTTATGTTTAAATGTTAAATTAATGTAACCTTATTAAATGCACTCGTAAAGTCTAACTCAGTTTATCGTTTATTATAATTTTTACAAAACTGGTATTTTTAAGTACATTTAAATACAAAATGAATAATTAATATTCAAAAAAATGCATCACATACGATATTCCAGCAGTCCATTAGATCATTAATTATATTGCTTTTAAATAATTCGATAAAATTGTGCTAACGATCTCTACTAATTACTAACAATCCTTAAAATGACACATTTGGAAGTCTAAATTATGTTTGATTTATGAAAATCTAAATTTTGAAAAACATGATGGTATTACATCGCGCGTATAATTTAAAGGCGTTGTTAAAAAATAGATCCCCATTAACGAAATTAGTAACATTTAAAATTGAACCAGACTTTACTGTTTTTGGTAAATAACTAATTAATTTTTCTTTTTAGGTAGTCAAAACGAGTTTAATTACGGAATGTAAATGTCACGGTGTATCCGGTAGTTGTACAATGAAAACCTGCTGGAAAACTTTACCCCAATTTCGTCAAATTGGAGATACACTTATGAAAAAGTATTATAGGGCGAGACCGGTAGCATCGAGCTTTGCTACACCAGGTCCACGACAAACTGATAACGCGAATAAGAAAAGAAGAAAACTACATCTCGTTTTAAAAAAAGGAAAAATGCCCATTAGAAAAGCACCGAAACGTGCCGATTTAGTATTTTTACAAATGTCGCCGAATTATTGCGAAAAAGATTTGGCGGCCGGTTCTTTGGGTACGGTCGGTCGTACCTGTAATAGAACCTCTCCAGGTCAGTACTGCGTAATCCTTATCGTAATTGTCTTATTTTTGTGACTAATTTGTAGGTACAGATGGCTGTGGTTTGATGTGTTGCGGAAGAGGATATAACACGCATCAATACACAAGAACTTGGCAGTGTAGGTGTAAGTTTCACTGGTGCTGTTACGTTAATTGTGATACCTGCAGCGAAAGAACTGAAGAATATACCTGCAAGTAAATGTAAAAGTAATTATTCAAATTCAGTGATGTGTAAATATTGTGCTTGTTTAGAATAACGTTTTCCGAGACAATTTTCATTCAAGTTACCCGGTAGCTGTGCTCATAATTGTATATTGTAACGCCCCCTGTTCCCATTTTTTAATGGCTATAATGTAACAATGTCTAACAGTATTTTTATTAAATACGTAAAACTTTCCTTCATTAATTTTATGCTTTTATTATTTATTGTACGTAACTTAAATTAATACATGACAAATTTGTACAATTTTATGTATTTGTAATAAAGTTTTGTATGTATATACCTACCTACACCTACGTTCCTCAAAACCGTTTTGTGTGAAGTGCTGTAAACAAAAACGGCGGTAAGTTTTTCTACATGCTTTGGGTAAACGTCGAACCTCTATTAGGCCTCAATTCTTGAAATTACGCCCTTGACCTTATAATAAGAACTAAATTCCAAGTCCTCGTTATTGTTAATAATAATATTTGTACACCTACATGCAAGGCTGGGCAAAATATGACAGTTAGTCAAATGAAAACGAGATTACAGAAATGACAGCAAGAATATGCGCGTGAGGAATCGTTGTAGCATAAGGACGAATACGACATACTTTAGGTAATCAAGGGAGTAGTTAGTGTTCACAGGAAGTTGGTTGTATACGGTTCCTAAAGCAAGATGTGAGATAGAGTAATGGATTCATAATCCAAAATACGGGCAAGGGCGAACAGCGAGCCGCGCTGAGATTTTTGTGTGCTGAAAACGTGAAATCGTAGGAAATCTGGGGTAGAATGCGTTGATACCGTTAATGCGGAACTCTTTAACGGTTGCGAGTCGCAATCAAGAACAAATGGCCGGGAATGCTGACAGCTGGAGTATACCTGCTTCACGACAACTCATACGTACAACAGGACAACTGAGGAAGATCCGATCGCATGTCCTGGAGCATCCTCCTTACAGTCCTGGCACGGCACCGTCCGATTTCCATGTTTTCGGATCGTTGAAAAGACATTGGATAGGACGACGATTCACATCGGATGCTGAGATTCAACAGGAGATCAAGGCATTTCTACTCCAGTAGCCAAGGGAAATTTATGAGAAGGAAATCTGTCACCTCGTGGATAGATGGGATGCTTGCCTTAACGCCGCCAGCGGTGTTTATTTCGAAATGTCTTCATGCATGTACCAACGCCATTAAAAATCTCGTTTTCATTTGAATGAGCCTCGTACATGCACATGCACCTTATTTGAAATACAAAATACAAGATACTTTTATATGTTTTAAAAAAATACAACATACAAATACAAAAACACCTTTACACAAGGTATTTTTTTGGGAGCTTTGGTTGTAGTCCAAGAGCCGACTGCAAATTTGTGTGGTGAACGAGTGGACGGAATTTAGCAGTTTACAATACAATAGTATGCCCTAAACTCGAAACCGCTGGTCGGCCGATTACGGTCTCTGGTGGTAATGACAATTACGCCAATTGTTGATTGGGGCAATGGGGCGATTGTGGTGACAAAGTGGACGATTTTTTTCACTAATGATCCAATGAATGTAAAATGCTCGGTCCGTCGACCCCTACCCCTGGCGATAGCCTTGGCCGACCATTTACAACAATGCAATTTTTAATGTCTAGCCTTCGCCAAGGAGTGACCAGATCGGCCTTGTTCTATTCGAAAGAACAAAATTGCCGTAGCTAATTCAAAAAATTAAAATTTTATAGCCAGGAGTGGGGGTCCGCCGATCGGGCACTTCATTAACGTTAGGGACCGTGATCGGCCGACCGGGGTTTTATGAAAGGAAAAATTTTGTTCTTTCGAATACAGCAAGACCGACCTGGTCACTCCTTGGGGGTGGCTAGCCATTAAAAATTGCATTGTTGTAAAGGCTATCGCCAGGAGTGAGGGTCGGCCGAGCGAGCGTTTTACATTCATTGGATCATAAACAAATTAGCGAAAAAAATTGTCCACTTTTGTCACCACCCATTGACCCAATAAACAGGTAGCGTAATTACTCATTACCGCCAGGGACCGTGATCGACCGACCAGCGGTTTCGAGTTTAGGGCATGCTATTGCAGTATTGTAAACTGCTAAATCCCGTCCACTGGTTCCCCACACAAATTTGCAGTCGGCTCTTGGACTATTAGACGTTCCCGGGAAAGTTTTATACGTAGGTTTTTGAAAATTTATACTTAGGCGTTACTCTGAAAGCCGAATCGATGTAAAATGGAAGCACTTCCGGAAATGACGGAAGTATCTACTAACTTCGTTATTTTGAATAGCAACCCCTATTTTTTATTGCATTTTTGGATTCTACTTGAAATTTTAGTTCTTTTGATACCCACACAATTGCACTTAAAAAATGGAGCCAAAACGAAATTTGATACGATAACGTCGTATTATCGAAATTCTCTTTTGCATGGTCTTCAATTGATTCTGTAGTACTTATAACGTATTTTAGACGTTACGGGATTGGAGTACGCATAATCTTTGGCTACTTCAATAACATCGGGGTTATATCAATTGCTGTTAAATTACATCCCATATATAAAATTATCATCATTACCTCCACATCCTACTTCTATTATGTTTAAACCTGCAAGTGGTAGATCATTGCTCATCAATTCAGTTCTTATCTTTCCATCTTCAACATATAGCCAACAATAATTTCATTGATCAACTTTTTTGACATCGCATGTAACGAATTATACAATTCTCCACTTTCACTCACCCATTTCGTAGAAACTTTTTCAAATTATGTCATCTGATCTTCAATTACAGTTGTTTGCGCAGCCGACATATTTCAGATATTAACCCGACCCGATGAACTATCTAAAATAATGCTTATCTGTTGAATGCGAAATATGGCTCATAATTTTTGTATCTTTCATGAAAGTTTCCTACTTATTTTACGCACCTTGGCCCTGGAAGCAATAGAAATCACTCAACTGACGTTTTGCAGCAATACATCTGATTTTATCCATTGAGACTTTGAAATGGAATTTGTTGCCAAAAATATCTCCAAGTTTGCTCAGCGTGAGGCCATTCAATTTTTTTATCCTGAAAATGTGCAACTATTGTAAATTCATATGTGAATGAAAGCAGTGTGTGAAAATTCATGCTCTAACCAACTGAGCTACCACAATCCCTGTATCACTCCAAATTCTCTATGGTATATAAGTATTTATTTGTGGTACATACCTCAGTTGGTTAGAGCATTACCCTATACTTTTTGAAAAATTACATTTGGTGTGAAATGTTTTTGAACGAAACATTAATTGAAACAGGGTGCCTACGTAAGTTCATGCAGAACGTTGAAAAACACTTTGGTAACGTTTTTATCCGCTTATCCTAATTTAGAATACTGACACCACTTTAAATGGAGCAACTCATGAAATTCGTAAACCCATGCAGTCGGCTAGGTACGTATGTTTTACCAATTGAAATTTGGGAAAAGTGTTTGTCTATAGAAGTTTTTTGAAAATTATGATTACGAATGTATTCAAATATTAGTAAATTGATAAGTTAAATACCGAAATTAATATCTACTTAATCTCGTAACAAAACGAAGGATATACATTTTTTGTTCAAATGGTCATACCAATTTATGCCTCTGACTAATATGAATAGAATTAAACTGCATTTGACGTACATTGTTAAAGATAACGGCTAGGTCAAAATGTTAAAAGATACAACACATTAGTAGTTAAATCGCGTTCGAGTATATCGGTGCATGAATCAATATCGTCTGATCGTTATTATTTAATTTTTGAACGAGTTGAAATTAAAATATAATTAGTGCAATTAATTGACCGTTTCTGTGATCGATAATAATAATGTAATTTTCTATTTTTTTCTTATATAGTGTTAAATTTGAGGCGGGAATGGGTTATATCGCCATTGTTAAATTGCAGTAAGTTATTTAATTAATTTATTTATAAAATGGATGTAAAATTATTACTAGGTATTAGATACCATTAGTGTAATTGTGGTTAAGGGGTGCCAACAACTTAGAGAGAAACAATTATTTTCGAATATGGTGGTTGTCGCTATTTAGCAGCCACTACATTAGATTTTATAGCTCATGCAGATTGTAAAGTGAATTTGCAAAAAATTTAACGATGTCATATAGGTAGGTACATTAAAACATTTCTATACTTTCTTTTCTAATTGGCGTCTTGGAAAAAAATCACGTGTGTAGGGGAACGCTGCACATTACGACAATCTCCGGGTGTGTGCGAAGCCGCCCTTAGCTGTATAAAACGACAAAGGATTTAGCGTAGTGCAATGAACGTTATATCATTTTGATAATGAATTCTTTTCCTGTGACTGTTATCGAATATATGCATGGATTCTGGATTCTGGATTACGATGGGAGGGTGGTCAAAAGTCCACGCGCACGTAGGCCTCCTATTCGGGCCCTTTGTGCTGCCTCCCTGACTAGAGTCACTCAGCCCCGCAACATCACTCAAGCCACCCCACGCGTGAGATGAACCTGAGGATGCTGGACGGTGGGGCGGCTCTGATCATAGCCATGTCCGGCCAGGATTCCCCCAACATGGATCGTCTTGTTTCGACGAGTACGGGACACCCACAGAGTATGTGTTGCGCCGTCTCATCGTCTGTGTAGCATCCTCTACAGGATGGTGATTCGACCAAGCCCATGCGGTGCATGTGCTTGTTGAGTTTACAGTGCCCAGATAGTATGCCCACAAGTAGTCGCAGGTTCCTTCTGGTTAGCCCTGTGCAAAAGCGCGCCAGGCTACGGGATGGTCCTCTAAAGGCCTCTCTCGCGTGACGGCTGTCTGACATCAAGTTCCACCTAGTCTTGTGTTGGACTTGGGTATCTTGAGTAATCAAGTTGTTTACAGTTGATACTGTAAGTGGGAGAGCCGGCTCTGGACCATAAAACAGTTGTTTTGAGGCCAGTCGGGCTAACTTATCGGCCTTTTCGTTGCCTATTGTTCCAGCATGCCCTTTGACCCATACGAGCTGAAGGGTATTGCTGTTTGTCACTTGCTCTAGTGCTTGGTGACACTCTGAAACCAGCCTAGAGGTGATTTTGTATTGACCTAGTGCCTGCAGAGCGGCTCTGCTGTCACTGGAAATTCTTATTGTTTTATTCTTTATGCCGCGCATAAGAATTGTTTTCGCACTAAGCGTTATTCCTGCTAGTTCTGCCTGAAAGACAGTCGAAATTTTGCCTAGTGCTTGGCTAATATGGAAGTTCAGTTCTTCGGAATAAATTCCGGTGCCTGTACCTTCCATTGTTTTGGATCCGTCCGTGAAGATGGATATGTCCGGTTGGGATGCCACTTCCGCATCAAAGAAGATGCGGTAGTTTTTCCCTAGTATGTATCGAGGGGTGAGTGAGTCAGATCGTGCTTCTAGTATAGGCAGTCGCTTGACTGCTTCGCCCAGAATTCGCGAGTGTCCCACCTCAATACCTCTACTGTTCAACAACCCTTTATTTTCCAGGCGCAAGGCTGCCAACATGGCCTGCTCTCTCACGTGGAGATCCAGTGGAGGCAGTCCCAGGAGGGCTTCCATGACGGCTGTGGGGGTTGTTCGCATTGCGCCCGTGCACGCAAGGCACGCTAGTCTTTGCACATGATTGAACAGTGCTTTGGTTGTGGATAGTCTGGTTCTAGGCCACCAGACAATTGCTCCGTAACAGAACATAGGTCTGATCACAGCAGTGTACAGCCACAGGACAGCCTTTGGGGATGGACCCCAAAGTCTTCCCATTGCGCGGCGACATTGCCAGAAAGCCCTATTTACCTTTTCCGCTTTAAGCTGGATGTGCTTGCTCCAGTTCAGTTTGTTGTCAAGTGTAATACCTAGATACTTCACTGACTCTGAAAACTGGAGGTGTTTTTGGAAGAGTATAGGAGCTCGAAGGCCCACAATCTTCCTTTTCCTTGTGAATAGAACTACCTCCGTTTTTGTCGGGTTTATTGACAGGGAGTGTTCCTTACACCATTCTTCGGTCACTCTGAGAGCTGATTGCATCAGACTGCACAGAGTGGCCTCAAACTTGCCGGTTATTAGGATGGATAGATCATCCGCATAGCCCAGCGTGTAATAGCCGCTGTCGTTAAGACGACAGAGCAGGCTGTTTACGGTTAAGTTCCACAGAAGTGGTGACAGCACCCCACCTTGGGGGCACCCTCTCACTACTGTGCACCTCATTGTTATATCGCCTACGCTGATGTGCACTGCCCTGGATTTCAGTAGCTGCACAATCCAGCTTCGTACGATGTCAGTTACACCATGATGGCGTAATGCAGCTTCGATTGTCTCAAAGGTTGTTTTGTCAAACGCCCCTTCTATGTCTATGAATACTCCCAGGGTGGACTGTTTATAGTCCAGCGATCTCTCAATCCTCCCCACGATAGAGTGTAGGGCTGATTCTGTGGATCTTCCTGGAGAGTATGCATGTTGGTTAGGGTGCAGCGGGATTCGTGCCAGCGCTGTTTCCCTTATATGTCTGTCGCACAATCTTTCAAGTGTCTTAAGGAGAAAAGACATTAGACTGATTGGACGGTATGATTTAGGTGTGGAATAATCACCTTTACCAGGTTTGGGGATAAAAACAATTTTTATCTCCCTCCATTGTTTTGGTATGTATCTGAAAGCGATACAGCCCGTATAAATTCTCACCAGGTGTACAGCAATAACATCCAGTCCCCACTGCAGAAGAGCTGGTATTATGCCGTCCAATCCTGGTGATTTGTATGCTGAGAACGTCTTCACCGCCCAGGTAACCCTTGTCACGTCCGCTATCTGATCAGCAGTCGCCCAGTCATCCCCCGTGGGGGTGATGGGGACCGCCTCTGGCCAGATAGGGTGCGGCATAATGGCAGCCCCAGGAAAGTGAACGTCTCTTAGTACTTTAGCTGTCTCGGAGAGGTTGTTCGTGTAGGAACCATCCTCTCTTCTGAGGCTAGCTGGGTTGTAATATGTGTCTTTTGTTAGGATTTTGCTTAGGCGCGATGCAGAGGAGGTGGATTCTATAGAGCCGCAAAAACTCTTCCATGCCTCTCTCTGCCGCCTCCTAATGTCCTTCTTATATAGCCTTAGGTTTGCCTTGTAGGCCTCCCAATCGGCTATTGCTTTGGTCTTCTTTGCCTTATTGAACAGTTTGCCCAGCCGAGTTTTTCTGCCTTTCTAGCGCCCTGCACCACCAAGGATGGTTATAGGGTGCCTTAGCAGTTCTCAGGGGACAAGCCTGTTCAAATGACTCCACAATGGAGTCGGAAAGGAGATCTACTTCGTCCTGTATGTTGGCAGGGCTCGAGAGACGTCCCCCATAAGGGTGCTCCCTAAGTTTTTCTCCAAGGAGATGTTTGTAGAGGGGAATATCCATTACTCTGGGGTTGCGATAACCCTTTTGTACGGCCCCTTGGCAGTTAATTTCAAAAGAAATCATTCTGTGATCTGACATAGTCGCTTCAGAAGTGACCTGCCAGTTCATTATGTGGTCAGAGATGCTCGCTGAGGCCAGACTTATGTCAATCACAGTCTGGCTTCGGGTAGTTACGAACGTGGGTTCACTGCCCCGATTGAGTATCTCTAGGTTAGTACTTGTCAGGTATTCAAGTAACGATTTACCCCTAGGGTTGACATCAGTGCTCCTCCATGTAGTATGGTGAGCATTAGAGTCACACCCTATTATGAGGTGTTTATTGTTTTTCTCACAGTGTTCTATCAACTCTACCATCTCATTACTGGGAGGTAGATTGACGGAATCTCCTGGGAGATATATAGAAGCAACAACTAGTTCAGCTCTACCTTGAATGTCGCAGCCTAACTGTATAGCCGTGATATCACGGCCACACAGGTGTGGCAGTAGGAGAGCTTTAATATGGCTAGGAACATATATGCATGTCCTAGGTTTTTCCTGCCGTTTATCAACAAAAACAGTTCCTTTTGTGCCCCCAAGTCCGGAAACCCTGGATTTAACAATCCAGGGTTCTTGAATGAGGGTAATGTCCTGCTTTACTGCCAGGTGTCTGCTTAAATTAGCAGCAGCCGCGCGACAGTGTTGCAGGTTTATTTGTATAAAATGATCTTTCATACTCATGTATGTAGATGATGGTAATCTACTGCTTACCCGCCGTCACTGGAATCGGTCTCCAGTAACGCCTCAAGGTTCGCAAACTCGTCCCAGTTCGAAATCGGCCCGGGTGAGTTGCTGGCATTGGAGCAGTCGCCGACCACAGGTTGCCGTGGCACCCTGGGCGGTACTGCTGCTGTTGCTTCAGGAGGTTCCTCCTGATGCTGTGGTTGTTGCGGTGGTTGTACTGACGTACTCCCCACCTCAGGTGCGGCAGGTTTACTGACCCTCACCTTCAGGGAGGAAAACCCATAGCCGAGCCTTCCACCCCTGGCGATTAGATCAGTCTGGTGCTCTTCCTCAATGCCGAAAACTATCAACCTTCCTGGAGGTTGATCCTTTACGACTGTGTGGAAGACACACCAGCTGCTTACCTTTGCCCAGGAGTTCTGCATTTCCAGGCGCCGCCTAACCACCATCAAGTCCTCGGGTTCCCCCGGGACCCAAATGGCAGCCTTGCGCAGCCTTGGAAGGCAGTCCTCCTGCACTACTTTTAGGCGTGCAGCCTCCCATAATAGTGGGAGGTTGCCAACCGCCTTTTTAAGCCACTCCAGGGAATGGTTGTTATCGCACGAGATTTTTAGGATCTCGCTCGAGTACCTCCATCCCTTGAAAGTGGGTGCTAGAGTAGCGTCTTTCGAGGTGAATAGATGCTGGTCAAGAGCCTTGGCCAGGTGGTTTTGTATCATGCCCGCCTGGTCAGCTGTTAGCTTCCCCATTGGGTTGTTAGTATCGACAATAGCTACTCTGAGTTGCCTTTCGGCAGCTTGCTTGTAGCTGCGGTTGCGGGGTGCTCCAGTTTGGCTGCTGCCCGCCTTTGGTTGGGGCTGTGATGGGCCCTTCTTTGTCGGAGGTTGGGTTGGTGTTGAGTCATCCGACCTTTGCCTCTTTTTCCCCCCACTTGCCCGTTGGCGTCCCTGACCCGAGTTGGCTGTAGTAGCCTGTCTCTGAGTCGGGGCCAAGTGACGAGAGGTGGTTGGTTCGGAGGATGGTGTTGTACCAGTTTGGCTCATTTGGGCCAGCCTGGCTTTCTGCCTCCTCCTTTGCTCGGCGCCGGAAATGCGCTTGCCTTTTTTGGTGTGTGGTTGAGGTTTGGTGACCTGTAACAGAGTTTGAGGGGTGTCCTGGGAATATATGCATGTAATTATAATGAATTAACTTTTAAAATATTTTGATTTTGCGAAATTATTTCTCAACTTTGTGTACCTACTATCAAGCACAGTTGGCCGCATATCGGCGTCGTATTCTAAGAGAAAGATTTGAACACCACCAGATCCATAAACCGTATATCAAATGAACATTGATTTTTCTTCCTGTAGTTTTAGGTAAGTATAATGTTCACTTTATTTAATGCTTAATCTAACGCACCCTGAACACGAATTATTGTGATTTATGAGGTACCAAAATGTTGATAACTTTCCCGTGCATATACACATAGGGAAAGTAATGTACTAGAAGAAAAATTCTGGCATATATTGCCACGAAACTTCCCTCGTATTAACACTTTTTTCAAAAAATAAGTATTGCTATTTAGTGAGCCGCTGCAGTTTCTCCCAAATTAGGCAGTGTCTACAGTTTTAGAACCGAATGGTAGAAGAAAACAATATTTTATTGGAAAGGCACAATTTTATATTGAATCTTTTTTACTCCCACAACGAATTTGATATAATTTGGTGGCAATATTGTCATATTATGCTCGTTAACGTTCAAGCTCGAGTTCGAGTAATTACTGTTAGTTTAGAGGCCTAATCCACTTAATTATACCTACCTATACCTAAATTCAAATAATGAATTCCTTTAATAGACCCAATTTGGGGAGGGGCTGTGTTATATGTGGTACCTACTAACTTTAAGCAAACCAATTTTTCCATTTCATTTGTTGCGAATTTGAGGCAGTTTTGTTATATTACTTATCTTATCACAAACGCTATAGAATGATTTCTACTCAGTATTATCGTCTGATATTATACTAGATTTATAATTTGGATTTAAAAAAAAAATTGTACAAATTCCTAATTCTTATATCATTGTCTTACCTAACAACGTTTTTTTAATGTAACTTCGTGGAAAGTAAATGTATCGGTATCATTTTCCTTGAAAAAGGTTTACTCTTTATTTACGGTAGTAGACAGTTAAGTTTTCCCATTGACGCTCCACTGCGAACACTATTATCTGAAGTATTATTCAGATGCGTTCAAAACCTTTCATATGGCCCATTACCTGAACCGAACCATGAGCCGCTTACTTAATCCACCTCATTGCTAGCCCTACATTGAATGAATGTTTAGTAAGGACTTCAGCAATTCACTTGCCATTGCCAATTTTGCAAGTTCAGTTGAGAAATAATTATACTGTGGGTGTAATTTTAGCATGGGTTGCTTCCTTTTTCATTGTGTTTTAATATGTTTGACCCCATTATAGATAAAGTATTATTAAAACCCTTGAGCAGTCGCGTGGGCGTGGGTAATAATAACACCATTGATCGCGTGGATGACAATGGTCATCCATCAGTTATTTTTGACTTTAATTTTATTTCTATTAGAAAATGTAATTTAATGAATTATACACATTTACTAAATGATAGACAAACACGTAAAATAATTGTAAGCTTTAAAATTGTTACATCTGTATAATGTAAAAGATAAAGTAAGTACCTTATAGCCGCTAGAAGCCTCCATTTCAAAATTATTACTGAAAAGGGCGAATTAATTTATTAAAAGATTTTAGGTGGCAGAATTTTCAGTTTAATTTTAAACTAAAAAAATGTCTTACAGTTCCTTTCTATAAACTAAAAATGCAAATAACGTAAAATATAACGCTCTTGTGACATATTTTAGAGAATATTATACTTTCAGCTGTATTATTCAGTTGTGCGCTAAAGCTTCCTAAATGTTTTTACTTTTGTAACAAATTTTGTGTTCACCAAAACATAAATTAAAAGACGTTCTTTTATTGAAATTTTATACAAACACTAATAATATTACTAAAATTACTGTAAATAAACATTTTCAATAAAAGAGTACATACTTACCTACAGTAATAGTCAAGTGGATGACAATTGTCACAAACTTAAATTTATTGTCTTGTTATAGTACCACTTACCACGTTGAAGGTTGAAATATTGCTACTAGATTCGTAAATCCCTAAACCACAAACTTGAACTCCCATTTTTTCTTAGAAAGAATAACGTCGGATGACAATAGTCATCCACGCGACCGATCAAGGGTTAAGTACAAGCTTAGTAATTTCTTCAGTTTGATTTATTCCTCAGCTTCCATTTTCTTCTCCGCTCCTTTACTTCGCTTCTTGTTGATATTTACTGATTGATTGTACAGTACACTGAGAAAAAGCTTTGGTAACAGAAGTAAAACATTAAACATTATATTGTGTATGGCTATTCAGCTTAATTAAATTTTCAAATCTTAAATATTGTTACATAAATAACTATATATTATGTGAACGACAAATCCTATTATAAAAGGATGTGGATATTTAAAAAAAAAGGTAGTTTCATTAATTTATCAAGATACACAATATATGTATTAGAAACAATAATAATAACGTTAATATTGATAGTAGATGATACTGCTTTGCGCCCTTTTTCCAATTTGAGCAAAACCGTGGGTATTGCTAAAAATAATTTATTAAAATTGATCCACCTATGTTACGGTATTTTATAAGCTTTTACTATATGCGCGAATAAGGGCCAATTAAATCTAACATTGTATACACAAATACTCTAATTACTATTATATTTTTAATACTGCTAAAAGCCTGTAAAACTGCATTGATTTTGTATACAGGGTGTAGAATTAGCCTTTTTGTCTAAAATAATTAGGAAAGCAAATAATCGAATATTAAGATTTTGCATTGAAATACCTATGTGCATCCCCTGTATGATACCATGAAAGTTTATCCATGAAACTACAACAGTATTAAAGCGTTTCATGAGTCCAAATAAATGTTTATGAAAATTCATTGTGCAAAGCTCGATAATTGAAGTGGCTGAGCCAAAACTCTTAATTTTGAATCAGGCCCTTCCCTACGTAAGAGTCTGAAGGGTGGAATAGATTTGATTTGACACCTTTTTTTCAAAATAATTATTTGAAATATTAGAATATTATATTTGGGATTGTCCTAATTCGAGCCACATTCTTATTATATGTTCAAGACAGTTGTTTCCGGTAATAATTTTATTAATGCAGTTAATTTTATTTAAACTTTGTGAAACGTCTTATGTAATTATAATAAAAAACAATTTGTCTTTATTATTATTATAATAATTGTACTCAGCTCAGTGGTTTTCGATTTATAAGCACTGTCTTCAACATTTCTCTATAGCTAAGCTTAAAAGGGCATTGGATAGGTTTTATCCCTATTTTGAGCATAACATCCGTCACTGTATATTATTATTGGTTTCGGATATTTTTGCTCGATAATAAAAATGAGATAGGTAGTAGAAAGTGACAAATTAATGAGACAAAGTTATTAGCAGGGAGGCCCCATCTCTCTCGGACGTTAGATGGCGCTAGGCATCTTTGATTTTTAAGTTAATAAGTGTAATTTTATATTGTAATAAATCACCGTTATATTTAACTTTTGATGTAGAAGAGATGACTGAAGGTTAATAGTAAAGGGTCCTACTTTATTAGGATCCCTCACAGTCCTTGCATTTTTTGAATGTGTATGTGATAAATAGACTCTTCCACATTTTTTGTTCTAAATCCAACCTCGACATTGCATTCACCTTTATAGGTGAAAATAGTGGAAATTTATACCGCCAAACATTATATGAAAGGATGTAAAGGCCACTGCCAAAATTTCTTGGTTGATTTCGGTAAACTGTCAGTTTCATAATACGCTTCTCTTCAGAATTCCTCTCAATGTTTCTGGAATGTACATTATTACATTATTTTCGTAAGTAGCATAAGTCATAGTAATAGTAGTAGTAGTAGTATCGCCACACAACCAGCACTCGTTGGTTCTAGCTGGTATATCAAAGGTGCCACAAAGCATTGCTCGACACACCCTTAACTCTAAGTGTCAGTCACTAATAAAAAGAATTTATAAAAAAATTGCTCTCTAGCCCTTTTACGACATGTTTTACCACTAATGTGAAAAATATATTTTCTCCCTTCTCCATGACATTTCCAGAATTTATCAAACACCCCTTTGATACTCCGTCAATAACTATAAGGATTTTAGATTGTTCTCCTAAATAAAGGAGCCTTCTGGAGGAGTGTCTAGTTATACCGGTTAATAAGCCACTGTGTACTTCGTAAACGGCCGACGTTTCGACTAGGTAGGCCTAGTCTTCTTCGGGGCAACAAAAGAATTAGTGGATAAATCCGTTATAGTCTGTCTCTTTGGGTCCAGCTTACCATTATCAAGTACCATATGTACACATATTTCAGTAGTTATAACGATCTATGATAAAAATGAACGTTATTAGACACCTTAGTAGAGTGCAGTTGGACGGTAAATATCTTCATTAAAAGGAATACACCCATATTTGTGTATCAGGGGGCACAATATTATTCATAATAACAGGAAAAAGTGTTTCCGCTGTTTTTGTTACCTACATTATCACATTCTTCGTGTTCACTCTTTTCGATATTTCCATAAATGTGAACGCTTTTGATGCCTTAAAACTTCGACCTATCATAAGGGCTAAGGGTGACTAGTATGAAATTCAGTGTTTATTTACACATATACTTTGTTGTATACGGAGATCATTTAATTAGCATTAAATTGTTTTACCTTCAATTTTATCAAGGTATTTAAAAGATATCTGTTGTACCTAACGATAGGTTCATGTACTGTTCTGTACGTTGCCGGATGTATTTAATAATAATGTTGGACAGGGGAACGTCGCCTCAACGAACTTATTTTACGGTTCCCGAAAAGCAGAACGTCATTACAATTGTACCACACAAACCACATTACATAGCGCGTTGATAACTTCCATCGTGGTTGTCGTAAAAGTCGCCAGGGAGAAGATTCTTTTCCAACATCGCCGTGGCCCCTTTTACTTTCTCTTTATCCTTATTTCGATTGGAACCCGCCTCAAAGTTTCTTTTGACAGGCCCTTTCCCAACATGATCATACCAGACAGGGCCGTAATCAGCTTTGGCGGGCCCCGGGCATACTGAATATCACGGGCCCCTTTGGGCTTCAAAATTTTAAATACAGTAGGTATGCATCATCTAATTTAAAATTATTGGCAGGAAATAAATAAATAATTCTTACACAATATACAGTAAAAGACTTTCATTATTTCATTTAATAACTCATACATTTAATAGTATAATGCAAGTATTTATTATTTCATTCATTAATAATTCAATTCTATCAGATTTATTAATTTATACAGGGTGGGCCAACGAAAAGGTAACAGACGAGTTTCTGGCTAGAGGAAATTTTTTTTTGAGAAACGCAAAAACACGTCAATTTTTACATCAAGGGGGACAACTTTTGCTATGAATTTCAACTTGAAGTGATTTCATCCCTTAGCGCTGTGAGAACAACCCTTAAAATGTAAATAGGGATGATGGGACAAGTGATACCTCTTTTGAAAGGTCTTTCTTTTCTGATTTCAGTGCACTAGTTTTTTTATATTTTTTTTATTTTTAACAAAAAAAATTGAAGTTCCAAAATGGAAAATGAGGAAAGAGATTGAGGCATTTAAAAACTGAAAAAAGCTCGGACAGGTCATTTGTTTTTTTCTTAGAGAAGCTAGGTACTTTTACTGCTATTTGACAACATTGTTTCACCCCTTGGATACAGGGTAAACAACCCTTAAATTTTTAAATAAAAACAAGGGTTAATTTTTTCTTGTGCTAATTAATAAAACAAGTTTATGAAAATTCAACCTTAATTTAATAAATAAGAAAAAAACAATCTCCACCTCATTCTTTGTCGCGTTAAATAGCCCAGTCAATGAAGGTTTTTTGTCGCAACAAATTAGGGGAAAGCTGAATTTTTTATATGTGATACACCGTTATGAGACATGTATTTTCTCAAAAGTCCCCGCCTCTCCCCCTTGTGCTTCTCCCCCAATCACCCTTAACAGCTTACAAATGCATAGTTTCACTAGATTGCTTACAAGTTCTTTAATATTCGTCGTAGAGAATTAATTTTTTTTTATTTTGTTCCTTAATACCCATAAAAAGTATCTTATTCCTATAAACTTTTCGTTAAAGTTGATATTAAGGGACCTATAAAACAACAAACACAAAAAAAATGGTTTCTCGAAGCACGTGAATTTACTTTATTACCTATATTTTGGTTGTTAATTAAAATACACAAAAATGGTTCAAATAAAACTTTTAGTGTGTATCTTTAGCTTCAAGTTGATGTGGTTCATTGCTTGTTTAAGTTTATCGTTTGCGCTTGGGACGTCGTCATAGACAGCGCTTGCACTCCGCTTCAGTGGTCCGACGTATACGCTTAGCCCAGTAAAATGGGAAAATTTTGATGAAATTAATGGTTACAGCTTTGAAAATTTGGGAACAGGCTTGTTTTGTGATCCCTTTGAAGTGTTCAAAAGTCCCCATCCGTACCCCCCCGCCGAGAGAAATGGGGGGCGAAAAAGTGTCAAAAAAATAGGATTTCGTAAATAACTGAAAAAGTATCAATTTTATCAAAAACAAAAACGTTAAGAAAGTTGTAGCTGACAAAATTCCGCACATTTTCATGTTTTATTTTTGTCTCTACGACCAATAGAAGCTGAGATAGATTTTTTTAAATGTCGGCTGTTTTGCGGCGAAACGTTAACACGTGCGCGCATCGCGCGTATTTCGCTTATATCTCGAGAATGTCCATGCGTATCGCAAAATTCTTCAAATAAAAGTTGTAGAGAATTTAATTACGAATAATTTTCTTCTTTAAACATTTTCGTACGATTAATATTGACAGAGATATAATCATTTAAACCTTTTCTAAGACACAATCGCTGCTCGTTTTGCATAATAAAATCAATAATAAGTCGAAAACTATTGATTCTACGTACTTAGTGCATATAATAAAAGTTGTAGAGAATTAAATGTTGAATCTACATGTATACACGAAATATCATTTTGGTGATCTTTACAAGGCGATGGAGGAAGAAATAATGAAAAATTCTCATTTTCAAGCGTTTCTTTGCAAATAACTATGTTTTGACTACTTGTAGACAGTAAAGTGTAAAAAATTGTTTTGACTTTTCCAAGTATCAGAAGCTATTCTCTGATCATTTGTGAGTAAATTCATCATAGGATCACATTTTGTATACTACCTTTTCTTCGTCGCAAAAGTAGCTACAATTTCTGTAATAATTAAACGTTACCTACATCTTCAATCGTCAGTTTCTCGTCGCTGTTTACATTTTTTAGCGAAAATCGGGATTCTTAATAAAATGTCAATTTTTGAGTATACCTTCAAACAGGCGCTGTAACTAGCGAACTATTTGTCGTACGAACTTCTGCCGACACTCATTTTACAGGTACGTTAATTATCTTTAATTATCTTTAAAAAACTATACACTCTACTGTCTACAAGTAGTCAAAACATAGTTATTTGCAAAGAACCGCTTGAAAATGAGAATTTTTCATTATTTCTTCCTCCATCGCCTTATAAAGATTACCAAAATGATATTTCGTGTACACATATAGATTCAACATTTAATTCTCTACAACTTTCATTATATGCACTCCACTAAGTACGTAAAATCAATAGTTTTCGACTTATTATTGATTTTATTATGCAAAACGAGCAGCGATTGTCTCTTTCAAAAGGTTTAAATATTATATCTCTGTCAATATTAATCATACAGAAATGTTTAAAAAAGAAAATTATTCGTAATTAAATTCTCTACAACTTTTATTTGAAGAATTTTGCGATACGCATGGGCATTCTCGAGATATAAGCGAAATACGCGCGATACGCGCACGTGTTAACGTTTCGCCGCAAAACAGTCGACATTAAAAAAAAATCTATCTCGGCTCCTATTGGTGCGGAATTTTGTCAGCTACAACTTTCTTAACGTCTTTGTTTTTGATAAAATTGATACTTTTTCAGTTATTTACGAAATCCTATTTTTTGACACTTTTTCGCCCCCCATTTCTCTCGGAGGGGGGGTACGGATGGGGACTTTTGAACACTTCAAAGGGATCACAAAACAAGCCTGTTCCCAAATTTTCAAAGCTGTAACCATTAATTTCATCCAAATTTTCCCATTTTACTGGGCTAAGCGTATACGTCGGACCACTGAAGCGGAGTGCAAGCGCTGTCTATGACGACGTCCCAAGCGCAAACGATAAACTTAAACAAGCAATGAACCACATCAATTTGAAGCTAAAGATACATACTAAAAGTTTTATTTGAACAATTTTTGTGTATTTTAATTAACAACAAAAATATAGGTAATAAAGTAAATTCACGTGCTTCGAGAAACCGTTTTTTTTGTGTTTGTTGTTTTATAGGTCCCTTAATATCAACTTTAACGAAATGTTTATAAGAATAAGATACTTTTTATGGGTATTAAGGAACAAAATAAAAAAAAAATTAATTCTCTACGACGAATATTAAAGAACTTGTAAGCAATCTAGTGAAACTATGCATTTGTAAGCTGTTAAGGGTGATTGGGGGAGAAGCACAAGGGGGAGAGGCGGGGACTTTTGAGAAAATACATGTCTCATAACGGTGTATCACATATAAAAAATTCAGCTTTCCCCTAATTTGTTGCGACAAATGACACTTTTCGGCCTTTATTGACTGGGCTAAAAATTTAATCTCGACGGTTATCAGCCTCCGCGCAGGGTGGGTGCGCCGTGCCCGGCGAGAGACGCACACGCACATGCACGGCATAGGAAGGCTATACGATATTACATCATCTCAGCAATGTTTCAATTTCAATACGATAAATCTAATCGCTACACGAACGACGAACTACTGAAAGCAGTAGAATAATATCGTATTTAAAAACTTCACAATTTTTAGGGGTCTCTCTGATTTCCAGGGCCCGTCACCGTCACTTTTTTCTTGTTGGCTCGACCCGGGCCGGGCCCCTCAGTGAGCCGGGCCCCGGACAAATGACCCGAAAAAACCCCCCTGAATACGGCCCTGATACCAGATAAGTTCTCGTCTGCTATTGTTGAAATGGCTCAATCTTCTCCTAAACGACCGGATAACTATCTTTCAAGATTCTGAAACTCGGTATGCCTTTCTGGTCATTAGGATGATATGTCCTAGTGTTCTTTTAGGAGTACTAGTGTTAAAATCACCGATGCCCCCGACAGGGGTACCTATACTATAGGTACAAAGGCGAGACATACTTCAATCATATTGCAAAAGACAGTAATTTTTATATTTTATCTGCAATTGTTATGATTTCTGTTTGGTCGCATAAAAAACCCTTTGCTGTCAACACCATGTGGTACTTACATCCTCCACATTATCTCCAATTTACACCCACGCAATTTACTTGTGAATTCTAAAATTAGAAAGAGCAACACAAGATTTATTTCTATATAATTGCCAAACCAAATTTTTGGATTAACATTGAAAGTCTATAAAAGTGAATTTAATTCGTACTGAAATGCTGTAAAACCAATTGTCTGAAATGAGTGTGTAAATAAGACTTGTTCAAAGTGAAACGTAAATTTCTACAAAAGACAGTAATGGCAATAGTGAACCACAATGAGTATAAAATTATAGATGTCTAACGTGAATAATATTGTGTTTCTATCAAGCAATAAATGAAACTTTACAGAAGAGTTGAAATAAATTATTCAAGTACCTAGGTATATAATTTGTTTACCTACATGCTAAATTCGTAATTAATTGCTTTGAAAGCGCCGTATTGATTTCTTTATTGTTAAGTATCGCAGTAACTGTCCTGTAATTTCTTAGTGATTGTTTTTTCTTTCATCTTTGACATTTAATATAATTTTATGTGCTTGCCCTTGACCTGGGATTTTTATATCCATTCAGTAAACAATAAATGTGCACATGGATCAGTTAGAAATCTACATTCCTCTATTTGCAGTTTTAAAACATTTAAAATCGAATCATAAAGTAAAATTTTACTTCAACGGAAATTTTTCAGAAAAGTATGCAAAATTTGTAGTGTCAAAAATATGAGATAGTTTTACAGTAATATATCATCTCAGTTTTGAAACTTTAATGGAGTCACTTTTAAAGATATCGCAAGTTTCGAGCAAGTTTCTAATTGGTCTCTACAGAAACTGACACCTCCAACACGATCTACTTCGGCCATATGTTCTCGCTCAGGATCTCCTGCAACAATCACGGGTTTTTCAGAATTTACCTAAAATTTATACATTAGTGTGCTTTATTTAAAAGATTTGTTAGATTACCGGCTCCAAATTACGAGCGAATTGCAATAAATCATCTAAGCGATTTTCAAAGTCGGGAGCAAAACATTTGGGATCAACTGCAATAAAACACTGACCAAGATCGCTTGGACGATCTTTTGAAAATGGATTGTAAGAAGGAATATGCTTAGCATAATTTGCACCTTAAAACCAAATATTTAATACGTCTACAGCTCCAGATGTACGCACCTGCCATGACTCCAGTTAATATTTCAACCATCACTCCTAATCCAAAACCTTTATACCCTCCATGAAGCTCTGTTCCACCTAATGGTAGTAGATGTAGTGCTTCGTAGGCCACTTCTGGGTCAACTGTAACATTTCCTTCGTGATCTAAAGCCCATCCTTCCGGAATGTTTTCGTGTTTCCTTTTCTGCATTTCAATCTACGATACAAAGAGTTAAATCAGTAGCTGTGCTTAACCTGTTGTGTACTTTTCCAACTGCTACGACAGAAGTCGACATATCCAAGACAAAACTATCATCACTACTCGATGCAGCACATGATAACGGGTTTACCCCAATCGCTGGCTGCAATTTAAAGCATTTCTGACATTATCTTTTCGTCTGGGATACTTACTTTCTTACTACGAGTGCTGTTAGTTAACGGGGACGTATTGGTAAAACTTAGACCAACTAAACCAACTTTTGCCGCTTGCATGGCGTATGCACCGGCGATACCGTAATGATTAGCACCTTAAAGCAATGGTTTTACCGAAATTTTTGAAAAACATTTTACCTTTGGTACAAACCCATCCAACACCCACATTTTTAGCTTTTTTAATTGCAATTTCCATGGAAAAATTTCCTACGATTGCTCCAAGGCCATTCCGTCCATCGACCCACGCAGTTGCCGGTGTTTCGGCTAAAATTTTTGGAGTGGCCAATTTATCGGTCCACCCCATTTGAATATCATTAATGTAATGTTCTGCAAGGAATATTTAAGGATTAGATTGCGAAGTAAGTGTGTTACCTAAACGATTCATTCCATGACTGTAGTGGCCTCTGTAATCGGCTTCAACAAGGAGATCACTTTGGGCTTTTGCATGCGCTTCTGGTGTACCTACGGCAATCATGCATTCCGTTATAAATCTGCGGCATTCTGCTAAAGAAACGACTTGACAATCTGAAATGGTTACGTCTGATTAATGCTTGCTTTTTCCTTTGCTATCGTTTTAGAACGTACAACAATTACTAATTTCGAGTTTTTGTCTAATAAGCACGTTTTCAATGGTCATAAATAAGAAATATCCTTCATACGTATACTCGAGTCTGTCTATGATATAATGCTTATTAATAAAATGGTCGAATCAAGCCAGATAAAGATTAATTAGATAGAATTTTAATAAAAACATGTTTATCAGTGACATTTTTAGAATTTATTGAAATAACTTATCTAAAACAAGCAGGAAGGTTCCTACTATATACAGGTAATTCAAAATAAGATTAATAAATAAATTAAAATAAATATGTAATGAAATTAATGATCTTGGCAAATAACAAAAAAATTTGTTAGCACGAAGTTTATGCTTACCTTGATTTACTTCCATCTTCATGTATGTATAATACTGAACTAACTAACTAATTTAACATGCTCTTTGATTACTTACTTATATATAGACCTTTATCATTCTCATTGATAAAGGAGCAATATACGAACAGTCAGTCATTAAACAAATCCTTGTTAAATAACAAAATATAAGTTTGCTTTATATAATATTGCTGTAGTAAGTAAATAATTTAATGAATGCACCATTTATGTATTGCCAGAACAGTGTTCAGTAAACGAAAAATGTGTTTTAACGTTAGGTATATTGAACTTGACATTATATGTTCAATAATTGATAAGGAAGATAATAATTATGAAGTACCTACTATAATTATATCTGCTTACTACATAAGGAAGTTAGAAGAGAATCGAATAGTAGTACAGAAACGAATAACTTTATCAAAATTTGAATGGGATGCTTCAAGTCCGCTGAGTTGCACAAAATTAATGGAGATAAATTTACATGTACCTATTCGCTTTCCATATTATCTTTCCTTCGAATCCTTAGCTTATGCCTTATGAGAACCAACAACGTTTCTGTATTGTGCACTAATGTGCAGATCCCTTAAATCGACGAATCTTCTGACATTTTCAGTATCCGTGTTTTTCATGTAGATATAATAATAATAATTAAAAAAATAAAAACTACTCTTAGATAAAACTGTATATAACAATAGACCAGATATAATACTTATAGATAAAACCCCAAAAAAATCATATACCTACATAATAGACATTGCCATTCGCAACACAAACAATTTAGCCAATACACACGCAGAGAAACACCGCAAATACACTGATATAGTTCAGGAACTTAAAACGCAATGGAACTGCTCTTACAGTACCCATTGCTCTTAGTGCAACCAAAAACAATACACCACAGTTTACACATTTTAGGCTTAGATGAAAACATACACATACAATTACAAAAGGCAGTCATCATCAACACTTGCCACATAGTTAGAAAATGTCTAAACATAACGGAAGACACATATCCGCACATCACTCAAATCCACATCATACATCTTCAACTAATACCGTTCAAACACAACATTCAACAAACATTCACAAACTGAAACTAGGTTGCATATATGTACAACCAAAGAGTATACATATAATAGCTTTGGTACAACGTAACATTACAGAAAGTTCATTACAAACCCAAAACATTTTAATACCCACTCAGCTCTAACTGGTCCACATACACCCAAACGCAAACACACAATACATTCAACATCAAAACACACAATTAACACAGGACACAAACAACATATTACCCACTCGAGTGCAACCTATGCGCCGAATTAAACAACAAATACTTACACAGTAAACATAACACTATTTCAAAACACATAAGTTATGTTTTTTACAGCAACTTTAAATTAGTTTTGTATACAAGGTGTTTCTATTCAAAATGGACAACGTAATAGAGGTTGTAGAACTCGTCAAAACTAACACTTTTTAAATTAATTTTTTTCATTTTGGCTTTTGCTTTCGAATTAATTGTGAACCTTTTTATTGTTTTTTACAAATCTCTATATCTCCATTATTTGTAGTCGAATTTCAAAAAATTCAAAGTTTTTTGAATCATCAGTTTAATATTACGTTTTTTCAAAACTTTTTTACAAGAAATTTACAACAGCAAATTGGCGGTCAATTTAAATTTTGGAAATTGAATAGCACAAAATTTACTCCAAAAATTTTGAAAAAATTTCGGCAATAAATTGTTTAAGAAATTATCTACAAATTTGATCTAAAAATATTATGTTTACGTTGACACACAGTTATTAGTGATACCCAACACGGTAAATATTGAATCATATTGAGCAAAGAATTTATTCTTGCGAGGATCCACTGAAAACGCAAGGACAAATTAGGTATCCTCAATGTGAGCGTATCTGAAATAAAAATAATATTTCTTGCTGCAATGCAAGGAATACCTAGTGATTATAATTTACCTACTTTCTAGTGAATCCAAATTTACAAATAAACCTTGCATTTTCAAGGTGGAGAAATACAGCACAAGTAAATTGCTTTCCTGCGAACACACATTAAATGTGTTTCTTAGAGCTCTAAATTTTCTGAAATAAAATTGACTCTTTGCAAGAATACCATTGACATTAAAAAAGGGACCTGAAGGAAATTGCAATCTCGGGTTTTAATATTGACGTTATTAAGATTCTTCCATATCGTTAGATGTTTTCAACACTGTCCTCAATCCACAAATGAGCCGTGTTATACAAAAGCTACCAACCCACAACCCTGCCATTTTTGGGATTGGTTGCGCATTGCCATCGTTATTCGTCATACTACATTTCTCAGAAACCTACCACACCAGTATATATTATTTATACAAACTATGCTGCAGTAATCTACTAGCCCACAATCTGCTTATTGAGCACTAGACTAGACTGCATTTCTAATTTGTGGATTCATTTGGCGACCACGACCATGTGGGTTGGTATCCAGTGAGTCTGCCTACCTGTAAAAAGGTATTTTACACTAAATTTAATTTGCGATTTAAGATTTTGCAAAAGGATACGTGCAATACCTGTGACAGTCTAAAAATTCAGCAAAACAATGAAACTGATCCAGAAAAAAAAGAAGAAAAAAAAACCATTTGAAGCATTTAAATCTAGCAGAAACAGCTCAATAGCTTAGAAGAGAAGATTTTAAACCAACCAGAGACCATAAGATATACGAGGTGCTTAACATTTGATCTCCAAAAAACGCTTCTTCTTCCACATATACCTATACAAGCATAGTCCTCTATAAACAGCAACTTTGGGTATAACGCCGGTGTTCACAGTGGAAAAACAGATCTAGAGTACTGTTATGTTTGGGTGTAAGGTGTAGCAGGACGGGGAGAGCAGGGTCTTGCTTGTTGAAGCATATAAAAACCTGCTTATCCTCTGATGTTGAACATTTAACCCTATGGTGTGACTCGTGTGGAAGACAAAATAGGAATGTAAAACTTCATTGATGTTACGTTTGATTTTACATTCTACTGCACAACTGGAAAGTATTACTATCAAGTTTTTATATTCGGAGCATAGTTTCCTTCCGAATGATTCGGACTTTACTGATATCGAATATGCCTTAAAGCATCTACAACGAATGTATCCGTAGGTAATGAAGCAATACCAAAAGAAGAAACCATTCGTGTGTTACAAAAATGGGTCGATCAGACTTCTTTGTGTCATCGAAGATTGATAAAATGTAACAAACCGAAAAATCTCCACTAGTGGCGCAAAAATAAATTGATTAAAAATATGATCAATAAGGAATGGAAAAAGAGGAGCTGTTGATATTAAAAATAAGACAAAATGATTTTAATAGCCCAGAGGAATTTATAAATATGCAGAAGATTATGCGTAGCAGGACAGCTGGTAACTGCAATTCCATTTTTAGTGAATTAATTGAACTGCGGCCCAATGATAAGCCAATAGCTGAAGCTAAACTTCAAAATCTGCGAGAATTCCTAATGACGCGTTGGACCTCTATAGCAACCCTGGTAGGTGATCCTAATATCGTTGAAGATATTGACGGACATACTATTGAGCAGCTGGACTTTGAAATAGAATCCGGAGAGGATTCGTTTTTGATAGATTTTAGTGGGTAGAATATTTTTTGAAAATAAACATTAAAACTGAAGTTTTTCAGAACACTGGTATTCTATTTTGTATTTTTCGCTCTATGTGTAGGTACCAACCCACAAAATTTCCAAAAAAATGTGATTTCTGGATTTGAAATGGTTATCCTGCCTAAGTGCATCTAGAATGATAACGAAATATCTACCTGATTATCTCAAAACGAGACCTTAGTGGGTTGGTAGCTTTTTGTATACCTAACGACACGGTCCAAATGAGGGAGCGACAGAAAGATGATTGTACCATTTATTAAAAACCATATACTTTGGTTTATTACATACATACTACACAACATTATTATGATTCCATCATTGGAAGATTCCCTTTGTGCGTTCTTAATAAACATAAGTATACACGACGACAACGGGTAATGTATATCATATTGCCTGATAAAATGTTAAAGACCTTCTATCATAAATCTTTTGAAAAATTCTGTAGAAGTACTTAGTATACTCAAACCTCCCAATGTAGAATTATATCAATTCAGCTGTTTTTGAAGTCAATTTGAATATAATCCTAGGTATAGTCTCAATCATAACTACAAAAATATAATAATTATTATTATAATCCTTTACCCTTTTACTCAGAGGTTTACCTTCACCCTAATTAATTAGGTACCTTTTTTTGACTGTTGATTTAAGTGTGCAGTACTGTTGTACCAAACTGCTCAAGTTAAATTTTGGAATCTACTAAACGCAAACATGTCTATAATTACTCAAATGGTTAATCCTAAATAATTTTTACTATTTGCAATTTTATACAAAGAACAATTTAATTAAGTATTCAATGTTCCCGCTTTTAAATTTAATATGTGCCATATTCTTTATTGATTTGTTTTCTTACGTTTTCTGCTAAAGTTGTAGGTGAATTCGAGCATTATTGGCAGAAAACTTCGTTTTTTAAATTGTTTCTTTCCGATAGGCTGTTGTAATTAGTCGGTATTTCAACCGCTGTTTAGCTGTTAAAATATTCTGACCTTCATTCCTAATTAGCATAGCTGTAGATCGACGGAAAGAATAACTTGCATATAATTCACGCGACTAAAGCTTGGAAGGATGGTGGATGTGACGTAATCATGAAGACATGAAGACACTAAATTGCAACACGACAGTGGTCGGTAGACCCCTTGGTAAGAAATCTACGGACAAAATTGAGAATTCTAGAAATTGTGGCTATAATCTTTCGGACCGAAGATTACATTATGAAACTTTCCTATACGAGGAGATCCTCGCCGTCGCTACTCCACGCTTTTCATTTCCTACTCTGGACCGAACCGGTGAAAAAATGACCAGGTTTCTGATATTGGCCTCAGAGTAATTCATTCAATTGGCATCTGGTGCACCCAATTCGTAGACACTTTATGAAAGATTAAATAATCATTTGGAATGGTTCTTTGGTACCACAGGAAATACTTTTACCTCTGTAAATCGCCCAGTAGCGAGTCGAGGATCTTTCATGACCAAAACATGCGAAACTCTCGACATCAATTTTTTACTATTTGATGGAAAGGGCCTTCTTCATTTTTTATATCTACATGAATATTTTTAGACGGTTTCTTTCAAGATCCTGTTTTTCTACCAATCCATTGGAACTGCGGCAGCGAATTTCTTCAAATTCGAAATTTCAATTAAACAATAGACGTAGTAAGGTGTTCTACTGCAGGGGACAGTACCGGGTGAATCATAAATATGTCGCGTTGTGTGATGAAAATATTACCATTACACGAAATATGAAATTAGTGTTGGAAAGGCAATTTTTCAAATTACAACAATGGAATAAAACAAAACAGTGTAGAAATTAGTGATTGAGGAAGAAATTGGAGTCATTCCTCTAAACATGTATCATAACGCAATGAATGACTTCCCAAAGCGTTGCCAGTTATGTAAACGTCGAATAGTTTGAGGCAATAAAGTGACTTTCTTAGTGTTGTTGTTAAGTGATTTGTTTTATTCTATTGTTGTAATTTGAAGGTTTCCCTTTCCAAAGATAACATATTTCCTTTAATAATAATATTTTTGTCACAAAATGCGATCAAGCCATATTTCTGAATCACTCTGTATAATTATGTATATAATGTTTAATTATCGTACATTAACCATTACAATACGTACATACGCCTGAAAGGGACACATTTTCTACAAGTTATACAAGGCTGAAATACATCCCCTGTGTTGGTTAATAATTGTTTAATTTTTTGTGCATTTAAAAAGATAGTTACCTATGTATTTCCCAGTATTCCTTATTTCATTATACCTTGTCAATATTTATAATTGAAATATTTTCGCTTGCATTTTGGTGCAGATTTCTCTCATTTTACTGAAAAAGCAAACACCAAGTGCGATAGTGAACATAGGCGTTTTTATTTCCTTCACAATTTACATTGGCCACCTATTAATAAGAACAACAGTCACTAAATACCATTATTTTGCGTTAGGTTAGACTAAAACAAATACTCTTCAGTTGTGGAATAAAGTTCCAGTGAACGATTGTGGCATAATTCGAAAGAGCAAAGAAAGAGGGTGAGACATTAGGCCAAACGATTGTAGAAATTATTAATAATATTTCAAAATGTATGTTCTGAAATTCTGTAAAGAAGATCTTTTAAATGATCCCGAAGGAATAATTAAGACGCGTCTCTTTTCATTTTTCACGCGAGGTTTTTCACCTTTGTTCCATGTGTTATGTGTGTCGTTATGTCAGAATATTGGAGGAATCACTTAAAAACGATAGATCAGTACCTACGTAACGCAATAAGATATAATTGTAATTGAATAACACTCATTTCACCTGAACTGAATGTACTTATTAATAATTTAAAGGGTGTTTTCTGAATTTCAACACCCTGTTTCGATATCTTACGTTTTATTTCCGCGCAAGCGGCAGATAGAAATAAAGTCATAAAGATGAAGGTCCTTTATAGGTATTTAACAGGAAAAGATCGGGATGGGGTATTTTTATACAATTTCAAACATGCGTTTTGTTGTGCGTCGAATATGACATCATATTTTATATAATAAAAAGTCTTAAAAGTATAGCTTTAAATGGTGTACCGAGTTTTGTGGTTACAGGACGATCACCAAGGAATTGTCGAGTGAGCGTATATAGAAAGTAACTTCGCTTATTTACTATCAAAAAGTACCTACTGTTCAAACAAAAACAATGTAAAGCTGTGGCGTTTAAATTAAATGAAATTTAAAATTAAGCAGGTGAAGATGAATAATTCTGACAAAAATAATACATTCGGCAAAAATAAATTACTGTTTTGTTCCCATACTGATTTACATAATTTTGGGTACATAAAGGCGGGTTATATTGATTTTATACATAAAATCTTTACTTAAAGGTAGCAGTCGCCATCTCTGTTTCGGTAGTTCTCGCGCAGCTTTTAGAATGTAGAAATCTTTTAACATAACCGCGGATAACAGTCTGTAAGAAAATATCAAGTGCTGATCTAATATTTTCAGGATACTCGCAATCCCCTCCACTTGTTTCAGTAATTCACTGAAATAGAGGGAGCTTAATTGATTATAGTTTTGTGTTTTACTTGTTATTGTAGGTATCACCTCTTCGTGACTTGATCGAAAATTTTAAAAGGAAACGTAACAATTTTAGTTGTGGTGGTTGTAACCCTCATAAATGTATATTCCTATATTGCGGGGGTGGTGTAGGTGTCGCGTGCGGAAGGGTGCGCACGCATTTCTACGCTACACCCGTTCATTGATCAGTGGCCCACGGCAAGGATAGTGCGAGTGTGGCTGACATCTTCGGTGCTGTGCGTG
The DNA here is from genome assembly GCA_036250285.1 of Pyrocoelia pectoralis. Lineage (NCBI taxonomy): Eukaryota > Metazoa > Arthropoda > Insecta > Coleoptera > Lampyridae > Pyrocoelia > Pyrocoelia pectoralis. Next base: position 71,800,402 of record CM070075.1, read on the forward strand.
AAATGACATGAGATGTCCCGAGACGCGTACGTGGGGGGCAGCCGGTCCCCGGGACGGGGCGTAAGATTGCCCACCGTGGACCGGTCCCCCAGCCGCATCGCGTACCCCGGTGGCAGCCCTGTCGGTCGCAAACCACTGCGACAAACTCGATCCGGAAACAATTCACCTACCGATCACGGGGTTTCCGGATATCATCATTCGCCTTATTACAGGGGCGACGACGAACTTCCTAGTCCGATGCTGGAAGAACGGGGTAGACCGCTGGCAGTGGGGCCCAGTCATCATCGGTCACGTAGTGCCACCAGGCCAACTAATCCTATGTCCGTACGTTACCAATCACTAGATCGTGGTCCTCCCGTTGTCGATCATGAACGCGAATTTCTACCTATACGTGATCGTAGAGACCGCTCTCTCGAACGTGGTCTCTACTTCGACGAAGAATTACCTCCTTACGGATGGTCCAGTAGGTCCGCAAGACAATCGCCTACATCCCATCAACCCTTCATTGGCGAATTGCAGAGTCAGAATTCAGATTTACAGCGAGAACTCGGTAACTTAAAGAAGGAGCTTGATTTGACCAATCAAAAATTGGGGTCTTCGATGCATTCCATTAAGACCTTCTGGAGCCCCGAACTTAAGAAAGAGCGCGCGCTGCGCAAGGAAGAGTCCGCCAAGTACAGTCTCATCAATGATCAACTCAAACTGCTCAGCAGCGAAAATCAGGTCAGGTTGAAATTGGAACAATTTGTGAAATTTAATTTGTTAATTAATTTTTAAATATTACGTAGATTACATTCTATAATTACGTTAAGCGGATGTTAACGTCAATGTTCTTTTTATAACTTTATCTTAATGTCACGGACCTACAGTAATTGATAATTACTATTGTAATCTAAGTAATATAATACAAGCGTTCATTTCATTAATGCAACTAGCTCACGTACTTGAAGTAAAAAGGATGAAGCTCTTCATATAAAAATACTAAAAGCAATATACAATAATCGATTTATCGCTCGCTACTGGGACTTTTAAAACCTGAATCACATGTCTTGTATGTCTACAATTGCGTGATGTAACTGGGGATTTAGATCGTTTATTTTACTTCTTTCCCTACTTTTACACATGAAATAACGATTTTTCGCCGTTTCCATTAATTATTATAGTTACTTCATTCTTATGTATAACATAAAATGCCTCTCTAGTTATAATTAAGCGTTTATTACCCTTTATTACAATTGGTTATTTATACGTAATGGAATATAATAGCGACTTTCCAACTATGTTAGTTAACTGAACGTTCTTGTCAATTAATTATCTTTACAGAGGGTTAAACCTCGGTTAAAACCCTTGCGAAATATCTAGTAAATTTCTACTAACATTGCTTATATACGTGGTGGTAGGTATGTAGAAGGTATTTTGCAAGTACAGTGGCAATAAAAAAAATTCTTTAATATGCAATATGTACAATGCAAAAATTTCTATACAAGTTAACAGATGAGTATTGTAATCTCAACTACTTTTAAATTTCTTGATTTACATTTGCAAATGCTCTTGACAGTATATCCTTTTGCCGAACGTTTCCCATTTTATTGTGAAGATATACAGATTATCTGAGGTTGGACTTGAGAGTTTGCAAATTGCTTTTTTCTTCGAAGTGAGCTTTTGAACTTTTAGATGGATAAACAACTTTAAACTGTTTGAATAACGCCTATTTTCAAAATTTTCTTGTTCATTGCTGCTTGTATGAAATTATAATCAATCACTAATTTTTAGTACCGATTATTAATATAGATACCTACTTGGGCAACAAATCTAATATACCTACCGTCAAAATTTTCAGGTCGAACAAATTTTCTATTTCTTATTAAAGTATAAGTGATCCTTCGAAACGAGATGACAGAATTGTTGATAAATCACTTTATTTTTTTCCCCATGGGAACTCAGAAATCGATATCTGTATAGTGTGACTAAACATTTTCAATCACACAGTTTGGAACGCACCGATAAGAACACCCCCTACATCAACTTTTGTATAGTGTTAAAATTACAAAAAATGAATAGAGGGGTACTACATTTCTATAATTGACGTTGATATCGATCTGATTAGTCATTATGCAGCATAATTCACATACAGTGTAGGCGATTGCGTGTATTTCAACACCATTATTAGGTATGCAATATTATTACAAATATAAAATCTGCAGATAGGAAATAAAGCACTAAAATCAGCCCAACCTACCAAATTTTTGTAGTAAGACGGATTGAGATGGGGTTTTTTGCATTCGCTTCCTAAATTTAATAGGAAACTTTGTACCTACTTTTCATCATGTTTTTTTTCGAAATTGCATTTGTGCAGTCGAAAATGCATCCTGGAAAATGCATTTTCATAGAAAAAATTCATAACTTCGTTATAAGCTTCTAGAATCGACTCAATTCGGGTTCAAGGAGGTTTTCGAGGTCGCTGATCCCGAATATGACCTCCAAATTGCCTCACCGCCCACCTGGAGCTCAGGATGGCTGAGCAACATCATCTCCGAAGTTTTTTTCTGAAATTCACTCTCAAATGATTCTAGACATCTCATACGAAGTTTGTTTGGGTTTCTGATTCCAAATCAGGCATCGGCAACCGTCCCCCGCGTACCTGTTGCCCCGCATCCGGGCATCAACGTCATCCTTTGAAGTTTCACTGAAGTTTCAAGACTGTAGGGAACCGAAAATTGTTTCCAGAGTTTTTTGGGTAGCTTAGGTCGAATGTGGCACCGGATACTTCCTAACGGACACCTGGTGCATCACACCGCGGCGACATCAACGTCATCCTCTGGAGTTTCACTAAAGTTTCAAGTCTAGTGAACCGAAAATAATTTGTAATTGTTAGGACGGGGTTCTTCCAGGACCTCTATCCGGACCTGACCAGCCGTGGATGGTACATAGCCCGCCTGCAGAGGCGGATTCCGAAGTTCTCCACGAGATTTTGAAACTACTCTAACTACCAACCTTATATTAGGAGTTTTACATACAAATGTAATGTCGAGGGGTTAATCACGACGTAATTAATTGTACACTTGAGTACGAATACAGTGAGTACAGCTGAGTACACGTACGGTCAAACGAGTACACTTGAGTACAGACGAGTACATTTGAGTACAGATGAGTACACTGAATACAGACGAGTACAGTGATTACAGCAGAGTACACGTGAGTACATCTGGTTCATATAAAAATGTACGAGTTCGTGTAGTACACCTTTGCAGGTATAACTATGTTTACAATAGAATGGTAAATATTAATTACCTAGTATTGAATGACTCATAAATTAAGAACAAATAATCAACTGCCAAAATACTGTAAGTAAAATCTGTTACTGTACAGTGAAAACATTTGTAATTTACCTCTTTTAATGGTATTAAACTTTGAGTTTTTCCATTATATTTGGTATTTACTGTTAAGGAGTTTCCTTACAGTATTTTGGCAGTTGATTATTTGTTCTTAATTTATTTTTCATTCAATTATATAATAACTGCTATTTGTTTGATTTAATTAATTAATAATATATAACAGTTCTTTTATTAGTATGAACTCTAATTTATTACGGCGCATGATCGGGAACCCCGTGCGCATATTCAATTTGTATCACTTAAATTTACAACATTGCTCTTCCATATAACATAATAGAGTTCAGTGGTACAAACTACGAGTGTGCACGCCAAATAAAGTCCTACCCGAAATTCGCAATCATTCATTTTACAGACTATACCTACTTAAACATTTTATACACACATGCAAAATAAAAAATACATACAGGGTGTCTCACGGTGACCACCCATTAAAATATTTCGGAAACTACTATCATCTGAATTTTGAAAGTTTGGGTAATGGGATTTTCGGCCATGGCCTCCTCAAATAAAATAATGGCGTCTACGTAAGGCTTCCAGTTTTTCCAAAAATGGCACCAACTTTGTTATTTTAAATATAACACCCTATATATTGTTCCGATTTTGGATTCTACGTAAAATTTTAGGTGGACTTTCATCAAGTTTTCTTATTCCTAAAATTAACCGTTCCCAAGATATTTAATTTTTTAAATAAAAATTAAAATAAACACCATCTAGCTTAAAACCATGTGAATTCTACAGCAAGAAAGATAAAGGAACCATATTCATCCGAGAGATAGCTGGATTCCTAAGCTTCCCATCCATACTTTCAAAGCGGCTTAATTGCATACAGGGTGGTGAAAATTTAAGGCCGAGTTTAGTTAACTTCAAATCATCATAAGTTGGTTTTTTCAAATGGAACACCCTGCATGTTTCGTCGTAGTCTGATGCACAATTTCATTCTCTTTCGAACGGTACCATGGTTCCCTATACCTATCTTCTAGTTTTTGAGATATCAATTGTTTTTTTTGTACAGTCAACTAAGGTCATTCAATTTCTTGCGAAAATGGCTTAGCAGAACTTCAAAACAAATGACTGTTCTATCACCAGTTATTAGTTGTCAGTCTAACACCAATAGTGACAGTTGAATTAAATACTATTTATTAAAAAAATGGAAAACAGCAACACGTATTCAAACGCAGGTATTATTTATATTCATGGAGAAATAGTCGGCGTTGTGGTCACGTTCGCCTTAGCGTCCCTTGTACAGTTGTTGACCAGGGCCGGATGCTCCGACGTTCAGATTTTGTCAGACCGTGCGCATGACGTCACTTGTAGAGTGAATTACATTTGCGGAATTCTCATTTGATGTGTTTTCCGTCTGTACCGAGTTTATTTTTCGAGATACAAAAAATTTCATAAGATCAAATATGCTCCTTATGATGTCTTTTATATGTTAAAAATAATAGGGCAGCTCAATCTCTCTGAGTTAACCCGAAAAATACTTGTATTAAGTAGCATAATTACATCTGATGGTGTTTGCGCCGCGACGGCACAAAAACGGTGCTAGATAGAGCAAAATTGCATATGAACAAATTTGTAGAGCACAAAATTTACTAAAGAAAAGTCCGCGAGAGGGTGTCACGATCTTCGATAGTTTAAGAGTTACAGGCGTCCAAAGTGATGCAAACCTTATTCGCGCAACTGTCCACACCGCTTTTTTTCAAACTAATGGAGATAATTACACCCTCCCACGGACTTTTCTTTAGTAAATTTTGTGTTCTACAAATTTGTTCATATGCAATTTTCCTCTATCTGGCACCGTTTTTGTGTCGTCGCGGCGCAAACACCATCAGATGTAATTATGCTACTTTATACAAGTATTTTTCGGGTTAACTCAGAGAGATTGAGCTACCCTATTATAAACAAACACTATACTAAGAAATGTTATTAGTTTTAAGCTGTGTTCAGTAATTAAATAAAACGGTACATTTTTCCATCTTGTGTTATGGTGTTCATATTTGTGCAGATCAACAGGTAACCATTTTTTTTTAAATGTAAATTACCACAAGGTGTCAAAAAAATAGAGTTAAGTGCGAAATTGTCTTGAATCCATCAATGAAATCACCCAGATCTCCTAACGCTTTCTCCTCGAACGCTGCGAAAACCGCTATATATTTAAACAGAGAAACAATGAACTGAATCAATTTTGTAATGCACAAAATTTACTACAAAAAAGTCCGCGGGAGGGTGTAATTATCTCCATTAGTTTGGGAAAAAGCGGTGTGGACGGTTGCGCGAATAAGGTTTGCATCACTTTGGACGCCTGTAAATCTTAAACTATCGAAGATCGTGACACCCTCCCGCGAACTTTTCTTTAGTAAATTTTGTGCTCTACAAATTTGTTCGTATGCAATTTTCCTCTATCTAGCACCGTTTTTGTGCCGTCGCGGCGCAAACACCATCAGATGTAATTATGCTAATTAATACAAGTATTTTTCGGGTTAACTGAGAGAGATTGAGCTACCCTATTATTTTTAACACATAAAAGACATCATAAGGAGCATATTTGATCCTATGACATTTTTTGTATCTCGAAAAATAAACTCGGTACAGACGAAAAACACATCAAATGCGTATTCCGCAAATGTAATTCACTCTACAGGTGACGTCACGCGTCACATTTGCGGACCGCCCACCATGCGCAACATCCTATCTTTAGTATTTATATCGTGGTTGTTGACGATGTGGGCACTGTCGGCGTAGTGTCCGTCGGCGATATGGACCATCAAAAAAGCATGTCGGCGTTGTGGGCATTCGGCGTAGTGTCATATGCCCTTCTTATAGTAAATAAATTACTGAACACTAAAACAATATTGCGTAATAAAATATTTACCTTCACATTATAAAATACCCGATGATGTTTTACTTGGGTCACCTGGTTAAGAATTATTACCATTACTATCATTAGAGACAAGACAAGCACTACCAAAATCACCCGGCTGATGCGAACATCAGATTCGGTAGCGTTCTGTGATACACCGAGTTCATTTGGAGGCGTATTTTACACAAAAGTATATTTTGAGTACATATGAGTACACCTTGATTACAAGTGAATACACACGAAAACACATGAATATAAATGAGTACACTATCAGAAAAAATTAATACACATGAGTACATATGAGTTCTGCAGAGTACACATGAGTACTGCAGAGTACATACGAGTACACAAAGCATGTACACCAGAGTACAGCCGTGCGTAACCCGTCGTGTAATGTGTAGGTAATAAAAGGAACAAATTAAATTAAATTAAATTTAAACTAAATATTTTATAATATTAACTTCATACATTTGGATGATAATGTTATTAAACAAAACTTACATTTTTTTATAGGTATATATCTCAATTTTATTTCACAAAATGAAAATGTCCACATCTATTCAAATGTTCCATTATAAGTTTTACCTCATGATTTCCTGATATGATGAAACAAGCATTTGAGCGAAAATTTCAAGCGAAACTCCAGAGGATGACCTTGATGCCGCCGCGTGTGGTGCACCAGGTATCCGTTAGAAAGTATACGGAACCAGATTCGATCTGAGCGACCCAAAAAATCTGAAAACAATTTTCGGTTCCCTATAGGCTTGAAACTTCAGTGAAACTCAAGAGGATGACGTTGATGCTCGGATGCGGGGCACCAGGTACGCGGGGAACGATTTCCAATGCCTGATTTGGAATCAGCAACCCTATAAACCCTCGGATGAGATGTCTAGAATCATTTGAGAGTGAATTTTAGAAAAAGCTTCGGAGGTGACGTTGCTCAGCCATCCTTGGAGGCAATTTGGAGGTCATATTCGGAATCAGCGACCTCGAAAACCTCCTTGAACCCGAATTGAGTCGATTCTAGAAGCTTATAACGAAGTTATGAATTTTTTCTATGAAAATGCATTTTTCAGGATGCATTTTCGACTGCACAAATGCAATTTCGAAAAAAAAACATGATGAAAAGTAGGTACAAAGTTTCCTATTAAATTTAGGAAGCGAATGCAAAAAACCCCATCTCAATCCGTCTTACTACAAAAATTTGGTAGGTTCAGTGCTTTATTTTCTCGACTAAGAAAGAGTCCCATAATTGATTTAATACAAGTTTCATGCGTGGGGTTACGTAAACTGAAAATAAAGTTTTAGCGTTTAACTTTAATATTTATAGTGTTGAAATTTTTGTAGCTCTATTATACCGAGGTATAAACAGTTTGAAAATACGATTTTGGAAAGGTTTTTTGTTCAGCTAAATTAATTTTTGCTTTTCAAGTCTTTATTTGATGGGAAACATTTTCCATTTCTTTTTAAGACTATAGTTCTTACATAGTGGAAATTTAAAAAAAAATAGTGACGTTTCGCTCACTTAGTGTGGGCTTCTTCAAAACAATCTGTAATTTAAAACAATGTACCTAAACTTGATGATAAACAGAAAAAATTAGTTGAAAACTGATGTTTTTACAAGCAGTGGTATTTAACGTTGTACAGGTTAAAAACTTTTTATATATTATAAATAAGTTACATGACAAGGTTAAGAGTCAGATTGGAGATTTTCAGAGAATGTGGACAACTGAACTTACCAGTATTTATAAAATAAGGATGACGTTAATTAATTATTATAAGTTGTAGAGGGAATTGGGCACATCGAATAATTTTGAAAACTTAGTAATATTTATTGTAGTGTAAAATTGGTTGTTTTAAATTACAGATTGTTTTGAAGAAGCGCACACTAAATGAGCGAAACGTCACTAATTTTCAACGAACTTCGTTCGTTACTGGAATCAATATTCCGTCCGTGCGTCCGTGCGTTGCAAGAGATGCGTATTGTCTACAACCGAGTTAAGATATGGATCTTATGTGAAATTTTATGCTGATTCAAGATCCGGTCCCAATTTTTCGATATCTCAAATACTTTTCGAAATATTCGACTTTAAAGTCGAAATTTCGAAATTATCAAATTTTGTCTTTTTGATAAGGCCAGATTTTTTTTATACTTTCGTTACTGCGGTATTCGAAGTTCGTTTTGTAATCCAAGGATTTCAACTAGTTTTTTTTTAATTTCCACTATATACGAACGATAGTCTTAAAAGAAATGGAAAATGTTTCCCCCGAGTGTTTCCCATCAAATAAAACCTTGAAAACCAAAACTTAATTTAGCTGAACAAAACACCTTTCCAAAATCGTATTTTTTTCCTTTAATGTTTACCAAAAAAAGTATATGTATAGGTTCAGAATTTTCGATAGAGCCCTTTGGTCTTTCAAAATTTTGTGTACATTGTAAAATAACCATTGTAGGAGCTTTTGTGATATTCTCAATGTCAGCTGACTTTCTTGAATTTATCTTATATTTAACCATGACGTCAAACTTCCGATCGTCCATTTGGCGGATGTTGCATGAACGCTACTTAATTGCTCAGAAATTTTTCTTATTTCAATACATAAACATTAATTTATGCAAGTTGGTATCATTTGAAAAAAGCTGGTCAAATTTGCAAAACTATGTACTCTATTAGATATCATAGTGTTATCGTGCTTACACAAATATCATATAATCATTCGGAAGGAATTGCTAATGTAAAGGTACCTGATTCCAACTACACTTTGTTGCTTAGAAACAACCTTAGACACCTTTAATCTGGGGGTTTTCTATCAAAATCCAAAATCCAAAGTCCACAAAATTGGGCATGTTTAACAAAACTTAATTTTATTCTTCATCCATATTATGTACCTACCTGTATCTTTGAATCCCATAGATTTCATATACTGGTACGAATATTTTCAAAAAGTGATCATAACATAATTAATTAAAGTGATTATAGTTCTCTTAGTTCGACCAATTGAATCATCGTAACTTTTTAACTGTGCATGGAGTATGAAATTTCCGTCATTGCAATTGGCGATTTTGGGAAACATATTTTTCTAATTTCTTAAATCGAATTTCTTTAAAAATTACAGATCACTATTGCTTACGTCCTGTCGTAGGTATCATCTGTTCTCTGTTCGTTTGAACTCAGTGCTGTAAAGTTCAACTACTCCTTGGGAAAACTCAAACGGTTTACATTAGAGAGCCTATGTGCCAACGCCCTTCAAATATTTGTGTCTAAGAGCGGGCTCTCCTATAAAGCACCTCTCGACGATTTGGTTTATTTTAATAACAACATCGGTCTATTGGAATGAAACTACCTACACGTATGGCTTTGGTAATAATAACCTCTATTATATTTTGACTTGATACTTTCGTCAGGGGCTGTCCAATATATTTGGGACAGTAAAGTCCCAAATCTATATTTATTAGTATGTCGTTCATAAAATTGAGATTTGTGTTTCCCAAATCTTTGCTGTATGATCTATTGTTTTGTGTCCATCCATCCGTCCGCTTGGACTCATTTTTTTTTTGGTTTTTTTTATGCCATATCTATGTTTTGAAAAAATGCTTTTACTTTGCACAAGCAATTTGTACAATTTGTACTTTTTGATGGCTTGTACCTTTTTCAAATAGGATTTGATAAATGATATCCTACCATACTCAGTTAATTTTCTTATTTGATGATCAACAAAAGATCAACAATATAATATATAGCATAGCGGGACCACCGCTGTACTTCAGTTAAAAATTTAAATTTTTAATTGCGACAATTCTTCGTGATATTTTATTAAATACTAAATAATATAGTTTTCTCAAGTTTCTAGGGTTTTTCGTGCGTTTGAAAATAATGGATCAAATAAAATATCGGATCCTTTATTATACGTTTCTTATTAGGTTTTTGTTACAGTATTTCAGATGGTTTTTCTCCATTGTGTTCATTAAACTCAACATCATAGGTCCTAATTCAGCTATAATATTGTTTTTCATTATTATTATTACAAAATATTTCGAATTTTCTCAATTATCAATTTCGTTTCAGGTAAAGTACCTTTTCCGTTCATAGTTCGCCAAAGTGTTACGAAGAAAAGTTGTTCAGAATAAAAAATTATGGCGTTATGCAAATTTTCAGAATGATCGGCCTAGTTTCATAAAATCTGCTTTTGTTTTGTATTGTATAAACGAACAATCGCATCGTAGTAAAGCAAATAATAAATTTACTGTTATTATCTTAGATAGGTACACGTCAAAACCTTTAAGTACCTATTTGTTCTAAATTCATTACTTATCTGAGTAAGTTGCAAATTACTTGTTCCTTAGTTTTTACGTATTTTGTATTAAAAATGTTGACTCTCACCTAATACAATGTTAAGGACTTGGGGAAGCATCTTACTCTTATGTTATTAACCGCTTATTATGGACACTTTAATGTTGTTATGACATATGGTATTCTGGAGGGAGTTCTATATGCTTACAAACATATTATATTGAGACATAAAGAAGTCCACAACTACAATACTATAGTAGGAATAAAGATGATTTGTACTTGCCTTTTAAAAGACTTAATAAATCTCACATTAGTATTAACTACCAAGCCTATCAACTATACAATCATTTACCACCATTATGGAAATCATTAGATTACAAAAAATTTAAACAACAAGTAAAAAAATACTTACTTGTAAATGCATTTTATAGCATAAAGGAATTTTTAAACAAAAATCCAAATCAAAACTTCAATGGTGATACTTCTAGATAGTACCTATCGTATAGTAACTTTAAACCAGATCATAATTCTTAGTTACTAATCTTGTAAGTGACGTTTGACGTTTGTAAACACAATTGTGTATTAACAATAAATGAATATTATTATTATTAATAAGTTTCCGAGCGATTTCCAACGGTGGCAATTTCCGTCAATGGAAACTTGTGAAGAAGTTTACAGAAACTGGAAATGTGCAAAATTTGAAGAAAAAAAGTTAGTTCGTGATTATGAAGATGCTGCTACACTTCTTCTTGGTGCTAGAATCCTTGAACACTGATAATCAAATATCATTGAGAAAACTGTCTACTGAATTGTCAATAAGTAAATCGCACATGCAAAGAATTCTCAAAGAAAATAAAATTATACCTTTTAAATCCACGTTCATTCATAAATTGGAAGCTGGAGACGATGGCTGTTTTGTTTACGGGCTGGAGAAAAGATTTTGAACGGCAGATACTTTTATAAAAAAATAATTTTTACAGATGAGTCAACTTTTACAACTAATGGCATCGTATCTTCACAAAATTGTAGGTGTTGGTCTGATGAGAATCCACACTTTCGTATAGGGGCTAACAGTCAACAGTACAAGAAAGTAAATGTATGGTGTGCAATAAAGGTACGATAAAATTATTAGCCCATATTTTTTTGACACTAATTTAAACCAACATTGACCAATAATTGGGTATGCTCGAAAACTTTTTTTTACCTGCCATGGAAGATTTTCATTTTCAACAAGACGGATGTCCACCTCATTCAACTCCTTTGATTACAAATTTTTTGAATCAACACATTTGACCCCTATGGATTTTTACGTATGGGGTTATTTGAAACGAAAAGTTTATTCATATGATTTTCATGATAACATCGACTTATTAAAACAAAAAATTAGTGATGCTGTAGCTGAAATTAACCAAATGACCATAGCGAAAGTATACGACGATTTTAGAGTTAGGTTAGAAAAATGTGCAGACCTTGGAGGAAGCCAAATAGACTAATTGGAGTTTAATTTATTTTTTTGATAAACTGTAAAAATTTGAATTTGAATTTGAAAATTTGTAATCACCCTGTTTTTCATCTAAGATTTATCATGTTAATAATAAAAAATATTTTTCTCCTATTTTCTACTTCTATTAGTTCTATTATCAAAGTACGCCTATCAGTCTGAAAATTTGCATAACGCCATAACTTTTCATTCTGAACAACTTTCCTTAGTGACAATTTGGCGTAGGTGCTATGAACGGAAAAGGTACTTTACCTGAAACGAAATTGAGAAATAACGGATTTTTGCTCAACTGTAAAGGCCTACTTGATTTTAACAAATTGAAAGTAAACTAAAAATAAGTTTCAGAACAAGCAGGGCGGAATCCCAAAATATGAAATTCCAATTCGAAAATTTTTGGTCCATCTCACCTATTGTGAACTTAATCCGGGGACACACTGTATATTATATTGTTTGAACGTCTCTATAGATTTGGAATAAGTATAAATATGGCGATAGCACGAATTACCAAAAAAAACCATTCGGTGTTGGTTGTAGGCCTTTATTGGTACATAGATAAGGGAAAAATATAATATGTTAAAATGGTAAAGTAACTCGTTTTTGAGTTGATGAAAATGGGATTATTGGTGATATAATTTTCTTCCATAAATCTTCTGTCAAAATATCCATCCAGCACGTAAAATTACATGTGATCATTTTTTCAAATCCGTTATCGTATCCTCAACACTTAAGGTACCTACTCAAAACAGCAGCTTTTTCAAAAGTGACTAGTTTCGACTTAAAACAGTCATTCTCAGGTTTGTAAGTAGATGATTAACATAGGTACTACAGACGGTTGCTGAAAGTAGTAAATTATTAAGTACGATGAAGTGAAATGGAGTTTTGTATATAAACTTGATGAAGTTACATAATTCATTAAATCGGTCGTTATAATTTATATTTTAATCAACATTTATTTAACTTTGTCGCCGGAGTGTAAATAAATTGTAAATCAGTACCATGTATTAGCATGCAACTTCCTTTTTATATTTTTGCGTTAACATAATAATTATTTTACCTTGTAATTTACATTTATTACAAAATAATGGGGAATTGCAAAATCTTTTTATGATCAACTGTAACGCGAAATTTTATAGGTGAATTTCAGGCGATGTTCTGTGATGCATCAATTCGTTTATGATCTAGACTTTGGTAATAAGCGTCTAGAAAAACTGATTTTCCATTAGTCTAAATCGTCTTGAAAATGACATTTTCCTGTCTTGGCAAGAAAATCAAACAGGGATTTTGAATGATTTTGGATTGGTACCACTGATTCACCAACGCTGACGCTAATAATAATTGCTCAAATTTATTGAACAATTCTTCGTTTGAAGTAGTTTAACTCTTCCCTTATGGTTTTTTTCCCTTTCAATACCTACTAATAAATGAGCTGTTTTCAATTGATCAAATCCTTGGCTACTAAGGGCTAAGGCCTTCTTATCTTTGCTTCGGAAAAACAGGCATGTGTTTCGTGGGGGATTACGAATCATATAGGTATTTTCCAAATTTTTATTCATATTCTGATCATCTGTACACTCGTTGTAACGCTTTGTTTTCTGAAATTCCATTTGACACCATTCTTAATGACCGCACAGTATGTGCCACAAAACTTCGACACGATTTAACAGCTTACTTTAGTTAATATTTAATAATTGATATCATGTAATTTTCGTAATTTTAACATTTCTCTAGGTACCTAGTTCTAATCATATCAAAAGAAATACCAATTCAATTTTATTTATCGCCAGCTATCGATTTCTTTTTCCCCCAATTTTCATGTCTAATGTAATTTAGTAAATTGCTGGTTATTATAATATGAGTTTTCGATAATATACAGCTTATGGATTAAAAATTAATGTACTTGTTTTCCGATATTAACAACCCTTTTTTTGTAGATACTCTAATTAGAACAATTTTTTTATACTATTCCATTTATACTTTAAAGAAAGACCTGTAATTTTTGGGTCGAAGTTGGCTTAAAACTGAAGCATTGGTTTACTTTTTACGATTCAAATTATTTACTACTTAGAGTTATGTTTCAAACTGTATTCATAATGTTCGCTCACAAAGCGAGTCTGATTTATTTTTCCAAACTGTTCTGAATTTAATTTACATCGTTAAAGAGTAAAGTTTCAAACCCTTGTTATTAACAGGAGTAGGTACCTACCACACAATGTTCTTTCAATGATTTGTTTTCTATATGAAACTTTTCCTTTAGAGTACCTGAATAGTATCTGACAGTACAGAGCTAAATTAATGAAAACACGGCAATGAAAAGGAGTAGGTATTATTATGTTGATGATCCAATTATACGTAATACCGCATCTTATAAAAACTTTCTATATATTTACGCTTACGTTCTTAATAAATGTAATATGTATACAGGGTGTTTTTTGGGAGCTTTAGTTAGACGTTCCCAGGGAAGTTTCATAGGTAGATTTTTGAAAATTTGTAGTTAGGGGTTACTCAGAAAGCCGAATCGATGTAAAATATTTTCAAAATGGCAGCACTTCCGGAAATGCCGGAAGTAGTTACTAACTTCGTTATTTTAAATGACAACCCCTATTTTTTATTGCATTTTTGGATTCTACGTGAGATTTCCTAACCTTTGATACCAACATGTCAATATCTACAAGTTATGATTTTTAAGTTATTTTCATTTATTTAAAAAAAATGGCGGATGCAGACGGCGGTACGTTAAGAATTCATTACTTGAAAACCGTTGTAGGTATGGCAACCGAGTTTTCACCAACGCATAGAGGACGAATAGGGCTTTCTTTTGGTGTACTTAAAAAAAGTTATGTTGCGTACGACGTCATCTATGAGGCTCCAAATTTAAGAAAATTCAAAGACTAAAAACTCAGTTTTTTTAAATGAAATGACCATTTTCTTACTATTGCATTTGATAGAGAATCAAAAAGGGCATATTTTGGTATTACAAGTTCCTATTCCTATCTTCAATAGTTTCTGATTTATTCTCATTTCATTGCAATGATACCATTTTATTCGGATTTTTTAGTAGTTGGGCATGACCTTATGGTAAACGAATTTTAAACCAATCAAGTGATATTAATCCGTCACATGTTAAATAAATTTAAAACCTTGTCTTCTTCAACAAATGCTCAAAATGAGCGCCTTCATGTTCCAAACACAAACTCTTTTTCGTAAATGTTCTCGTGTGGAATATCGTATGACTTGTGATTCAGTATTCAGCATATTCCTGCAGATGCAGATCTTCTGTTGCAGGAACAACAATATTGCGTAAAATTTCCAAATAACGTTCCGCATTCAAATTTTCTGGATAAATGTGGAAACATAAAATATTGTTATTTTTAAACGCACAAAGTACAATAAAACTGCAGCACTCTCTATTCAATTGGCGGGTATACTCCGATAATATGAATTTCCCAAATAGGTTCAGCCCTCGTTCGACCGTGTCACTACCAAGAGCCTGTATATTGAATTGTTTTTACAAATTTTAATTAGCCTGGTACTAATCGAAACGTCCGCCATTTCATAGAAGTACAACTGTTTTGTATTGCTTAACTTCACTATCCAGCGACTCCGCTAGTCGGCTGCCAGCAGAGCTGGTGAACCTATTTGGGAAATCTCTATTCAAACAAGAATTACATATAATGGAACCAGCAATGCGAATTATGGCGATTAAATTTTTACTAAATTTGGCATCGTCTGACCAAGTAATGCTCCCCAAAAATATTCCTGGTTCCTTAACATTAGCTATTCGTAAAACTCTTACTCTAGGTCTAGGTATGTAATTGTTTTGGTGGTAAGTACAAAGCTTCCAAAATTCAAACAATTTCATTCCATTGTTCGGATGGTACGTTCACTAGGACGCGGTCTTTCTGGATATCTCTCAATGAACGTATGACAAGCATTTCACCATAAATATCAATTAGATTCCAAAAATTTTAATATGTAAAACCATTCCGAGCCATTTTTTTCGAATATTGAAAAACTTATGTTAACATATTACAGGTGACGGTTTAGTATCACTTGATTTATTCAAAATTCGATGACCATAGTCCATGTCATGGTCGACTATTACAAAAAATTCGAAAGAAATGGTATTAATGCGGTGAAATGAGAATAAGTCAGAAACTACAAAAGATAGGGATAGGAACATGTAATACCAAAATATGCCCATTTTGATTCTCTATCAAATGCAATAGTAAGAAAATGGTCATTTCATTTAAAAAATCTGAGTTTTTAGTCTTTGAATTTTACTTAATTTGGAGCCCCATAGATGAGGTCGTACGCAACTGAAGTTTTTTTAAGTGCACCAAAAGAAAGCCCTATTCTTCCTCTATGCGCTGGTGAAAACTCGGTTGTCATAGCTACAACGGTTTTCAAGTAATGAATTTTTAAAGTACCGTCTGCAACCGTCATTTTTTTAAATAAGTGAAAATAACTTAAAACTCCCAAAAAAACACCCTGTATATTATAAAAAAAGCGAATGTGCCGCGAAAGATTTTATAATTGAATCTCATTTAGGAAATAGAAAACTTGTGAAACGTTTGCACAAAGAGTATCGAAAATGTGAACGTACCGAATACGGCTTTATGAAACAATTAAAGGGGTCTTAAAATGAAAATCGTGTCAGGTACAGCAACCTATTAAGTTACGATCGACCATGTATTGACATTACATATTATTCATAGCCAAAAATGTTCCACATCAAATACACATTGGGCGTAAAGGTAAAGTCATTTAATACAGCTCTTACTGAATTCCACATCCAAAAAGGAATCTTAAACGTAGGTACTGAAAATCTTATCGACACTGGATTCTGGATTCTGGAGTACGATGGGAGGGTAGGCAGAAGTCCAGGCGCACATAGTCTACTCTAAAGGTGGCGGCCGTAGTACCGCTCCATAAAAAAGGAGATATAAATGACGTTTCCAACTACCGACCGATATCAATACTGCCGATTTTTTCTAAGGTTTATGAGAAGCTAATGTTTATGCAAATCTCGAAATATTTCGAGGAAAACAATCTTTTTTATCCTAACCAGTTTGGTTTTCGTCATGGAAGGTGTACAGCCGATGCTCTATCATCATTCGTCAAAATAACTCTGGCATGTTTTGAGCGGGGTGAACATGCAGGTGCCATATTTGTAGACCTGTCGCGAGCTTTTGACAATGTATCACATGAAATTTTGTTGCACAAACTTCACAAGGTGTATAGCTTTGACGCAAATAGCAGAGCTTTAATAAAATCATATCTGTCGAATCGATGGCAATGTGTTAGGATCAACAACGAGTGTTCAACGAAACTCCCTCTAACCAGGGGCGTGCCGCAAGGCAGCATACTTGGGCCGCTGCTGTTTTTGGTTTTCATCAACGATTTGCCCAACTACATATCGGAATCGGAAGTTAACCATTGCATACTTTACGCAGACGACGCTACTCTTCTGGCAAGAGACCCTAATATAGAGCAAATTAACGTTCAATCGGATAGGCTATTGCAGCGGGCTACTACCTGGTGCCTTGCAAATAAGCTGAACATCAATCTTCAAAAGACAGAAAAATTGATTCTATCACTTCGACATCATGGAGTCGTAAATGTACCGCATGTGAAGTTCCTGGGAGTTCTTTTCGACCCTAAATTACGCTTTCACTCTCACATTGATCACATATCTGCGAAAGTTAGCACTAATATTTTTGTACTACGCAGGCTATCCAGTAACGTATCTCGGGAGGTTCTACGGATGGCATATTTTGCATTATGTCACAGTCAAATCGCCTATTCGATAATTGTGTGGGGACATTGTTCTGCCAGCAAAAGAATATTCAAGCTTCAACGCCGCGCGGTGAGATTAGTGGCAAATTTAAGCTACAGAGCAGATTGTCGATCGGCTTTTGTGCAATCTAACATACTAACATTACCCAGTATATTTATTCTTGCATGCTTATGTCAAGCTAAAAAAAACCTACCAAATTACAAACTACAGTCCGAAATCCACTGTTACGATACAAGACGTAAAAACAATGTTCGCGTTCCTTTCTGCAGATTGGGAAAGTCACAGAATGGCCCTGAGTACCTTACCAAAAGGCTGTTAAATAGCGTCCCTAATGAAATAAGATGTTTAATGTACAGTGCTTTTAAAAACAGACTTAAGGCATTTCTCCTAAGTAGAGCCTTCTACTCGTGGGCGGAATTTTATTTAAGTGATTTACACAACATGTAATTTTAATCTTTTAAGTATTTAGTTTTGACGAATGTATGTACCGTCTGCTCCACATGATTAAAATTTATTATTATTATTATTATTATTATTATTATTATTATTATTATTATTATGCGGGCCCTTTGTGCTACCTCCTAGATTAGAGTCGTCCAACCCCGCAACATCACTCAAGCCATCCCACACATGACATAAATCTGAGGATGCGGCTCTAATCGTAGCCAGGATTCCCCCAACATGGATCGTCACAATTCCACAAAGTATGTGGAGCGTCGTCTCGTCGTCTGCGGTGCATGTGCTTGTTTAATTTACAGTGCCCAGAAAGTATACGCACTAGTAGTCGCAGGTTCTTCGTTGATAGACATGTGCAGAAACGTGCCAGGCTCCTTAGGGACTCTCTCGCGTGGCGACAATCTAACATCAAGTCTCATTTAGCCTTGTGCTGTGCTTAGGTGTTTTCCACCGTTCGTTTTTAATTTAGAAGCCTTTTCTTCGTTTTTTAAATGAAGTTGATGGCTTACATAACCTTATCTAGAAATGTTCATATTGCACAACGATTTGCATTGTGTTTGATCGATTAAGTTTATTTACCCACAATTATATTTGGATATATCATTTTTACTTTCCCGTGCATATAGGTACCTATATACAGGGTTATTAGAAAGTTTGGAGACGGCGATTTATTGTCTTTAATATTCATTTTAGGAAAAATTGTTCAATACAAAAGTTGTTTATGTAATTTTTATCTATACTTGGGAATACTTCAATTTTTGTGATCTGCAATTGTTGCTGAGTTACCCCGTTCCGCATAATTTTTTTAAATGCGAACATATTACTTTTACCTCACCATTCGATACAGCATTTTTTACTCTTTAAAACAGCACTAAAGAAATTTTTTTAAAATTTATTTTAATAACATTTTTTTCAAAAATACGCCGATTCAAGTATTCACATGAAGTAGCTATATGGAAACAAAAAAAAGTTATGAATCAAATTCTTATCACTAAAAACAAATTAATAACTAAGTAATTTAAAGTAAGTGTTCAAATTGTCCTCCATTTGTCATTTGACAATGGCTCAGTCGAATTATAAAACCACCTACCTACTTGATGTAGGCGTTTTTTGGAAAAAAATGTTCTTAAAATAAATTTGAAAAAAAATTTCTTTTGTGCTGTTTTATAGAGAAAAAAATCCTCTATCGAATAGTGAGGTAAAACTAATATGTTCGCATTTAAAAAAATATGCGGAACGGGGTAACTCAGAAACAATTGCAGATCACAAAAATTAAAGTATTCCCAAGTATGGATAAAAATTACATAAACAACTTTTGTATTGAACAATTTTTCCTAAAATGAATATTAACGACAATAAATCGCCGTCTCCAAACTTTCTAATAACCCGTATATGTATGTATAGGGAAAGTAGAAATGTAATCGACAAAAAAATCGAATTCCAGATTTTGATTAATCTCGACGTTTTGAGCCCCCCTGAGCCCAAAACCACCATCTTTGAAAAGTGTTTGTCTGTGGGTGCGTCCGTGACGGCCGTGGAGGCTCAACTGCTATGCCGATTTTGATGAAATTTAAAAGTAAGGCCTATAAAAAAAATTTATCGGTAAAACAAGCTTCTTATCAAAACCGGCCTAAAGAAACCCAAACTAGGGGCGTTATTTTTTAGAGTTATTGCGCAAAAAATTATTTAAACTGAGTTTATTTTTGGTCAGAAACATAAATGAGGAGTGACTCTTCAAAACGCAGTATTTCGACCATACCTAAATTTTGAGAAATACTATTATTATTAATTTTATTGGAATGATGACAATTTTCAACTTCAATGAAATACAGGCACGAAGTTCATATGTTATGTAGTAGTTACATCTTGATTTCGGAAATATTTTGTTTATATTGTGCACGTTGTATAATTTTGAAAATTAAAAAACTGCGCTTTGTTACAAAAACACAGAAAAAACAGCGTTTTGATACAAAAGTCTCTTGTAAGATTAAATTGTAGGTAGATAAATAATATTGTGATATTATTTCGCCATGACAATCTGCCATTTCACCAAAAAACACAATTTTTTAAGAATTAATAACCTGTTGCACAATAAAGCGGCACTCAAAGTAAGCAAACACAACGTGATACAAATACTGCGCTTTGCATCGGTTTGTATTTGAGCTCATAAACTAAAGATTACAAGACTGCGTTTTGAAACGTACAGCAGCTTTCTTTCGAAACCGCATTTTGAAATGAAAACAAATGATCAAAAACTGCGTTTTGTAGTGAAACCTTAATTTCCCACTGCGATAAACCTAATAAAAACTGCGTTTTGGAAAATATTGACGGTTTCAATGGATTTCTAGGCCTTTAAAGTACCCGATGCCATCTTTTGTTTGAAATCATAACTTTAGTCCAATAACTGCGTTTTGAAGAGTCACTCCTCAAATACTTACCTATTTAACTAGATTAGGTATATGTTTTTATTCTTCACTTTACACAATTCCTAAATTTGATCTTTACTTTATCTTCAACAACAGGAATGTAAATATACTCAATATTGTAGTATAGTTGATGTTGTGTAGCAATAAATTCCTAATTACCTGTAACGAACTACGGGGGAGGATCTAGAACCACAAATTTATCAGGAGGAAAATGCTATTTTTATATTTTTCGTATCATTTACTTAGAAACTTTTTTATATTTATTCATTCGTTATTGTCCGCCTCTGATGAAGTAAAACTCAAATCTTTAGCTTTACAAATTGTCGTTTCGGGTTTTATAGCTTTATAGGAAGAACTTTTATGTTATTTCATCAATTTTATCTAGATGTACACGTAAAAAATGTCTTATAAGCGCAGTAGATCCCTGTACACAATTAGTATGGGAATGTCATATACAACTTGTATTATACTAAAATAGTTGGTAAAATACATTTCAAGTACCTATCTTTGGATTTTTGGAACGAATAAATCTGTTTGTTAGAGAAAAGATAAAAGTACTCTTTTAAAGTAATCGTTTCAAAACTTTTGGTCAATATGGAAGGGTGTAGAAGTATAACTTTTTGCTGTACGAGCAAAATATTCTTATGCAAAGTATAAAGTCAATTTTCAAATAGGTTTATCTTCGTTGACAGTAGTTATAATCTTGAAGTAATGTGATCTTCACCATGCTTTTGGTAATAATTAAGCAAAAGTAATGGTGGCTAAGCGAAACCTTGTCTAAAAACGAGCTTTATACCTCACCTTACTTTTCTAGATCTTAAATTCGTGAAGTAGTAGATTTTTGAAAATATTCCCTCAAAGTAGGTTCTTCAGAAGAATTGGTTTCATCTTTCCCAACGTTACATAGATATCTCTACCATAATATTTCCGTTTCATTTCGAGACTAACTTTAGCCCACCAGTTTTTCCTATAAAGTAGATAGTATCCAATTTCTATTTACTGCATATGAAGAAAAATCTACCATTCTCAAATCATAATATTTGCATAATAATTGCATAAACTACCACAATTACTTTCTTATCATAAATTCATCATTAATACCTAATGAAATAAGCCATTGTTTATTTTCCAATTGTTATATTATTGTTAAAAATGGTTTACTGTTGACTTGAATTCAAAAGTCTAATTTTAAACCGGTTCATGGATAAGAAAGGGGAAATATTTTGAAAGCAGGATCATAAATTTACCGCAAGGGTAAATGGGGTGTATAACATAATTAATGTTACTGTTGCAAAAGGAAAGCAATCTATGTTACAACTTTTTTTTGTAAAGTAAAAGTTAACAAATGATACGTATGATGTAATTGGATTCTAAAATATGGGAAATGGAACAAAAAAAGGAATTTAAAATACCTGTTGCGTATGTACGTCTTACAGGTGTTTATTTAAATCGTTAGTAATTATTTACGTTTACAAAATTCTGAGACAAACCTCGAGGTCTAGCCGCTTTCGTTTATGGGAAATTAATTTCAACTCACATTTTAGCGCTTCTTTTCCTGTTACTGGTCTAATATTTTTACAAATTGTAGTAAAAAATTCATTTTGATTATATGACGAGTTGTGTATTACAAGCAGGGGTAGTTCTTAAAATGGTCGGATCATTAATCTCAGTCTCCATTAATGTATCATCTCTTTTCAACGTAATAAGTCGCACATTTGCACGTTCTTATCATAGCGATAGTGTGAGTATGGCATGTAGCAATCAAAATCAGTTGCAAAGCTACGAGGGTGCCCCTTTATATTCGTAATACAATACATGGTGGGTCAAGATACGTACAGTTTTGTAATTTTGTCCGCTTACTTATAACCATATAAGTTGCCATTAAACCCAGAAACAATAACATGGGTTGTCAAACTTGTAAAAGTGCCGTCATTTTCCAACATGGGCAAAAACTAAATTCGTGTAATCATTCTTTACATGGAGTAGATAAATTGGAGCAAATCCACGTAAAAAAGTGGTCTGCTATCCAAAAATTGTTCCGAAATATGGAATTGTGGAAAAAGTAAAGGAAATTGTAGTTTGTGAGCGGGGTTTAACAGCCCTTTTGGTCAGTTTCCAGGCAGATTCTGAAAATTTCTCAATTCTATTAGTAATTGTGAATCCCACCGCTATGTTTTGGAGCAAAAACGCCGGAACATTAAAGGGTTTACCACTACCCAAAAATTTCAAGATTATGACCATAGCATAGCTTTTTGGAACTGTAAGGTAAACTTTTTTTACCAAAGGAACAAACTATTACTGGTAATTACCATGGGTCTCTTCTTCGCCGATTGCGCGAAGAGATTAAGAGTTAACGCAGATTAAAGCTAGGGAAGATGTGCTGTCCTTCGCAGATAACGCGTCAGTTCGCAAGTCCCACATTGCAATGTCTGCGTCTGCTGTGACTGAATATACATAGTTTTGAACGATTTCCACGTAAGTCTCACGTTGCGGATCTGGCTCCCAGGGTCTATTTTTTGAGAAAAGTTGCCTATGAGTCAGATAATGGAAGATGTTTTCGCGGACTTTTCATGTGGCTTGCAAAAGCTCGGAAAGCATTGGTCAAAATGTATCAGACTTTGAGGAGATTATGTACAAAAAATAAAAACATTTCATTTACATGTATACAGGGTGTCCCATTGCTCCGTAATCGGTTGATAACTCAATGTTGGTTGAAGATACAGAAAAAAGTTTCAAATAAAGGTTGTTTTGATTTGAATTGCGCATCTTTTAAAAATATTCTTATATCTACAGTATGTTGCATTTTTACCTGGCAGGAAAATGTCACTTTTCTTTAAATGGCACACTCTGTATTTTTTTCTTTTCATGTATCGACCAACCATATTCATATCACGCCTAAAAATTTTTATGATATTGTATGTGCGGTTGCCAAGTGATTAATTATTTTGTCAAAATTTTGTACAATTCAAGGTCGGACTATAATATTCATAACTAAGTTATTCTTCAAAGAAGGAAAAATTTATTTGACGAATAATATTACCGTAATGTGGTGTTACTCTACAAAGAAAAACTAAGTGATTAATTTTATACCGAGTGTTTTAAATGAGAATTCAAAATTTGTGAACTTTAAATAGAATTTATACGAATATTTTAAATGGAACGGCGCCCTGTATTTTTATTTACCATCAGATTCTCGACAAAAAACCCTATTCAACGGTGTATTGTTTCCTGGTATTATCAACGAACTTCGTTCGTTACTGAAATCAATATTCCGTCCGTGCGTCCGTGCGTTGCAAGAGATGCGTATTGTCTACAACCGAGTTAAAATATGGATCTTATGTGAAATTTTATGCTGATTGAAGATCCGGTCCCAATTTTTCGATATCTCAAGTACTTTTCGAGATATTCAACTTTAAAAGTTGAAATTTCGAAATTGTCATATACTCTTTTGAAGCATTTTTTTCCCATTGTTTCCTATTATATTAATTTGTACATCCTAGGAATTGTCATTCTCACCCCAAGAATTATTATTTTTACCCCAAGAATTATTATATTAGCCCCCAAAATTATTAATTTAGCCCACATAATTATTCTTTTAGCCCCAAGATTTTATTCATTTTACCCCAAGGCTTTATTCATTTCACCCCAAGATTTTTTTTATTTTATCCCAACATTTTATTTATCTACTTATTTTATAGAAGTATTTGAAACTAAAAAAAAAATATCACCGTAAACGTATATTGTCACTCAGGCGCTTAGGTTAGCGTTAGAGGTAGGTTTAGTATATTTTTTTTCAATTGAATACACTAAATAAAATCATGGGGTAAAATGAATAAAATCTCGGGGCCAAAAGAATGATTCTGTGGGTTAAAATAATAATTTTGGAGGCTAATATAATAATTCTTGGGATCAGAAATCTTGGGACCAAAATAATTAAAAAGCTGGGATCGAAAAAATAATTCTTGGGGTAAAAATAATAATTCTTGGGTTCAGAGAGACAATTCTTGGAGCCGTGAAAATTACCACCCATTTGCAAATAATTAATGTTTTTATACTTTCGTTACTGCGGTATTCAAAGTTCGTTCTGTAATCCGGGGATTTCATTTTTTGTACTTTTGTTAATATCTACGATTTTTAAAATTTCACGAAAATAAAATTTGTTAAAAGTAATTTTTGTTTACTTATTATTACAAAATACCATTTAAAATGTAAATAGTTAGTATCAACGCAAACGAACAAAACTCAAGTCCTGTGACTATATTATTATATTTATCTATTAGCTTTCGAGCTTTTGTAACGGATAGTGCTCCATAGCTGTTATACATTTTACTGAACAGTGTAATAGATAGTAACAGAGATGTTTCAATAAATTCCCATTCGAAACGTGTTCCAATGAGGGTGGGTTCCAATTATAAAGGATTAAACTAACGAGATTCCTTTGTAGGTGGTAACCAATAAGGAAAGAAACTCTCTTGCTGAAATTAAATGTAATTCTGCCACGCATAACCTTAACAAAATGAAGGATACAGCTAGTTGCACGGCGTTAATGAAGAAAATGTAGACTTACATTCTTAATGGCAAGAGTAGGATTACAATTTCACAGATAGAATTCTACTAATTAAGAGCTAACACGGCGCTTGATTATATTAAATTTGGAAAATGGTTGTATTGTAAAGGTTACGGAAGGCGGCGTTTTCCATCTTCGAAGTTCGAGTTGTCATATTTCATGTTTTATCATTCAACGATCGTATATTTAGTTGTCCATTTATCTCTAATTTTATAATTTTCTTTGCTACTAAGTTATTATCACAATTATAAAAATTAGCAACTACCAGAAAAGATTATTGCCCTTGAAAATGAAACACGAAAGTTAACCGAATTTCAGTAATGATTATAGCAAAGAAAATTATAAAATTAGAGATAGGTACATGCATACACCGGCGCTTAGAGAGAGAAGCGTAACGTTCTAATGGACTGGCACGCCACACGCTCGCTGTTTGTAGCCGCAGCGGTGCTGTAAAAACTTCAATTAATTAAAAATTGTTTTCCAAAAACGTGACACAATTTTGGTTTCTAAATGAGTCTCATTTTATTATTCATATTACAACAGCGTTTTTGGTTTCTCTCTTATAACATCAGTAACGATTTATTGTACTATACAATCAGATTTAATATTTGGTTATGAGAAATATATTTCAAGTGTGGTAGATCGTGGCATACTTTTGGTTACATTTCGGAGAAGTTTGAGAATTGTCCACTAGGGTCATCATCATCACAAACAAACAACACTGAGACGGAGGTCTTTGAACAAATTTTGTAATAACATCATGTATATGCAAATTATTAGCGTTTTTTGTTTTTCGAAAAATCGTCATTACAAATATTTGTAGTTACAATTATTTTGTATTTTGTCAAATAACAAAATGGCGACCGATGAAACATTTCAAAACAAAATATTTTCAAATCACTCGATCGAGAAAAAATGTTTCAGACAAATGTTATAGCAGATAGTGTAAGGATTTTATAAATGTTTTATTTTCAAAGTCTATCGAGTGGTTTTCAAAATATCTTGTTTTGAAATGTTTGATCGGTCGCCATTTTGTTATTTGATAAAATAGAAAACAATTTGTAACTATCAATGTTTTAGACTTTAGAGAACCGAAAGCAAATGCTGAACGATTTTGTATTTTTTAAATATTCTTTAAATTCCTTCAATATACCTAATGACGATTTTTCTAAAAACAAAAAACGCCAATAACACTATGAACCGGGGCTGTAAATCAAAAATTTGAACTAAGAAAAGTTATTTGTTTCAATGAGTTCTAATTGCCGTTCTCGGGTGTTACAAATAAGTATCAACACCCTGTATAAGGTGGTGTAATATTTTACACTACCTGTTTTAATTTTTGTGGCAATTTTTAGATAAGTATGCTTTTAGTTTCAGAACATATGTATCCTTTCGTAACTATTGCTTATTTAATGGAGGCACCATCAAAAACGTCTCTATTGTGAAGCGTCTCTCTAAATATATTCCCTTATAACACTTTATTTTCAAAAAATCGTAAAGGGATTCTTGTGTATATAACAGAGCCACTGTTTATTATAAAAAAGTTATAATTAGATACGTCTCCGCGCAACATTTTGTTTTCTTATGTTTTGAGCTAAAGTTGATTAAAATTTGTTTACAAAAAATAGCTTTTTGCTACGTTAGAAGGAATGTCACTGTCGTAATAATGCAATGGCATCCAGACGTAAAAAAGAAAGATGGCATTTAGCCAAGTTCTTGTCAACTCATTTTATCGCACCTATTTGCATTGATATTCCTTTGCAGATTGTCGATTTTACATAAAAATTGATCGAATCTTTTTTAAATTCTGACATTTAGTAACTAGAGCAAAAATATTAGAATGATTTATTGCGTTATAAAATGCGTGTTATGTGGTAGTTTGGCTTAACGAAGCTTATACGAGATCCGTTATTGACCAGTGTAGTTTTAATGTTTGCTTTTAATGGAAAAAGAAACGCCAAATTTTATATTTTATTAAACTAAGCAAACAACTTCTTTCTTTTCTTCTTATAACTTCATCATTTATAACCACAGACAAAATAGCCTTGTCCTAAATTCTGCGCTTTTATATTTATTCGTCCGATCAACTTAAATAATTTTCTCTTTAGAATATTATTATCGCCAAACACTTTTGATGTTATTGTCTCATAAAAATAGTTCATTTTATTTTTTTATGGAAGTTACAAATAAAATTTTTCTCTAACTTTTAATTTAAGGTAATCGTTCGACCGAATCTGTGAAATGATATGGAGTAAGTCATCCATCTTTCGGCGGAGCAATAAAATCTGAAAATGTTACTATTACAACAATTAAAAACCAAAATTTTACGAGTTGCGTTTAGCAGATTATAGCTTATGTTTTAGACCAAAACTTGATAAGTACACATAAAGTAAATGACTCGTGATGATGGCATGTTGTTAATTTGTGATTTGATTCTTCCATCGTTTCCCTTTATTAATAATTTATGTCGCCTATATTATGAAATTAAGACGAATAAAACCACTGGTCGCATTTATAAGCTTTATAATATGTTATCGCAATGTTGTTGTATTTAATTTATCCTGATGAAGGCCCGTATTGTGCCACAGTCCCTAAACATGGACCATTATATGCGATGGATGCGTTCTCATATTTACTACATTAACACAGATTGGAAAGATAATAATCATTTTCGTATTCTAACAATACCTTACAAACTCCCTTGTTTACGAATTTTGGAAATCTAACAATATATATTGCGACTCAACCAAAGACGAATGAAAGACCAATTTTGTTAATGGAGGACAATGATATTTATATTCTTTGCAAAAAATTTTTGGCAATAAATAGTCTAAAGTTATGGAGGAAATTTAATTAAATGAACCGATCGAAATGAACATGTCAACTTAATATATGATTATGTGCTTTACAACCCTGTATATTTGCGAAGAACTAAGTAAATTCATTATTCTAATAATATTATTATTGGCTTAAAAAGTGTAGGTATACGTTGAACACTGCGTCGGTATGGAGAGCAAAAGTTATTATTCACTCTCCAATAACTCTCCAATTGAAAAATGGTGCTCTTGAGTTGCATTCAATTTTTTTTAAAACTCAAAGATTCTCAAAAACTTATTACCCCACTCCTACGTTTTTAGTTTTGTTATTCTCAAACCTTTCGGGAGTGATTAGGCATTATGGTCATCAATTGATAACAGTCTTATGTCGTTGCATTTTCTCTTCCGATCAGCGTTATGGACCCATACTATTTCCGTATTGCATGCCATATTGATAACAGAATAATGATTACGATTACGATTTCATGATTCTGCATTAAGAGAAGATGATCAGTAATATGAACTTCATTTTTATCGTGTTAATTTACGAAATTATAAACATTTTGCAGAGAAACTGTTTGTTGAAACCTCATTTATTTGATGCACACATGTATAGGGTGATCCAACAACGCAACGGTTAGTTACACTCATTTAGTATAAAACCATTTTTCCTTAGTTCTTCCATATAACCTTTCGAGAAAAATTAATCATTTTGAACACAGCAGATCCATCTTTTCAAGCTCTGAGTACATAATCTATCACTCATCCTATGTTCGTTCATTTCATAACATCTAATTGTACTCTAAAAAAGTTGTTAGTAATGTTGCACCGTTTTAGTATTTAATTTTTGAGTTCATTTTCGTACACGATTAAATTAGGAAGTCATTTGCAGACCAATCATACGAGCGACACCTTCCTATTAATGCTCATGAAACCAATTTCTGAGGTCGTTAGCATAATGTGGAGAAGCTCCCTCTTGGATAAATGTTGTGCATATTCCACTTGCAACACTTGGTTCTCCAGCATGTCGACAATCGTTTAGCGTTCATTGCGGTTCATAGGATAAAGGGTTCAACAATAATTATCGTGGAAGTTAAACAGCACCACACTGTGACTTTATCGCGCCCCTGATCCTTTTCAACACATTGATATGCTTTAACCAACGCCCAGTATTGACAATTATGTCCGTACACAAAATCTTCCAAGATGAACGACAGTCTCTCACTCCAAATGATATTGTTAAACAGTTCCGGTCAACCTTCCTACCAAGACATCATTATCTCAGCAAATTTCATTCGTCTATCACAGTCTTCTTAGGCAATTTATTGAAGGTTTCCAGGGTTTAAAAGTTTTCAAAATTGTTTGAACTGCATAATGACAGCGGCACGCACAAATTCCGATGGACTTCTGGTGAAGATTTCATTGACCACTGCAATATTTTCTGGAATCCGGGATGTTGAACGACGTCCAGGTCTGTGAATGTCCTTAACAGAACTAGTTATCATCAATGTATGACAGACGACTGAGTTCCAAACCTCAATTCTGGCGAACATTCGAGCTCTGTCTTCCATACTCAAAACCGGCAGCATTTTTCAACTAAAACATAGGAAAAATATGTTAAACCAAAGAGATTATATACTCTTTGGTTAAACAATTTAAAAATAGGGAGTCATATATCATATACCCTGTATATTACTTTCGCGATATCACTAAATAGTCACCGCCAATACAATTTGAACCCTATGTTCTTTAAATTCAAACTTGTCCAGGATAAGGATGTTTTTATTACCCTCGAACTACAATAAAATCATCGTGATTACTATTGCGGAAGAACTACCCGCTGTTTTGATTTGTAAAATCTTAAGTGGAATTATCTTATGGAATTCTGTTAGTGGTATTCCGATCATTACTTAAAGTTCTGTTTGTAACGCTTCAAATTATCCGCTTGAAATATATCTTGGCTGATGGTTGAGCCACAACCATTTCCTGGTTACAAATTCCTGTTCATTGCATTATCACTCGCTATTTTATCTAAAACCTCGGTTAAAATTCTAAAAAAGTCCTGTTTGCAATTCTTTTCCTATTATTGCCTGGTAAGCCCTTTGCCGTTTGTCCTTTTCCGTCTTGGACTTTGAAATACCGCCACCTAGCCCGTATGGTGGCGGCGCCAGAGAACAATTAGTTTAAAGATACATAGATCATGTGCTGCTCATCCACAGATTTCCAAAATGCATCCCCTGATCCATCGACGATTTTTAACTCAAAATGCGGTGACCAATTACAATAAGATGATTAATATAGTTCACAAAACCTCCCCCATGTTTCTTTATTCACAAATTAAATTAAGTGAAGTGTAATAACAATGACTAATGAGCCTAGTTTCAACTTAAAAAGTCATCTTCAGACGAATGTCATATTTTCAGTTTACATTATCATAATGATAATAATCATGTAAAACCGATGCCAGTTATTTTAAGTGGTATTTTCGTTATGTGACAAATGTTCAATATTTAGGGATGTAAGCTCACTTTTTTAGCGAGTTCATTTTTCACTATTTTGTAAATTAAGTACCTACCTACACATCATTAATCCTCACCTGAAGATGACTTTTAAGTCGAAACTGGCCGCTTACTTAATTTAATTGATGGCAAAAAAATAGAAAAAATGTACTTAATTAAGCCGTTATAGATACTAAATTATGTGTAGCTTATTTTAAAATTCGTGCACAACCCAAAAATAGTAGGTACATTGCCGTTACTTATTGACCTCAAATGAAGATAGCCGTTGTTCTATGAGGTTCCATATAGCAATCTGTCAAGAAATTCCTCAAATATGAAGGTATCTTCCTTTCATCACACGGCACCAGTTACCCTACCCCTACGTAATAGCTTCATGAGACTAGAAGAACTATGGGCCTTATGGCTGTTGAATACAACACTGCAAACACTAAAACCAAATTTTATTGTATCGTACACGTTTCGACAATTGTTTTCAAAAATTATCCAATTATTTATGGTTTGTTGCACTGAATTGTCAGATGACGCGGTATGCAACAACTATTCAAGACAAGAAAGCTAAATGCAATAAAGGAATTATTCGTTGGAAAAATTAGTGATACTGGATATATCAGCGGCAAACTTGGGCGGCCATAAAGATCTTTCAGCAGGTGCCTTACGAACACGCAATAACCCACCGTAGGTCTACCTAAGGAACCACTGAGTTTTGATCATGCTCGCTGCTGTGGGTTCGGCTCCTGTGAACCTATTTGCAATGGACAAAAAGCAACATTATTGGACAATGGAAAACTCTACTTTCGGACTTTTAATATACATGATCAAAATTCAGATGTTGGGCGATGTCTTTTTTTTGTAAAAATATATTCCACCATCAGATAACATGGAACTGTTGTATCACAGAGTTCGACTACACGTTGTCTATGGTGTGATGAAATATTTCGTTAAATATTTCAATGACCTTCATTAGAAAACTAAATCTATGCAATCATGCTATTGTCATGAATTTAAAGCAAGGATAGTTAGGCAAAATGCCTTTTCTTATAAATGGAGAAAAGTAAGGCAGACCCTAATTAAAATCCGTTTTAGAGTATGCACTTTCCAAAAATACAAACTTTATTTTGCCTTTTTTGTCTTTTCTGGTTATTTTTAAATTTTTTGCCTACTTTTTTGTTATTTTTGCCTATTTAGTACCTTTTCTGTCAATTTTTTTTAGTTTTTTGTATTGTAAGTATTTCTTAATTTTTAAATTTTATATAAATTTTTCTGGGAGGTTTTTAAGAAAGCATATTGTTTGAAGGGAAAGGAGTTTGGTGTACAAGACAAACTTTCACTTTAATATTTAAGCCTCTTATAATAAAAACTGGGATGAGTCATTTTCCTGACTTTGAAATATTTCCCATTGTATTATTTCCACCTGCAGTCTTTGTCTTGTCCAGTGGTTAAAGTTGGATTCCCATCTATCAACTGTATTTACTTTTTCAAACTGTTTTTTTTTCTATACCTTAACTTGAATATGTATGTGTTGATTTTAACGCTTTTTTCTCAATAGTTTGTGTTCTTCCGTGCCTTTTTTGTCCCTTTTTTGCTTTTTTAGATGCTTTTTTGATTATTTTTTATGCCTTTTGGCCTGCCTTTTTTGAACTTTTACTTTTAGCTCAGATATATTAAATAGATTAGGTAATTTCTTGATCTTAATATATTTAACTATGATAAAAAGTTTCATCATGATTTCATAAGGAAAACCATTAAACCAACTTTATACGACAACAATATGTATTTCGGCATACCTAAGACTAGCAAAGGTTTGGTAATATCGGTTCGCTCACTTTACCTTCATTTATAATTTGATAGGAAACTCTGCTCTTGACGGTTTATATATTCCATACAGATATTTTAGAAAAGCCTATTTATGAGGGAATTTTGCAATTTTTCAAGACAATGTAGGACCTTTGGACCCCATCTTTTTAGTGAATTATCGAGATCCCAATTATTAATTACATAGTTGCAATTCAGTGCAATAAATAGGCTACTGAAGCTACTAGAGTGTTAGGAACTTTGTCGTTTTCTATTTCAAAAGTAACGTGTACATAAATTTATTCGTTGCAAGCTTATTTTACAAATTTATTTATCTTACGTAGTTATTTTATAATTCCTTATAACTGAAATACATACTAATATAATTATGTATCTAACGTTACTACACGTCGCAAAAATTTTTAATAGTCGGTATGTCTGACTTTTGATATCATGCGAAAATTGAACTTTTCCTTGTTACTAATTTGGCAGCGAAATTAGTTTACCGCCTATCACTTTTAATGTACTTATTTTCTGTTTATTTTATACAACTATAACGTTTCGGTGATTCAAGGCTCATTTTAGGTAAGTGGTTTCGAAGAGATTTCAAGCGATATATTTCACTGTAGTTACAGGATTTAACGGGAATACTCTCTTTCACATCAATCATAAAATCGATGAAACGTGAACGTTTTATATAATATATGTCGTAAATTACCAAAAAGCAGGTATTTAGCTATAACTCGGTAAAAAATATAGCCAATATAAAAGCTTTAACTTGCCTTATAACAAAATAAATTATTTTTTAATGCTCTACTTATGCTATCAAACTTAATGCAAGTTGTTTTAATATGACAACTTTAATAACAATTTCCATTTAACAATCATAATTTTGTGGATTATACCTCACGTCCTGTATGCTTATATGTTGTTGATTAATTGTCATTATTTTCTGTATAATTGTGGTATGAAGAGCTTTTGTAAGATTTTACTGAAATAAACCGTCAACCGTGTTGTTTAACTAGATTAAATTACAGGATTTAATCCTACTTTTGACATTTCTCCGTAAAATTAGTGTCAAGTTAAACTCAAGTGTTGAAAAGGAACTGTTTAGTGACAGGAAAAAGGGAAATTAGAAAGTGATATTTTGACTTGGCTTCTAATGAAAATAAAACAAAAGGGTTTGAACATAACGGAAAACATTTATAGAATTAGCAATATGTTCATGACTTGATGACTGCTGCCAATTCTCTCATGCATCCGTAAATAAAATTTATTACCCTTCAGTACGATTTATATTTGTCATACATACGGTGATTGGGGAAAACCTTCTTTCCTTTCATCTCTGGAAAGAAAGTGTAACTTTCTCCTCATGTATTAGTAATGCTTAGGCAGTTTACAAAAAGATATCTTTATTAGCTACTGCGCATGCCGAATATTCAGCAATATTATAGTTTCAATACAAAAACCTGCGACTAATCTAAAAGTTCCAAGAGCGCAAGCCAAAATTGGATTCGACGGAAATCTGGTTTAAGGTAGTATATCAATACTAATACAATTACTTTAGGTTCCTCATTTTTCAGTGAAACAATTTCAGATGTATTTCGTTAATATCTTTTTACTAATTTCTATTATCTTATGTTGGAAATCACAAATTTTCTTCTAAACTGAAACAAACTATTTCTTCTGGAATCTTCTTATAATTTAGTCCAATTTTGTAATTACTGCCGTGCAGAACGCTGCGAACTTTGATGGATGGCGGCGTTGACTGCTTGGATTATCTCTGGCATTCGAACAGTTCTGCTTGGTCCTGGGCTCTTCTTATTTAAGGCAGATCTTGTTGTTTCCAATTTTCTCACCCTGTCTTCAGAACGTGAGCTGAAGTAACCGGATCATGACGCCCAAGTGGGAAATGACGCTGAAATTCTCGTCGCGCACCTTCATAACAATCACAATTTTTCCAATAAGCTCTGATTGCGAAAACACGTTGCTCTTCCGCCTACTGCAACTGAAATGGCAAAACAATAATTAAGAAAATGGCGGTATAAGCCCCATGGTGAGCAATAGTGATCTTCTATTATTCTTTATTAAGCATAAATTGGTGTATTTTATGCTCCGCGTGGTTCTAAAACGGTACACCTCCGTTTACACCAGTAGACCTTTCACATTGTTACCCGCAACTTCTAAGTGAATGGAAAATGTTGAGATTAATTGTTGATTGTTTAACTCTTTTGGAACGATTCACTTCTTGTATCTTACGTTTCCTAGTACATCTAGTGACACTAATTTAAAAAAAAATCGCTAGCGAAAGTGAAAAATTGTGTTCGTGTTTTAAATATGTTCAGGCACAGTATTTAAAATCGCATCAATTATCGTGAGAATTGTTAACGTTAGTAGGCAAACCGTAACATGGTACCTATACATATAATTAAAAACCTGCAACTGACATATTATAATTTAATACTCCATCACAATAACTGAAATACCTACTGTCAACGTAAATCGATACGTTTGTTTAAATTGTCGTTACTGTGTTGCATTCCCAGTTTTCCGATCCCTAATATCATATTATGTTCAGTTTATATGGAATATTGATTAAATTTCCAATGTCTGACAAAACAGAAATTGCTAATTAAGGCGCGAGTAGATCTGACAACTAGTTGTCCCTTGCAATATTCTGAAATGAACCTTTACAGCTTTACAAATAAAAATATAAGAACAATGAATTGAATACAATAGGTGAACATGCGTGTGTATTTCATGCAAGTAATATATCAAACAATGAGGGTTGGGACACAGATATTGTACTTTGTAGGTACCTAATTCTGTAATCTAATTTGCAAAGTTGAATATCACATTATCTCAGTACTCAGAATGTACGCCATGTATGTGTTTTAGCTAGATAAGGCTCTAATCTCTATAATGTGCAATTGACGAAGTTTTATTTATTTATACGCTATATAAGATCGAAAAAGTTAACCATTACAGTTTCTGGAACATGCGAAAACACTAAAAAAGTACGCGAAAACCCATTTAAAGTTATTTAAATAAACTTTTTATAAAGTCATATATCGAATATTTAATAGCTAATAGAAAAACAGAATTTTCCTATTTAAAGTTTGGCGAAGGTAATTCAGGGATCACCAAAATACCTCAAACGAAGCTTTCCGTAACCCTTCCAACAATGCAGCTTATTTTGTTCGCATGATTTAGTGCCCCAAGTTATTTAATTAATGGCAAGTAGAGTTAAGATGAAATTTATTGAAGGATATATGATAAAAAGTTACTAATTTTATTTATTTTATACTGTAGGGTGTAGAATTGGCCGATGCACCATAGGGATTTCAATGTAAAAATCTTAATATTCGATTACTTGCTTCCCTAATTATTTTAGACAAAATGTCTATTAATTTAACTTTTTGGTACAGACAAAAATTCTGAATCGACTGATTTACTTATTTTTACTTTATTCCGCTTTCTCAAAAATCGGGGGGAAAAGTAAATTTTAGCGCACCCATAATAATTATTAATTAAACACAAATTTATGGTCGCGCTAAAATCACTTAGGTATACTTTCCCCCTTGTATAATAAATAACTATTTTTCCAAATAATGCATGCCACATTTGTATGAACCTCACTTATTCAATCGGAACGAATTAAGGATAACCTTCGAAAGTTAATTAATTGGCATGTCAGAAAGACGAATCTAAAATAAACTTAACACAAATTATTTATAACTCTTTGAGTAATTTAATATTATAACGACAGCAACAATACAGATGTGTAAATTCTGTTCACAATCTATACTTAAAAAAAATAATATTTTTATACAGGGTGTCCCAGTTGAAACGAACACATTTTGAACGTGATTATTGACTAAACGAAATAAAATAGAAAGGTGCGGTTTTCACTAACGAGTTTCAAATTTCGAGAAGTTTTTTCCCAATCATATTAAAATTTCCCAGTTATACAGGGCGAGGGAAAAAAACTGCCGATCTTCAACTAAAAATTACTTGACTTGTTTAAATAGAACCCCCTGTATATTTTTACACTATTTCAAAGCTGAGTTCTTTAGCTTTTTAAAAATGTCAACATGTATAATTAATTTTTACAAATAAAGAAGATACGCGAAAACTTAAAATAATCGGTGTTCAATACTGTTAACCTGGTGCATAATATGAAATCTTACACCACCTTTCATCATTTCGCATAATTTTCTTTTGAATTTAATCGGTGAGGGAGATTTTAAACTATCAGGGAGCTGGTTGTACATTTTAACGACGTTGTATGTAAAATATCTTTTGAAGTATTCGGTTTTATGAAGAGGTGGTGTAAGTAACCCTTTATATCGCCATTTTAGTGTGTGAACATTCATTGGGAACGTTATTTTCTCTTACAGATACTTTGGGTACGTATTGTAACGAAACTTTATTTAAGAAACCAAGTCGAATATTTATTTATTTACACGCTAATTATTAATCACTTATTTCTAATTACGAATAGGTACTTAGTTGTTAACTTAAGAATTAATCAATTTATTTACACTAGAGGTTCACTAATTATTTTAATCACACTTAATATTTAATCACTAAAAAGTCTAACCGAATCAACGTTTAAGGTAATCACATTTAAACTTCGCGAACGCGTTAAACTGTAAAACTGTGAACTATGAACTGCCTCGTAATAATTGAGCGGCATTATTTATACAAGTCCGCATTTGCTCTCGAAAATTCTAGAAGGAACGGTAAGTCATCGCGCGCGGCTTTCTCGAAACTTCCGGCGGATGAGTCATACCCGCCTTAACAAATGCAATCTTTGTAACATTGCCCCCTCATTAAAACCAATTTCGTCTCGAAATTCATTAGCTATCGTTGGTAAACCATGTCCAAGATCGCGCAACGCTGTCCGCCGACAATCCACCGTTCCCGGAGTGGGGATACTTTTCGGGTTAAACCTGCAAACCAAGATTTGCACACCGGTTCCCTGGAATATCTCCTCCAGCATATTCCGGACCTTCCTCCACTCGAGACCATCTAAACCACAGCCAATTCTGGGCATTGCGATCTTCCTTATGCCACTCCATAACACTCTTCTTTTTAGATCAAGCAACGAATTCCACATTTCTCGATAATCAGGTTTTCCAGACGATAACTTCTTTGTCACCAAGTAGTAAATGAATCGTTCTTGATCCCTTAACCATAGCACTCTTCCGACACGTGGACCAAACTCTCGCAGCTTCTCTACTTGACCAAACTTCGCTTTGAAAACGGAAGCAATTCCACGGGACATGCGGAGATCGGCCGCCACACAATGAGCAAGTGAATATTCTGACGACAGAGTGAAGAGGTCTTGTTGTCTCTCAATGGTTACGCCGAATGAAGCCACTTTATTATCTCCATACATCCTCTGAAACTCTTCGTATGAGACTTCCTTCCTCTGTTCCGTTACTCTGCGTACACCATCCGCATGATTGTTCCCGTTATAACGTCCTAGTCTATTAAAATGGACAACTCTCGGCTTTCCATTTGGCATTTTACGAATACGATAAATGACATCGTTAATTCGTTTTACCACTTTGTATGGACCCTCCCAGTTATTCTGAAGCTTGGGGGACAAACCACGACGCTTTTGAGGGTTATAAAGCCAAACCAAATCTTCTTCTTGGTAACCCCCTTCTTGAGCTCGAACGTCATAATTTTGTTTCATTCGGTCGCTTGCACATTGAAGATTTGATCGTACTAGGTTATGAATGCTATCCATTTTCCTTCTTAAGCCGCTCACGTAGCCCTCGCCAGCCAAATCTTCACCAGGTTTACTACCAAAACTCAAATCACACGGCAAGCGGAGTTCTCGACCAAAAATGACGTTAGCAGGGGTTTGCTTAGTAGATTCATGGATGGATGATCGATACGCCAGAAGGAAGAAGTTGAGATGTTGGTCCCAGTCTCGTTGATTGGCAGATACCACCTTGGACAAATACCTGTTAACTGTTCTGTTCATTCTTTCGACCATTCCATCTGACTGTGGGTGTAAAGCCGTCGTTCTGGTCTTCTTGATGTCCATGACTTTGCAAACTTCCTGGAAAACAGCAGACTCAAAATTTCTTCCTTGGTCAGAATGTAATTCTAGTGGCACTCCAAAACGGCAAATCCAGTCATTAACCAATACTTCAGCTACAGTAACGGCCTCTTGGTTAGGCAAAGCGTAAGCTTCAACCCATTTGCTGAAGTAGTCCATCGCGACCAGAATGTATTTGTTGCCGCGTTCACTTTCAGGAAACGGACCAGCGATGTCAATTGCAATTCGCTCAAATGGACTCCCCACATTATACTGCTTCATTGGAGCTGTTGGTCGTCGATGCGGTCCCTTGCTAGCGGCACAGACGGTGCACTTCTTGCACCACTCATCTACATCTTTCTTGCAACCGACCCAATAAAATCTTTGGCGCAACTTTTCCAACGTCTTCTTCGATCCAAAGTGACCTCCACCAACTTCCTCGTGAAGTTGCTTCAATACTTCCGCGACCCTGCTTCTCGGAACCAGCAATTGCCTTTTCTGCTCTTGCCCATCGTCACTCTCCAGGATTCGTTTAAGAAGACCATCCTCCATCACCAAGGAATCCCATTGTGCCCAGTACGCCTTAACATTGGGGGAATGTCGCGCCACCTCTTGCCAATTTGGTCTATCTCCATTCTTCTTCCATTCCACAATCGGTTGTAAATCAGGATCCGCCTCTTGCTCTTGAGCAACGACAGCAGGTTGCCAAAAGTCATCCACCAAAGTAGTAGCACAAATTGACCCCATCTTTTCTTCTGCTCGATTACAATGGTTGCAATCTAACCCGCAAGGTCTCCGAGACAATGCATCTGCATTTCGATGACTGGTTCCTGCTCGGTGCTCAGTTCTGAAGTCGTACTCCTGAAGTCTCTCAATCCATCTTGCAATTTGACCCTCTGGACTCTTAAAGTTCAGTAACCATTTCAAAGCTGCATGGTCTGTTCTTAATAGGAATTTTCTCCCATACAAATATTTATAGAAATGCTCGATGGACTTCACCGCCGCCAGAAGTTCTCTTCTCGTCACACAATAATTACGCTCTGGTTTTGACAGAACCTTGCTGAAGTACCCAATCACTTTTTCCTGCCCATTTTGTTTCTGCGAAAGTACGCCTCCAATCGCAACATTGCTGGCGTCCGCATCCAATATAAATTCACCCTCGGCTTGAGGATAGCACAAAATCGGGGCACTGATCAGTCGCAACTTCAGCTCTTGAAACGCCGCTTCACATTCCTCGGTCCACATAAACGTTCTGCCATCTTCAGTGAGACGGGTTAGCGGTTTAGCGATGGTAGCAAATCCAGGCACATAGCGACGATAATAGGTGCACAGTCCAAGGAAGCTTCTGATTTGATGTTTATCTTTTGGAACTGGCCATTCACTTACGGCTTTAGTTTTCTCCGGATCAACGGCAACACCTTGGTCGGAAACGATATGTCCCAAATACTGGACAGCTTTCTCAAAAAGGTGACACTTCTTCGGGGAAAGCGTGAGATTGGCCGAGCGAAGCCTTTGGAATACCTCCTCGAGATTCTTCATGTGGTCTTCAAACGTCTCCCCTACCACAATTATGTCATCCAGGTATACCAGACACGTTTTCCACGATAATCCTTTCAATACGGACTCCATTAGCCGTTCAAAGGTGGCCGGAGCGTTGCATAAACCAAATGGCATTACTGTGAATTGCCATAATCCAGTTCCAATTGTGAATGCCGTTTTCTCACGATCTTCAGAAGCTACGCCCACTTGCCAATAACCACTCTTCAGATCAAGGGTAGAAAAGAACCTGGAGCCAGACAACGTATCCAAGGTGTCATCAATTCTCGGTAAAGGATAACTGTCTTTCTTGGTCACGTCATTAAGACGACGATAATCTACACAAAATCGCGTCGACCCATCCTTCTTCTTCACTAATACCACCGGTGACGCCCAAGGACTGCTCGACGGCTCGATGACACCTTCAGATTCCATGTCTTGTATTATCTTCTCGGCTTCCTCTCGCTTGGCAAGTGGCAGCCTTCTAGGTGACTGTCGGATAGGCTGTGCACTCCCAGTATTGATTTTGTGCTGCACGAGATTAGTTTTTCCCTTGGAGCCATTCTTGCTTTCAAATACGTCTTGGAATCGAGCTATAAATTCTTTCACCCTCCTCTGCTGCTCCTTTGATAAGCGGGAATCCTTTGGCCAAAGTTGATTCAGAATTTGGGATGCACCGCTCTTATTAACCGTGTTTCCAGTGTCTACACCGCTAACTTGACGAATCACGCACGAAACACTTGAACATTCTCCAAGAACAGTGCCTTTCCGCAAAGTCACTGGATGATAGTTGACATTCATCACACGAACCGGAATTGTCTTTTTACATCGGAACACTTCTTTACCGACTAAAACACCGCGACCGACCATCTGTTCATCACTCGCGGGCTCGAGAAGCATAACACTGCCCTCAGTAAAGTCTCCGTCCAAACAACCCGCGACCATAACTTCGGTTCGGTCCTTTAGCACTGTGTCCTTGCACAAAATCACTCGCGATTCACACTCTTTTTGTGGATGGATCACCAGTTCCTCATTATTAACATGGATCACTCCTTGTTGTAGATCCATCCTAAAGCCATACTTCGTCAAGATGTCCATGCCCAAAATGAGTTCACTCTGAATCTCAGCTACCAGAACTTTTTCATTTATGCAAAAGTTTCCAAATGCAATATTCACAGTCACTTCTCCATAAATCTTCACAGCATCTCCAGTTGCTGTACGCAGTCCCCATCTGGTAGTGGAGAGTTTCTTCTTGACGACATTTGGTCCCACGATAGTTCTCGTAGCTCCAGTATCCACAAGCATCCTAACTGGTGAACCATCCACGAAAGCATCTACAACAATCGACTTTGGAGTTATGTTATTTAAAAAGGATATGCATGCTGTTAGGGCTCTATTATGAGAGGTCGACGTTTGCCCCTTGACACCGACCTGTTTTAGTTTTCCTGCTGCTCCATTGAGGGACCTCTGCCATAACCTCTCCTGATAGGCTTTTTACAGCGACTTCGGATATGGCCCACTTCACCACAATTCCAGCAGCGGACTTCCTTGTTGTTTTTCAAAAGATTCACGGTGCCTTCTAGCTTCTGGAACCTCTTCTCGATCATTTCGGTCATAGTTGCAGTTATTTTCTCTGCCAGCTGGTCAGCATTTTCCGATTCCACGGTTCTGACGTATCCATGCCCTTTAACTGCCTGTTTAGCCGCTTGCATCTCCAGCGCTTGAGCGAGCGCAGCTGTTAACGTCTTAGGACGGCTCAAGAACAAAGCCTGTTTTATTTCGGGATCACGCAATCCATCCGTGAACCTCTCTACTGCCCATTCTTGCAGTACAGAATCAGGTACATTATTGTACACGATTTGACTCAGACGGGCAACATCGGCCTCGTACTCTTGCAAACTTTCTCCAGGCTTCTGACTCCTATTCCGGAGCTGCATCCTAAAAGCTCCTACCATATGAGCATGCCCATACCTAGTCTCCAAACGTTCCACTATGTGGCCGTAGCTTTTACGTTGTGCAGGAGGGAGTGTCTGAAGAACATCCAGTGGCTCTCCGCGCAAGGCGACTGTCAATGCTACAGCCTTTTGGTCGTCGTTCCAGCCATTCGACACAGCAGCAGCGTCGAACTGGATGAAGTAGTTTTCCCAGGTTGTTTTCCCATCAAATGTAGGTGGCTTTACTGCTGCATCCAGTCGTCGAATTGTGGGCTCATGCACTTCACTGATTCTACTTACTTGTTCCTCACCGTTGGGCGCATCAGTCTCCATTATTTGATGCCCCTCGGTTTCAATATGTCGACTATCCCAGCGTCTCTCCAGTTCCCGGAACTTGTCGTAAAATTCTTCTTTTATTGCACCTATTTGTTGCTCCAAAGCCACCGAATTTTCCAGAACTGCCTCGATTTTTCTATCGAATTTAAATTCTAATATTTTCGAATTTTCTTCCATTTTTCTCTCGACCGTTCTAGAGCTTTCGGCGAGTTCCTTTAATTCTTCCCTTAATGTCGTGGAACTGTCTTTTAATTCTTTTAATTCCTCCTTTAATGCCGTGGAACTTTCTTTTAATTCTTCCCCTAATGCCGTGGAACTTTCTTTTAATTCTTCCCTTAATGCCGTGGAACTTTCTTTTAATTCCTCCTTTAATGTTTTCTCGATGTTTTGGAATAATAATTCATTCTCGGACTGAAAGTAATAATTTTCCGGATCAT
Organism: Pyrocoelia pectoralis; assembly: GCA_036250285.1. Classification (NCBI taxonomy): domain Eukaryota; kingdom Metazoa; phylum Arthropoda; class Insecta; order Coleoptera; family Lampyridae; genus Pyrocoelia; species Pyrocoelia pectoralis. Next base: position 71,843,120 of record CM070075.1, read on the forward strand.
TTCCATCATTGATTATTACTTCTTTTAATCGTTCCACAAGATCGAGTTTTACACCGGTAGTGTCTAATCCCCTGTCTTCCAACTCTACTTTCAATTCAGCAACCTTTAATTGACTTAGCTTCTTCATTTTAACCCCACACCTGACACCAATTGTAACGAAACTTTATTTAAGAAACCAAGTCGAATATTTATTTATTTACACGCTAATTATTAATCACTTATTTCTAATTACGAATAGGTACTTAGTTGTTAACTTAAGAATTAATCAATTTATTTACACTAGAGGTTCACTAATTATTTTAATCACACTTAATATTTAATCACTAAAAAGTCTAACCGAATCAACGTTTAAGGTAATCACATTTAAACTTCGCGAACGCGTTAAACTGTAAAACTGTGAACTATGAACTGCCTCGTAATAATTGAGCGGCATTATTTATACAAGTCCGCATTTGCTCTCGAAAATTCTAGAAGGAACGGTAAGTCATCGCGCGCGGCTTTCTCGAAACTTCCGGCGGATGAGTCATACCCGCCTTAACAAATGCAATCTTTGTAACAGTATTAATAATAATACCGTAGAAAAGGGATGCAGCATGTTCAACCACTTAAACTCAGTCAGCTTATGGCTAATCCTTTCATATTTTCTAATGCCGAACATCAAGCGCATACATGAATTTTGTAATTTTTGATGCACATTAAATGTTTTTGTAACGTTAACTGTTTTTGCGAACGAGATTAAAGTTTTCTTAAAAATTACTTTTTCCATATTCTATCCAAGCTTTATATGTTAAATTATGGCTTATTTATTTCATCATCGCTCTCTAGATGATATATACTATGTACATCATATATATGTATACAATTAAGGATCATTGATTTCTCCACAAGAAATGAGGAAATCTACTTTACAAAATTACACAATTGAAACGTGTAGGTATAGAAATGAAAATTGAATCCAATTTAGGTGTGTGGGAGAGAAACATGCGAATAATACCTAAGCTAAGGAGCTTCCGTTAAATATTGTATGCCAATGTAGTATTTACAACCGTATTGTGTATTGTAGAATTTTTCAACGAAACTCTCGAAGGGAATAAACGCCTAAGAACAGAAATAAGGGTATTATCATACAGAAGCTTTGTTACCTATGCTCCTCATTACAAAACGTCAACCTTAACATGAGAGTTACACTTCAGGCTTCTTATTTCACATTAAATTATTACAAAAAGATCGCATCGAAATTTATTGTACAAAAAATTTATAACTGACGGGGAGGATAAGTATGGAGTTACACCGTTATTTCAAAAACTATTTTTTCAAAGTTTAACTGAATTCAGAAAAAATACTCTTTTAAACTACATAAAAAAACTGCAACTTTATCTTATAAAAAAATGAGTGCCGCCATTTTAGCTTATACCGGAAGTGACGTCATCAAAGATCATATCCGCATTTTCGTCCTTGGCCTGAATTCAATCGATTGGCGAAAACCGCATTTCGTAGTTTCTCAGTTTAGAGCGTTGCAAGGAAATGTGTACGGACAGACTACAGACGAAAAATTTTTTTTTCATTTTTGAATCTACGTATTCAGAAACGCAAAGATATGTAAAAATTTGCTTAGGTCAATTTTTTTTGGAACATTAAGACAATACTTCCCTTTTACTTCGTACTCGGGAAGTAAAAGATATGTGTACAGGGTGTATTTTTGGGAGCTTTAGTAAGTTTTATAGGTAGGTTTCTGAAAATGAGTACCTGAAATCCGAATTGATGTAAAATATTTTCAAAATTACAACACTTCCAGAAATGTCGGAAGTAGCTAGTAACTTCGTTATTTCAAATGACAACCCCTCTTTTTTCTACATTTTTGGATTCTACGTAAAATTTCAGTTCTTTTGATACCCACATATCAACAAGTTATGGTTTTTAAATTATTTTCACTTATTGCGGAATGGCGGAAGCAGACGGTACTTTAAGAATTCATTACTTGAAAACCTTTGTAGCTATGGCAACCGAGTTTTCACCAGCGCATAAAGGAAGAATAGGGCTTTCTTTTGATCTACGTAAAAAAAAGGTTAAGTTGCCTACGACCTCATCTATGGGTTCCAAAATTTAATAAAATTCAAAGACTAAAAACTCAAATTTTTTTAATAAAATGACCATTTTCTAACTATTGCATTTGATAGAGAATCAAAATGGGCATATTTTGATATTACATGTTCCTATCCCTATCTTTAATAGTTTCTGACTTATTCCCATTTCATCACATTGATACAATTTTTTTCGAATTTGTCTTTGGTAGTCGACCATAAAAGGGACCATGGCAATGGAGTTTTGAACAAATCAAGTTATACTAATCCGTCACTTGTTAATATAAATTTTTCAATATTCGAAAAAAAATGGCTCACATATTAAGATTTTTGGAATCTAATTGTTATATTTATGGTGAAATTGTAGCACTCCTCTTGAATTTTAATTTCTAATTCTTCAAGATGTGAAAAACCTGTTCCGATTAAATTTTCGATTGCAAATGTCCCTAACGAAAAAAGTCATTATGTGAAAGATCGAGAGACCTTACGGGCCAGATGATTTTGTTTTGGACAGCTTTTTTGTTAAAACTATCCTTAAAAATTCTCGCACTTCACTACAGCTGTATGACCATTTGGAGCCAAATTTCTTGTTTGTCCTTAGCAACTTATGCAAAAGCTGGAACAATGGGTTCCTGTAGGTACGTTGTCGGAAACGTTGTTCTTATATTTTAATTCATTGTTTTTCCTCATAATCCTGGCTCTTCAAGCTTTACGCGGGTTTCTCGTGTGGGAACCCTTTAACGATACCAATTTTAATAATGTGACTTCGAAGGAAAAAAAACAAATAAAAAATTATCAATAATGTTACTGTCGATAGATTAGGAATGCAGGATAATTAGAAATTTTTGCATGGCACTTTGAGTCGATTAATAACTGTGGCTGAAACATGGATGTATCACTATGGAGAGATTATAGTCACAGTTTTTTGAAATTGTAAGGAAATCTTGGGGCCTAATTGACCAATAATTTACAAGTAAACATGTGGAGTATCTAAGGAAAGGTTACAGTTCACAAGTTCTACCTTGCAATGTTTGGTATGGTTGAATGTCGTTTTGAATTACTTCCATATGCACCATACTCGCAGAATCTGGTTCCTAGTGATTACTTTTTCTTCTCAAACCTGAAATACACCATTGCCGAAAGGCGCTATGAATCAGAGTCGATCACACGTTTTTTGAGTAGTTACGTAAAGTTGGAAAAGCGTCGGATGTATTACCCTTTTGGGAAGGTACATCGAAAAATAAAAATATTTTTACAGTTGTAGTATGTTTCCTTGTTAATAGGGCTACGAATTTAAAAAATCAGCGTCGTACCTATAGGAATTAATATTCTGGCATTTATTAGCGCATTTTAAGGTGAACAAAAGGTGCTGTGATATTATTCGTCCATATAATCTTAATTCTATTGGTAATTAGTGCTTTGATATCAAATAAACATGTTCCTATACCTATTCCTATACTATTTCCATCGCGATTCATTGAGTTAATGTTCAAATAATGGAGTCTAAAGGGCATGAGCGTGGTATAAGTACGTTTTGTTTTTGTTTGATTGTGGAATAAATCACTATTGACATTGATTACTGCTCTAAATAAAGCTATAAAGTAAACGAGTGGAGGTTTTAATGGAAACATTCTGAGCGCTCGGAATACATAAGATGATTATTACTCGAATTTCTAATGCTGCATGCGAGTGCAAAAATAAAACTCCAGCAGCAGGCAGGCGTCGTCGTTCCATTTACGGCGCCAGGCATTTTCTTCGGAGTATTTTAAATTTTCCGTTATGTCACTTTAGAAAATTGGCTCCCTCAATAACAAAACATGTATATTTATCCCCAATTATGTTTCTAATAAAATTTAAGGTAGGTACATCCAGAATTTCACCCTTCTGTTTAATTTACATTAAACGTTGGTGGCTTGTATCATCAATGTAAATGTACAAAGTAAATGTACAATCAAGATATACCACGGTATTATTATATTATCAGAATTTCCCAAGCTTCTAGTCAATCATTGGCCATGTTGGTCCTTCGGGAATTTAATTATAATCAACGTTTGCGACCTAAAAAGCTTTAACACTAAAACCATAACCGTACAAAATAATTAATATAAGCTACTTCTTTATAGAGCAAGCAACGTTGTGCATACTAAATGGAACAAGCGTACTGTAATCTCATTTACTAACATTACTTTATCAGAACGGCACGAAATTAGCTGGTGACGTCATTCGCCGTGTGCTTTATACAATGAACTTGACTTGGGCTTGAACCTTTTCACTTATTATTTTAAGATTTACGTGCAGCGTATAAAAATTTGGCACGGAGCCACATCAATTAATTTCTAGAAATGTTTTATTTTGATTCTATCGTCAAAACACGCCAATTGGTTTTCTTTAAACGAAAGCAGTTCCACTATTCGTTCGTCCATCATACTGTAATTGTGTGTATTGAAGTTTTCGATTACTTGTTTCAATTCCATGATCTAAGTCATGTCGTATCAACTAATCACTAGGGGACTGAAGCCCCTTATCTCTCCAAATCCATGCTCGTAGTGCACATATACTGAATACAAACGTGAAGAGATCAGTGGAAAAATGATGATGAAGATTCCGCTTTCAATAATAGAAATGGGTATATAAAACAAAGATAAATAAAACCATTTTAAGAAAAGTTGTAGACACTTTCAGCTAGAAGAGAGTAATTTAGATTTATCTTATGTAATATCCGTTACTGGCCATGTCGAATTTCAACAAATCTTTATAAATTACATCTCTTACTCTTGTGGTTGACAAGAAATCATTAAAGGTTAGATATACGATACTGTTATTCTCGAGCGAAGACCGAAAAGTCTGGAAAACAAATTTAAATATAGTTGCCTACCTTAAATGGGTCATATAATATTAATGGTTATTGCAATTAGTGTTTTTAACCAACGCAATACTGTTATAAGCCTTTAACCTAAAAATTAAAATATTCCATTTAACATCTGAATATTATAGATAGAAGATAGAAGAACAAAGGCAATCGAATGGAAATGGAAAATGCCTTCAATTCATAATTGAATAATTGTACAAAGGGTATTTTGAGATAATTGGTTTTAAATAATTTATTATATAACCGTAACCTATACGTTGATTCTTTCAGTTATAAATAACTGATACGATTTACAGAAGGTTCACATTCCTTTAGTTAATAGCAAGCGTGAAATACAATTAATTTATAAAACCGCGACCTAAATAAATAAATGAAGTAAGTAAGTAAGGAAAAGGTTGTTTGGCTCTATTAATTTGTTTCATTTCGTGATGTGTAATCATCTATTTGGTATTATGGTAATTTATTGATTATTGGCAGATCCATAAATAATGTTTAAGTTTATTTCTAACATAAGCGATGAAACAAACATAATGGTTATTTAATATGTAACTATATTTAGGTTTTTCTTGTAGGAACTATTTATTTATTTTAGTATAATAAACGGTAAAAAGGCATACTATCCACTGCGTTAACATTAAGAAACGCAGATATTAATGTTTTCGACTTGCAGCTACTCAAACTATGGATCTCGTCTAAAGTACTATGAACATGAATCTAGGTTCTATACAAGGTTGAGTTTTAATAATGACTATTTGTAACTCATACACAAAATTTCTTCTTCAAGTTATTATTATGCGTTATTCTTGGGGGGATATTTATGATAATCCCCGTCCACCTATAAACGTTGACTCGAGGTATCTACAAGGAGAAATAAAAAATGGGAGTGGGACCTATTTCACACTGAAGCCCCTTGCTCCAAAACAAGACAACGGATTATTCCATCCAAAATATTACAATGACAATTTCTGGTAGAATTTACTAATTAACTTCTATGGAAGTATATAATTCCAATTGACTTCAATTATGTGATCTGCTCTTCACTGCGCTAAAAGCGTAATAATTTGTGCCAATCGACCTACATTTGCGAATCCATAAATGTAATGACCATGACCATTCAAAATTTGTTCTAGTTAAAGATTAAACCATATATTAAGACACGTGTGAGAAAATTCCTTTTTAAATTTAATTAAATCTAAAATGTTGCTCCCTCTTATTTTTTTAGTTTATATTTGCGGTACAAACAACATCTAGAATTTACACCGTTAAGTCATTTTCTATGTAATTTTGCACTTCCTCTCATCTTCAAATCAACCAAACACTGTAATCATCAGATTAGGGTTTGAATCACAAACCAACAAGGTTAGATTTGTTGTCGGAAAGTGCCAAATAGTTATCCTATTTATTTGGCAAGAACACCGATCCACTTTCGATCGCTCTCCTAATTGGAATTAATGTTCCAATCCGCTTCTGTCTTGTATATTCTTTGACCGATCGCTCACGGTATCTATCAAAAATCATATAAACTCTACCAAAACCAATCGCGTTGCTTATCACAACACGCAATCTACAAGTCTTTCGATTTTCTTCAAGTCATAACAAGAGTCAGTCCGTTGATTATTTACTGCGATGTTGGAACAACATTAGATATCGGCAATCAGGCGATTCATCAGCGCCTGTTTATCTTATGCTATATTAAAGTACCGTCGAATCTGGTATGTGTATGATGTATTGACAAGTTCATATTGCAAAATGGAATCCAAATTCAAGGACCTTGTGACTCGAATACTTATTAATCTATCCAGAACACCATCACCTTGTTGTTTTTGTAGCAAAGCTCTACAGATCTTACATTTTTCTTACACAAATCCAATGAAGAAATCCGAGAAGAAATCCTAATGAATTTTTTTTTAACTGCATTATAAGCCTTTGTTGTACGACAACAATTCTGAATTGCATGACTTGCAACATTTAAGAACTGATTCTTCCATTATTTGCTTTATCGATGAAAAGTCGAGCTTATTTTGAATTTCGTCTAGACTACATGGTTCAAGATGAAAAGTGCTCGATTTCAGTATTTTACATTTTCCGGGATTCTTATCAACGTCTGCTTATATTTTCATAGTTTTTCCTTAAGGCATTCTAAAATTGGCACAACTTCCTCTATAACTCTATAACCCTACTTAACCACTACCAACTAGTTCCATCCCGGACCGCTCACGTGAGTAGCTTACAAATATTGCTTTGCTGCATTTTATAGCTATACCGCTTAAATTAAATTTAATATTAAGATTATCGCTGCTACTATCACTACTAGAGACGGTATGGGTGTTATCTTTAGTTTTATTGCTCAGTGGACCGATGTGAGAGGATGATACTTGATCATATCTTATAGTAACTCCTGGGTGAAATGAATAATTATCACGTATTATCCTGCCTCTGTATTTAAAGTTCAGAACTAGCAATCTTTCATTAATTATAAACTGATGTCTCTTATTACAGTGCTATAGCTGTTCCAACTGTTTATTTCTCAATATTTCGAGATACTGTTGGTTTGGGTGATTCAAATGTCGTTGGAAATTTGGTCCATAAGCTTTTTTAAACAATAATTTATTGTTCTCGAACCACTGAACAACTTTTTCCTATGTCTACATCTCTCTGCCTTTGATAATTTCACTTTGAATAGTGAAGGCTCAAATTCATCATTTTAACATTCCATAGATTAGCCACTTCTTTAAATAAGTAGCTATTTACTGACATGTCTGCAATGATAATAGCCATTTTGGTACTTTTTTATGTTTTTTACTTGTTCTTATTACAATTTTTCTTATGAAATACGACTTTCATATTCAGTTATGAGCTGAAGTGTTTGAAAAGATTTGGCGAATACCTACTTTTCTTTAAAAGTTGTGTGACTAGTGATTTGACTACTATGTATCTATAAGTGTTTCGTGCTCATAAATATAGAAATGGGTAATTTTTTCCAGGGGCGGATCCAGAAATTGTCAATTGGGGGGGGGGGGGGCAATAACTTTCGGTATAATAAGACTTGAACCCCTTACGTACCGACGGTTTTTTAAAATTCAGTATCGTTTTTGGTTTCATATATACCTACAACATACCTTTTTTGAAAAATCTTGAAAATGTAACAACGTTGATTTTTTTTAACGCGAGTCTTACGAGACGATCTTGGGTCATGTGGCTTCTGAGCCACCGAAAACTCTCTGCAGAAGTTATGCTAATTGACAAACTTAAGAAAATGTCTAACAGGTAGTTTACAATTAGGATAAATGTCTGCGTCGCACATTCTAAACATTTCCGCAACAGATAGATCGCCGCTATGTTTCAATTCGCGATCACAATAGGCGTTCCACAACACATATACATTTTTTTTCCGAAAGTCGAATGAAATCATCAATATTGGGTTCCAGATTATAAATGTTACAGAGCGTTGGTCTTGCAACAGACAAGCTTAAGAATCACACTGAATCTCAATATGTTTTTTGAACACAAATGGTATCAATCCTATACGGTATTTAATCATTTCTTTAATTTCTACCAACACACCATGGTGTTCTTTAGCTACAGTATTGCTTTTCAGTAAATTCATTAAAAAAGAAATCTTTTCTGATACTTTAAAGTTTTTTTTATACTTGGGTCACTTGGGTGAATCTAACTTTGCCATTTCCCATTTCTTTTTTCTACTCACATACTCGACTACTAGCCTGCACTTATTCCAATTCTTTCCATATTCATCGATGGTTACTTTCAAATGATCCTTTACTTGTTTGGCAATGGCGTTTTTTCACATTTCTAGAAATGAACCAAAACCAAAATATGTCTTTGTTATCGTTTAGAAAGTTGTCTTTTTAAATAAAAATCTGAACTGATATTATCTTGCACCATAATAATTTAGTATTAAAGTTCACCTTATTTTCCATTAACTTTATTTGCCATTCTTTATCTTGTATTTATTTGTAGTGCTTCTCCTTGTTCATGTAACTATACATTTCAACAGCTGCAATTATTGGTTTCAGTATTACTTACAAATGCTTTTTACGTTCATGGCCCAAACTTCATACGTCTGCTAGAAAGATTATTGTTCCATCCCTTTTTGTTTACTTGTAAAACTTTAACACTCTATTACTTTACTCTGTTTGAGTTTTTCCAGTATTAATTCCACTTCAGTATATCATAGATTTTCAGTGCACTAAAAGTATATTTTTAATTAATTTAATTTTTAACGACCGTGCTCATTAACCTCTAAAGCTCTCTCTCTACGTAAATAGCACCAAAAATGGTATTTGTATTTGTCCTTAGAGTCGAGATCCAGGAACACCTGTACTTCAATTATCGTTCTTAGCATTATCCTTACTAGAATTTTCAATTAGCCTAAGCAGTTCCAACCCCTACCATGACATTTTTAATGTGCCTAACATCGGATTGAAACGTAACTTATGGTTTTACTTACCTGTAGAAATGATATGTGGTGGTTTTCCACCCCATTATTAAATGGCTTCTTTTATTTGGTTTCTTTGGTCAGTTGGGGGTTCGAGTGTTCCTCCTTACAGTAGCAAAATTTACAACATTCATTCCTAAAAAGGCTTAGTTTTACCATTAGAATTCGAATTTCCATGTACATAATTTGTAAGATTACATTGTGAAGAAGAAACATTTTATTTTCATCAAAAGCTAACTGAATTAATTGAATTTTCAACATCAGCCTCAAACTATGCCGAGCTTTGGTTTTATTGCGTTACCTACTTCCCCCCGCGAAATACCCGTAAGAAAAACAAAACTATGACAGAAAAAAGAGTGAAATTTCTTTGAAACTGCATTTCACATTTGCCAGGGCGGAACTGAAACAATGGATTAAACTTTACTATTAACACGACTGTTGATTTTTCTATAACTGGATGGTGTATGAACATTGTCTACCAACTTTACACACAGTACATGAATTCGTCCGAATTTATTTTCGAGAATGTGGGGAATATCCTCAATTTTTGTTAAATGTTGTCATTATTGACTTATGAGATTAATCACTATCCAGCATTAAAAATTCTTTGAATATTGTTCTTCACTTGGACTGTTATTGTATCTGTTCAGATTTTAGTTTGACTTAGCAATTACCAAACCTCTGTCAACTGGTTCCAAAGTGTAAGAATTACAGCCAAACAACCCACTTGTTTATCAACCAACTAACATTATTTAATTATAAACGGGGGTACACGCGATTCTCGCGTTTTGCGTGCTTTGGGGGGGAGGGGGTATCTGTGATTGTAGGTTGTAATAGCTTTTGTTTTAAAATATCACAGCTTGTTGAGCTGGCTTAGTTGCTTGAAAAAAGAAAAAAAAATTACGTTTTTGTACCTTTTCAGATTTTTGACCCTGTAGGTATCTGTAACTTAGCAAGTTATTAAAGTAACTAAAATGAAGGATTACATTTACTTACATTTGACGTAAAAATCACAAAAATGGGTTGATATTTGGTAAAGATATACGAATTCGTTCCTACCTACTTACAGTAAATTTTTACCAATTATTAAAAAAAATGTAAAATGCAAACTTTTTGGAATAGATTTGAGAAAAAAAATACATAATGGCCCTTTCACAATATTAATGACGTCTTTATACATAGTCTTTGCCCAAAAATTAACGAAAATATAACAAATTCCGTGTGAACTTCATAAGGATAGTTTAGAATGAATTTTGAATGTAAAAGAACTCAATTTGGACACTGGCAGCTTTTTGGGAATACGAATGGCCATAGGGAGAACGTTTTAACATTCATCTAACTATATCTAGTAAAACTAAAAATACCATAAAACATAAAATGTACAAATAGAAGCTGGTCTAACGTTGCATAACATCTGTTTTATAGAAAGACCTTCTCTACCTTAAACAGTTTCAAATTTTTGTTTATTTCACTAACTAAAGGCCACTATTTACACGTATATGTACAGCAGTAAATATGGATTTTACTTCCTCTTAATTACAATTTAAGTTGTATATTTAGAAGTATAGTCAAAGTATAGGTATTCTCTTTGGTATAGTGTAACGTAACAATACACTTGCTACCTACTTTCATCTATAGATATTAAGTTAAATATGTAGACAAAAACATTTTTCTCGGTGAAAACATTCGACTATATATGTTACCTACGACATCGTTCATCGTTCAAAATCTCTAAATTCGAAATAAGCACACAAACATGTACATTTCGAAAGTTACCGAAAGAAGGTATCGGGACACATAAATTAGTCTACGATGAATGCTGTTACTACTTTTTACATCATTTTAACCATGATAATGTTAACGCGAGGCATAATAGAATCATTTTTCATCATTTAAATAATTTTTCAACTTGAAATAATTAAATTTCATTTCATTTTGAAAATTTTCGCGAAAATACTTTCTGGCATTGTTTTAATGTTCGAAATGGGTTAAGGACCTCGGACAGACAAACTTTGCATGTTTACACAAAATTTTCACCCAAAAATAAGCACAAATAGCGAATTCTATTTTACACGTAATCTCCATAAGGAAACTTTGAACGTATTTTCTAAGTAAAGAAAATATATTTAGACACAAATACCGCTTGAATAAGATGACGGACTTTTATACTAAAATGTTTAACACTTACTTTGAAAAAAATTAGTGCAGATATTTACGTAGTTTGCGGGGTATCTATAATTGTAGCTTGTAGCATTAATTTGTAGGTTATAAATTTATAATAGCTTTGGTTTTAAAATATCACATCCGCATTCGTCGGGATTCGGCGACTGTCGGAAAAGTGCACAGCAACACAAACATATACACACGTCTCGGTTATTATATAGTGATTCAGAAGAAATGGGAGGGTAAATTGTATAAAGCAGCAGAGGGAAGAAAGGCTTAAAAATGGCAACTGAAAATAAAAAAAGGTATAAGGATCTACATAGAAAATTTATGAACACGGACGTATTTAGATTAGCATTTAGATTACCTACATGAACGTTCTATTTTCAGAGTAGTTAAGTTATGCTTATATCTAAATGTAAAAAAGCGAAGGAAGTTTTAAAATTTGTTTAATTTATTACGATTTCGGTCACATTTTCATGAATGCAAAATTAAAAGTACAGCCGACTCAAATCTTTAGCATAAAGATCAAATGGTCACGTTTTTAGCAAATAGCATCAAAAGTTGCTTGTTAATGTCATTTTTTAGCAATACAGGTTTTGTAATCTCACTTACCAACCACAATTAAATTAAGCTGTAATTACTTAAGCTTGTCACGAACTTAATGCAGTAAGCTTTTTCCGGGTTAGAAATCAGACGAGACAGTTGCGTGCTGGTATTACACTATTTAAGGTAATTGAAAGTATCAGTATCCAAATGCCTTTTTCGTATGGAATAAATGATGAGAAACACACGACTTACTGAAAGCCAATTCTAGTGTAATTGGGAAAACTTTCTCAATTCTTTATTACGACTGTGAACTTATTACAACCGAATCTCATGTCTGCATTTATATTACTTTATTTAAGAAACTTTTCCTTCACGCAGTCATTGCTATATTTCTCACGTAAGCTTCGATACTAATTCATAAATGTACTCCAGGAAATGTCCTAATCTAAATAAATTTCCAATATTTCATTATTGAAAAAATGGAAAATGGCCATTTATTTGAATTCTTAAGCAAGGACTCGAAGGCAAATGTAGAAATTGTAGTTGGTAACTGTAGGAAAACTTACTTTCGGCTAAATTGTTCGAATATTTCACAAATTTGATCCTTTAACGTTGACGTGAAATAGTTAAGGAGGATATTTAGTGTAGTTAATTCAACTTGTAAAACTACACATTTCAAGTCATTTAAAGCCCCATTAAAAAGGTGGTATTACAATTTAAACCTATCGTGTGAATTTTATACGATAATAATCTGTTTCATTACTTGGATTTACATTCATCAAATAAACACGCCACGTACTCTAACTACGTAGTAGTCTCTATACATAAATAGGTTCCGTGTATTGCCCACTACAAAATGTAACTTTGTATTACGAAGCCATTAATTTTACTATATTTCATAAAGTTTTGTATTGACTGAATTCTATTTTTATTAGAACATTGTAGGTGTAGTATTGTTTGTGTAATGCTACCACGAATATTTTTTAATTTCTGTTATGATTAGTGTAAACCTCGCTCCATTTATTTAACTCCAACGATCAGCTAGTAGGTGGAAACTAGAAGCTTGAATTGACATCCTTCATTTTTTAATAGGAGCGATCAAGTCTTTGGGGGCGATTTAGAGTTTTTGTTTTATATTTTCACTCCAAACAATGATGTACTACATCAATTAACACACACTACATTAAATAAGTAACATAATCACTGGTTAAATTGATAAAAACTTAAAGGGGGTTCGCAAGAAACCCTTGTATTGGGCTAGACGAGCCGTGATGTCGAAGGATGAGAAAAAATTATGGTGCAACTTAAACGAAAGCAAGTCAAAGATGAAAATTTTTCATCTTTCAACAAGTAAGAGTTTCCCCTCAGCTTGAAATTTTAATTTAATATGTCAAGATAACATTTTTCGAACTCTGACCTCTGGTTTGAGAATGGAAACAGTATATCCCGAAACATGTCGCCACACTAACTAATGTTTATACAATATTCCAATTTCACCGAATTAAAAGTTAAAGGGGAAGGTTGTGTGTTATTTAAGATTTATGTATTTTCAACCGCTTTGAGAGCATTAAACTTCATCATGACACACTATACATTCTCGTTTATAGATTTCTTTAAATAGTCCTATGTTTGTTTATAACGAAATTAGTAATGTAGTGTGGCTTAATGCTCTGAAAAGGTTTATACACCCAATTAAGTATCTAAAATTTATTGCCCAACAAAGGATAATCAATAAAAACGATGAGAGATGGTCATCGCCACACAAACACAACTTCATTATTATATCCGAAAGGAATTTTTGAAGAGACGTGGACAACGAATTTGAAAACTGAGTGAGTGAGAAAGAAATTGTATAATTACCTGGTGGTAACCCTGGGCCAGATTTTTTCACATAGATGCGATGGCGAGATGCGAAAAAGGTTGAGTACCTATGATACTGGTGAGAAGATGGAAATACTAGCGATCAATCTCAGACTTAGTATCTAGTAAGTGCAGTTTAAGCATTTCCAATACGTCCATTAAGTTACACTTCCAATGTACAATTGTCCATACGAAGATCACGACTTTGAAGGAATATGTAAAAATTGTAGCGTACATTTCTGCATATGTTATACTTATGGCAACTCTATGTATATTATGATCAATGCCGTTAAGTACAGCAAAGCTTTGGTTCTGTTTATATTGCTGTTTTGGTTGTAAGTAGGTATAAATTGATTTTGACACTTTTTGTGTTGACTAACTGTTCGTGGTTCAGTCGCAGGAGACGCCTGGTGTCTGGCGCCCCACACGCCCTCATGCGGTTAAAGTTGCAAGTTGTTGACTGAAAGTTACGTTGACAGACACAAGCGGTTCGTATACTGCACAGTTGTGAAACGGCGGGTTTTAATTAAAAATCGACGAAATGAGCGGAAAATCCGAGGGGAAAAGTGTGTTGTGTGTCCAGCTGTCCAAACACGCAGAAGAAAAATCACGGTTTGACATTTTTATTCGTTCCCTAATCGGGATTATGGTTTCATAACTTTTCTTTTAAAAGGATATGGAGGTAGAGCCAGGCGACAGTTACAAGCACCGGAATAAAATATTTAAAATAGAAGTATTCGATCTTTGGGATTAAGTCGGAGAGTATAATATTTAGTGTAATTGTACATGGAGAAAATTGACTAAATGCTGAACATTTCAGAAATAAAAGTTAAAGTCTGCATGCGAATGTTACACTTCAGATTTCTACAGGGTTGTCCACTTAGTTGCGAGCAGTTACTGTTATTTGAAAAGCACATAATAACACACGATGTACACAATTCCAAATGAAGCTAGTGCACTCCTTCGACCTGGACACCTTCGTTAGCAATGCATCTTTCAAGTTTTTGTACCATAGCTCGTTCACACATTTCTGTAGGTATAGAGCGGACGAATGTTATTATGCGTTCTTTAAGGTCATTAATGTCAGTAGGTCTTGTAGCACACACGCGTTCTTTCACTATTCCCATAGCATTTACAGTCATTGGCCACAGACACGGCCCGTACAAATTTCACATGCAGTCGACGGATAGTTAAACGACTTGGAGGGTCCTTATCAAACCATTACTGGAATTTGTTCCTTACTATTGAGGGGGACCGAAACACTTCCATCCAAGCTGTTACCTTCCTTCTCTCTTCCAAAGTAAGTCCGGTGACCATATCTAGTCTACAACAAAGGAAAATTTGAAATTATGTAAATCCCATCTAAGTGGTAATATTTTTTGGACAACCCTGTATATATGACTGCCGCTGTATTACTGCTACAACCCCTGACCCTAATTACGCCAGAACAGAATGTTAGGTAATATAAATATGAAGTTGCGTCGCTAATACGAAATTCTCTGAAGAACCACAATGGATTCTGACTAACAGGCTGATGGATACGCAAAAAATATGATTTTCCGTTTTAATTTTTGAATATTTCGCTAGAAGTTAATCATAATGATCTTTAAAGTAGCAGAAAAATGGTGAAAACCAAAATGGTCACTTTATTAATCATGTTAGGTGACCAAAAGATAAAGCAGGTTATCAAAAGGATGTCCAACAATGCAAAACCGTGAAATTTATGTATTTCTCTTTGCTCACTTTGGACATCCCTGAGGATAAACCATGGCTAACGTAATGAAACCTTAAAGCTTTGTTCTTGTCCATCGAGGTAATACTTTTAACAAATTTCTTCAAGAAATCAACTCATAAACACAAATTGCAAATTTCCGTCAAGTGAAAATACCATATACAACCAAATATACACGACACACGTACAATCAGTTTGGGCCCAATCGGTAAACGCGTGTAGATATTATTAACATTTCAGTTCTCAAAACAGCTCTTCGTGAAGTAATTCGTTGGGGGGAGCCCCCAAACTCTAAAACTCGTGTTGGCATATATTCAAGGTAGCCCATCCTTTAGGATAATTTCAAGGTAGAGAAGTTAAAACCTCTAGAAGTGGTTTCAGCCAAGGTTTATAAAATGACAGCTTACCTGGTAACTTTGGACTAATACTATAAAGATCCTACGAGGGATCCTAGGTGGGTGTCCTAAGCCGATCGGAACCAAACTTTACATGCCAACTCCTTAGGCCATTTGAGCGCGCTATGCAAAAAGTTACTTTAAATTTTCCATATATTACAATAGGTAGGTACATGTAAGTCACTTAATGCAATTTTTAATAATTTTTCACACAATATGTACATATAGTTTTAATAATTATCATAATCATAATACAATCAATTTTCATCATTTTTGGGCAATTCAAGTAAAATTAAAAGTTTTTTCAAATTTTCCCAATTTGCAAATTTTATTTTTAGAAGCGATAATACACATAAATGAGTCTTATATATATTCGATGAGATGACACTTCTTGTAAGTTCCAAGCATATTGAAAAATATCAAACAGTAGACAAAAAATGTAAAAAATGTTTCGTGGAATTGAAGTATTTTAAATGAGAATAGAATTTAATAGAGATGATAAATCATTATTTCCGCCCTGGGTGGTATCGGCCCCTAATTCTTTGCATAGCGTCCTCAAATGGCCTAAGGAGTTAGCATGCAAAGTTTGATCCCAATCGGCCTAGGACACCCACCTAGGATCCCTCGTAAGACGAAGTCGCCTTTATCTTAATGACTCTGGCCGTGGAGGCCTCCGCTCTGACAAATTTATGTCTATTTCTCTGGTAAACATCAAACCTGCTTGTTTAAAATTACTTGGACAAAGGCTCCGAAGATTCCAACTTGCTTAAATTTTAACTATTATCTGATTGACTCCTGGCACTAGGCATGCGGCACAGAATTGTACAATCAAATGATTCCGAAGGATAATCTGAAAATGTTGATATTCAAAATGTACGGGGTGCATTTGCAAAAACTTTTTGTATCTTACAAAATCGAACACGCAAGCAATGTTATCAAACGATTTACATGCGCATCGACGTGATTACAATTTCATTAATTTACTCCCTAAATTAATTTCTAAGAAAGGATTACCTCCATCAAGATTATTTGGGTAATAAGAAAAAGTAAATATAATTTCAATAAATATTATTTAATACATTTAGGAGTTTACGATAACACTATCCCATGGATAAATGATGTTAAATCTATCTTAGGCCTATTATCCATATTAAACCATTGAGATTCATACTTTCAGATGCACGATCCTACTTTGCTAGATTACAGGACCATAACTTGAAGTTTGTGAATACGCCTCTATGACAGACAGTCTAGGATGCACCATACATATCATAATTATTAAACTTCGGCAAGATTGGGATTTCACATACCGGTCCCTAAAGACATATTGACGTTAAATCGTAGCATCCGCATGTAAATAAAAATTGACGAAAATATGCAATACTAATATTTATTTAGACGAAATTAAAAAAAAAATCGATTCTAAAAGAAAATTAATTTCCGGATTTGATTTCAAAACGGAATATTTTGTCACACTCTTTATTGAAGGTAAGGGTTTTTCTCGTTCCCACACTTCCGCATAAATACCAAGTATATTTTTACATCAAAATACACTTTTTCTTAATGTATACCTATTTCGAAAAGTATTGTCTCAAAAGCTAGGCACTCGGGTCAAATACTCATATTTATTATTAATGTTAAATAATGCAAAACTTTGTAAACTCTAGTATTAGTTTTTCAAACCTTGGTACTAATAATATTGTTAATATTTATGTACTCACTTATTAATTTTGTTACAGGTATGGATTTTTTAAGATCTCTCATCTTCCATCAATTTATCATGAAAGGTAAAGTACATAATTTCTTAAATAAAAGTAATACCGTAATTCTGAATTATCCAAGCAGATTGTATTATTGATCACAAACTAATTTAGAATACAATTTCCATTGCTGTGTGTAATATTATTTTGATCTCGATTCAATTATAAGGTTATCTACCAACATGAACATATTTTATAAATTATCATTTTTCATAACTTTTTATTCGAACTGAAGTAAAACACATCACCTTTTCGGAGCGCTAGCTGAGTTATCAAATCTAAAGCTGTGTATGAACCGTCAAAATTGCAATATAATGAAACTTTGTACCGAAAAAGAAAATTAACACCTTGTTTACGACTCTATAATCCTGAAACGTGACGTTCGCACGCCGAAATTTTCTTAACCTCTAGCAAATTCTTTGCGCAATGGTAATTAAATCACTTTGTAGTCAAAATCCACTGCAACGCTACTAATTTATCAAACATAATACATAACTCGGTTATCTTTAACACAAGAGAACTAAGAAAAGTTTTCTCATTACACAGAACAGCTAGATTTTCATACTCGCTCTTGAAAATTTAGAAATCTTGTTATAAGTATGTAGTGCATGAAAATGAATTTTGCTTAATTACATTGACACACTGTTACTCGGGCTTTGTACTTTCCTGATTACTTACCCTAAAATATTCAGAAAGTTTTGTATTATAATATAAACTGAGTTGTACAACATTTCCTTTCTGGTATAAGGTGTAATGATTCGCAAGCATTATTTTTTCCGCTTTCAAAATAAACATTAAGGGTAAAATATTCAAGTCTCTTACTTCAGTATATTGACATACCTACAACTGGAAAGTCTTACATAAATTTAACCAAATTTTAATTAAGTTTAACTTGCATCGCTCTTCTTTATTTATTACTTTCTATTCATATTTGACTTAATTAAAGCCTCTTGTTATGCGACTGCGACTTTTGAATATGAAAAGTCGCAATATACACTGTGCCCAAGATAAGGAGGACCACTATGGGGATTTCGGAAACGGTAAGAGATAGAGTTTCGGTTAAATGGGAGAAAAGCAACTTGGAGTTTAGTAAAATAACATTAATAAGTTGTGTGACAAAAAGCAAATTGTCAAGATTTCGTTTATGTCAAATTGTTACTTTGTGATTGATGTTAAATAAAAAGTAAAAGCACCTTCTACAAGTACTTTTAAATATTCTTTAACATGGCATGCAGCAAATTGGAATCCGACGTTTCGTTTTTGAGTAACCATCATCAACTTTGTTTTTTTAAATACGGTCCTGATTTGTTTGTACATAATATTAGAAGAGCTTTTTATTCTGCATTCAAGCATGTATCACACTTTATGGTTTAATTGCGATTATTCAGGCAAATTTTACAGTATTATTTAAAAATGATTGTGTCGAAATCAGAAGGAAACAATTTAAACTTATCTGCAATAATGTTAATAATTTATTTGTTGCTGTGTTCCATGTAAATAAACAAGAAAACGGTTTCGTAACCAAAACAGAACATGATTTATGGCATTTGAGACTAGGTCATGCCAATAAAAGAGGATTTACAGTTATTGGGACTGGTGTGCGGAAAATTCTACGGCAGAAATTCTGCGAATGAAAATTTTTCGACGGCAATGGGCTCATTTACGATTTTTTTTTTATTGGCCCAATCGAAAGATTGTACAATTTTATGAGTCCCTGCAAAAAACAAAAATTTTTCAGGACGTACAAATAACTTTAAAATAATAAAAACCTGAACGCTCGAGCTTCGCGCGAAATTGCACTGTGACGTCACTACATGGAAATTCATAGTTCGGCAGCATACGATACGTGAGGTTCGTTATACCCTTGTTAACAAACGTCGACTGTTTCTTATCGAAATTAATTTTTTTGTTATAAAGATTATCTAGGTATTTATTGGATATTGCCATGGCAGATACAGGAAAGAAGAAAATAGTTATAAATACTGTATTCATCAAACCCAAAACTCGTAATAACTTCAACTTAGCGCCTAGTACATTTTAAATTTTCTCCCACGTAAAATTACTACCTGCACATTATAAAAATCTAAACAACTTTGTACCCTACCGTTTGCGAGGTTTGCAATTTGTTTAGTACTTATTTACATGTTAAAGAAAAATTTTCTAAGGTCTAAATAACTCTGGGTGGTTACTGGTTAGATTATACTATTCTGCAAGGATTTGTTTCAATACAGTTTTTAGTTTACTACTAAGCTTTGTTTCTTAATAATGAGTGTATTTTACCGACAAATACGTTCTCATGTCAAAATTTAACTACCTACGTTGATGTAGCCCTAGAGTAGATAGCGTAGAAATCCAAAAATGTACCAGATTGTGTGTAATGTTAACTCCTATGCAGCTATGAATATTTTTTAAAGATTATATACAACTTTGCAAGGCTGAGGTGCCGTGGAGCCATTATTTACTACGGGGCAAGAAATCTAATTTTCAGCTTTAACTGTGACATAATAATATGTAAAATATTAACTTAGTTTTACATTTTAACTCCTCTCATTTCTGTACTTATAAAATCGTGACTTTTATTAAAATATTCCATGACCATAAATAAGTCTACTTCCGGTAGATTTGAAGAGTCACCTTTAATAAAATTTGCTTCACACATGTTTCTTAAAACAAACAATTTATTATAAAATACAAAACCGCTTCCAAATGGCACAAAAACGATGGCTTGTGATAATGAAAATGCGTTAAAATGTACAGTTGCAATACCGACGATTCACGGTCAAACATTTTGTGACGTCACAACTCTCGGCGTCTGTACCGAGAAGCGCTCGCATTTAAAATGTAATAACTTGTGAACGGCTTATCGGATTGATTTGAAATTTGCAGGATTATTTAGTGTTTAAAGACTTTATATGTAAAACAATTTTGAGCCATATCCACGCTTCATTAAATGAGCCCATAAATACAATTCTTCGAAATAACAATTCTTCGACAGAGCTGTTATTCGAAACAGGATTCTTCGAAAATATAATTGTTCGACATTCCAATTCATCGAATAAATAATGTATAGAGTCATTGAAGTTTTTAATGTATCCATTTTTTGTTATTATTGTCTTTAACTGTATTATTGTATACTTCATAATAAACTTCAATACGAGTTTTAGGAATATTTTTGTCTAGTAGCTGTCATATATTGCAATTTATTATAATTTTTTTTGTTTTATTGTTTTTATTTCACTTTCCATTTAACGTGGTGTTATTGTGTTACTGTTACGTATGGCATAGAAAGTGAAATAAAAACAATAAAGTTAAAAAAATGCAATATACCACAACTACTAGAAAAAGTACTCCTAAAACTTATTATCCAGTTTACAATAATAAAATTAAAGAAAATCATAACAAAAAAATGGAAAACTATTCTGAACCAAACTTCACGTGGAATCTTCAGAGTAACGCTAATAGTCTCTTAAAACTTATTATTTATATGTATTTAGAATTATTAAAAGTAAATTATCCGAAGTATCGCATCCTTTAAAAACTTCCATGATTCCATACCTTATTTATTCGAAGAAATTTCATGTCGAAGAATTGGGATGTCGAATAATTGTATTTTCGAAGAATTCTGTGTCGAATAACTACACTGTCGAAGAATTGTTATTCCGAAGAATTGTTTTTCGGAGAATTGCTGTCGAAGAATTTCTGTTGAAGAATTTTTACCGATCCATTGAGACTATTTCAATGTAACAAGACCTGTCTTATTATTATTATTATTAGATTGTGACGTGTGGGGACAACAAAGACATCAACCCTCGAAGATGAGAAATATTATTTATCTGTAACAGACGATTTTTCACACTTTAGTTCCATATATTTAATAAAGAAAAAAGTGAATGTGAATCAATTCTAAAAACTCATGTACAAAAATTAAAATCTCAATCGATTAATGTGACAAGAATACGCATGGACCGTGGAAGCGAATTCCTAACAAATAACTTTAAACAGTACTGTAACGAAAATGGAATAAGACAGAACGTCAGAAAATGAAGCAGAAAAGGTACACAGTGAAATTGAAGAAATGGAGGAAGATGCTGACGAAGTAGAAGTAGAACAGAAAAGATCAGACCACAGACACAAAAAAAACGTATCATTAAAACACCAAATATTTAGAAAATTATGAAGTATACGCAGCTTATTGCTTATTGGGAGAAACCCTCGGGCCCTCTACATACAAGGAAGCAATAGAGTCGACTGAATGGTAAGAAGCAATTCAAAATGAAGTTACTGCACTCGGGAAGATGGAGACTTAGAAAATTGCAAAGTTACCAGAAGGTCATAAGGCCGTTGACACATAATGGATTTTTAAAGTAAAGCAAGATGGAGTAAAGAAACCTCGTCTAGTGGCAAAGGGATATAAAGAGGATCCCTATGAGAACCTATATTCGCTTGTGGGAAAAATGCCAACAATCAAAAGGTTCATTAATAACACAACTAGATTTGCCAACGGCATTTTTAAACGGAAAATTAATATCCGATGTAGGTTCTTATATACATACAGGGTGTCTCACGGTGACCGTCGGTTAGAAGTATCTCAAGAACTGTAAAAGCTAGAAATTTGAAATTTTGCACATGCGACATGGAGTGTTTAATCTATTAAATAAAAATATTTTCCAAATGGCAGCACTTCCGGAAATACCGGAAGTGAGCATCAACTTCTTTATTTTGAATAGAACCCAGGCAATTTTTTTTCACATTCTGATGTGTCATAAAATGTTTAGTAAGTATGCTTAAAATAATCGGCGTATCAATTTTGATTGTTGAGAAAAAAAATTTTGTTCACTGAAAAATTTCAAAATCTTGTTTAGGGAATAAAACTGAAAGTCGAAAGTGGTAAAAGTTAGGGAAATGGGATTTTAGGTTCTCAATGTCAAAAGATTGAGACACAATTGTCTGTCATGGATTATAAAAAATTGGCCGCGGTTACGTATCTATTTGACGTTATTTCCAGACTTAAGAAAAACTTTAAAAAGTCTCTTTTTTTAAATGGAATGCCTATTTAATTATCAGCCCATTCGATGCAGAAATAAATTTCCTTTAAATTGATATACCATGTTCCTATACTATTGCACTTCTGCGGAAAGTGAATACGTTACAGCCGCTACCCCCGTTGCTAAATTAATTTTTCTAAAAAATTTAGCAACTGAAATTCCATTATCAATAATTTATATCCATGATAAAAAACCACGAAAATACACGAAGATCTTAAACGTACATACCTGGTCATGTGGAAAATGGTAATGTGCAAGTTAACTATGTTCCGTCTGAAGGCAATCTCACCGACATTTTTACAAAACCATTGTCTAATAATAAATTCTCAAAATATAGAAATTTAATGGGTATAAATTGATTGTACATTTTATTGTTGCTTATGTTACTGTTCCGTCAAACAGTAATTTAAAATAATAATTATGTAAATTATTATTTGAGGGCGGGTGTCGGAATTATGTATCCAGTAGGCAGACAAAGTTTTGTTATATCAATTATGTAAAAAAAGTGTCAACAAAAATGTTCAACGTTTTCACTAAATATCCAATAATATTGATATTAGGACATTGAATTAAGTCACTCCAAAACAATTAAATTCCATGTAAGGTTCCATGCTTTGAAAGGGGTTGACAGGTAATTGAAAGAAAATTCTCACAATCTCCCCTTTAACCAAAAAGTTAAAGGGGAGGTTGTGAGAATTTTCTTTCCATTCCAAAACAAAATGGTGGGTCAAATTTATGCCATTTAATTAAGCGTTTTTTTTGTCAACATATCAAGTTGCTAGATGAAGAAAATTCGAAGGAATGTACAATTGTTTTCGTAATAAGGAAAATCATAACTTCAGATTAAGCTCGAGTTCTCCACCCTCTCGTTTCATTTTGTTCTCGCCTACGTTTTTTCTTATCTTGTATTTTTATTCGTAGGAGAACAATGAAAGTTGTTTGTAGAAGTGCCTACATAATCACTGCCTTTTTCAGTGTATATCCAATAGTGTGTATATAAATAGTGCTACCTTAAGAAAAACAAACCTATTAAGATGTTTACACCATTTTCGAACCGGAAAAAAATCGGACAAAGTACTTTTAATATTGGCTTCCCATTGATTTGGGTAGTAGGTAATAATTTGAATTTTGTTGCTTTGTGTATTTTCAGAATGGAATAACAATACTTTTGAATTCGCAATGAAACATACAACGTGTAGGGTATTGTTTCATCGATTCTCTCATTGTGACCTGTTTTTATATGTTTGTAAATTATTCATTCGTTCACTGTTCCAAATTTTGATGAGTTTGTTTACATATTCCCAAATGTGAATGAAATTTATTATTCCTTGGACAAATATTTACTTAAATTTGTCAGCGTATAAAATTTATTACCTATTGTTGAAATTACCAAGTTGAGTTAAGCATTATGGTTAAACCTTAAACGCCATTTATCATTATGTATCTGTTAATCTGCTAATAACAGCAATGCGACGTGCGTGCATAAAATTACAGTGACAGGGAGAAAAAATGTTCCCAAAAACGATAAAAAGCAAGCATTTAACACAATTTATGTTGGAAAAACTTCCGCTAAACATTATGTCGTTTTGAAATTTAAAAGTTATCATCGCACCGACATTAATTTGGTACATAATTATTTTTTTTTCAAATAGGGTGTCCTGTTTGAAGTAACTTATGCGGTTGATTGCATGTCCTCCAAGTATTGACATTTAGTTCGTTATGAAAAGACATTTTGCAAAAATTACCGATCTTGATGACACCTTCGAAAGAGTTTCAACAGTTTTTGATGGCACTGCAATTTGTATGTTTGTGTAAAATTCTTAAATGACGGCTGTAAAAGCAAAACGAAAATTGTTGCAAATATAAATTTGGCTTTTTAGTTGCTGAAACCGAATATTAAAGGTTTACTTATTTCCTTTATTTTCGTCGTCATTTTAGATTGACTCGTAACACTTAACTTAACGAAAACGTTTTTTTTTTAATAATTCGTACAAAATTCAAATTAGCTACATGGAAATTTACTATAATATGTCAGTAGTAATTTTATGTTCAACTGTGACAGAATGATGTAATTTTTATTTTTATAATATTCCATACCAAGTAACCCCAATTTTGTGGTTTTAAAATGAAAGAAAGTTCTAAACAAAGAGTCTTAATACATAAACTTGGTAAGCCAATCAGATAATAAGAATGTTGAATTTAAATCCCTGTGATGACTTGTCCAAGTCTCCACCCTGTATACTAACTATGGAGCATGGAGGATTTCAAATATCTACTATTTACAATTAAGTAAACTAATCGTGCTGAGAAATGGCTAAAAAAACTTATTAACTTTGTTAATACAAACATATAATAGTATTAAATCGTATAAAGGAATATATTTGCATACTCAACGCGTGTCATTAGGTACGTTACTAATTGTAAGAAAATGGAAGGATACCCATGTTCACATAAATTTCATGATAATGGAAACGAATTATGTATATCCAAAAAATCATTTAATGGAATTACATGATTGGAAATTATTAAATTACATAAATCTTTGGTAATGAAATATGTTTTATATTATTGTATTAACATTGGCTCACAGCAGTACAATAAATTGAAGACTTTACTTTGTGAACCTCACTTTCATGTCAACGGCTCTTGTGGTCGAAGTGAGCATGATTTTGTTTTTTCTTTATATTTTTTATTACGTAGGTAATGTTGAAGAACGTTGGCTATTTAAAATGCTGTTTCTTACTGTAATTTATTGTTATTAACAACTTTTAATGAAAATATCTACATTTTTGTTTGTATTTAAAACACCTAAAATCATTAAAATAATTGATGGCAGGACTTCGATTTAAGTTTGGACCGTTTTGGTATGATAGTGGAAACTGGAAACGCCAATGATAATTTTGGGTGCAAGACTTGTACTCTTCTGTGATAAGGTTTAACAGGTATTTAGGCACAAAATTAGTGTGGTGATAAAGTTCGAAACAAAATACGTAATTTTTGTCATATACAGGGTGTTAGTAAATAAGTGCGACAAACATTAGGGGATGATTCTGCATGAAAAAATAATGACAATTTGCTATATAAACGCATGTCTGCAAATGCTTAGTTTTCCGAGATACGGGGTGTTCAAGTTTTTCTTAAAAGCTGACGATTTATTTATTACTCCGAAACCGGTCGAGATATGCAAATGAAATTTGGTGGGTACTTTTATTTTTTTTTACTTTAACGAAACGTCTAATTAGTGTTTATTCATTATTAAGCTTTTAGTTTGCTATAACTTTAATGATAATTTTTCTTTTATCGAAAAGAATGTAAGATTTTACAAATGCGGAATTGTCAGACATGCATTTTTTCTATGGTCGAAGTAATGTCGATGGTCGACAAGCTCGACGATTGTATGCTGAGTTGTATCCAAGACGTAGGGTACCCCAAAAACTTTAACACCCCGTATCTCCGAAAACTAAGCATTTGCAGGCATACGTTTATATAGCAAACTGTCATTATCACCACCTAATGTTTGTCGCACTTATATTTACTAATACCCTGTATATTTTTTTTGGAAAAATACTTCAACACATTCTTAACAGAAATAATATTTAAAATTTAAAAAATAAACAAATAAAATCATTCATCAAATTTCACGCGAATGTTAAATTGTCTACCATTTACCGTTTGACACTGCCCTAGTTGTGTAGGTACGGAACTGCGCATGTAATCATTTATGGGGCGATTTTTCGCATTGCCGTCCTGTTCGCTGTTTCAAACTTTCGAAATTGTTATGTATATGTACGTAAACGTTTGTTTCACGTGGTTCCATAGGACATTCAATTAGGTTCTCGACGTTCAAGGCATGTAAGATCAAGAAACTGGCATACGTCTCTTCCAAACTTAATCTTAAACATTAACCTTTTATTTATGCTGACTTTGAAACTCTTAGGTACATTAAAAAATTTTTCTTGACCAATACAGCTCCGTTAAGCCAAAAAGATGGAAAAGATAATGTGAGATCCATATCACAGCGTAGTCAAGTCTTCACAAGTAGAAAAAATTGACAGAATTAACTTGTACGAAATTTTCTACTAATTAAACCAGATCATTCTACTAATGAATTGTGGATTTTCAAAAATTCTACTATTTATTTCTATGACATCGACAATTCGCATGGCATCACAATTACAGCAAAGTACCGTGAGTACAGTATCTTTACATTTCAACCAATAGGTAGCTCCATGGATTTAAAAAATCTGTCATGATTCCACTGAATAGTTGTTGACGGAATAATCTGCCTTGGTCAAACCCCTTCTATTCACTCATTCAATTAACCGATACGTCGGTAGAGATGGCTAACGCAACAAATTCATAAAGAATTCTTTCGATGTCAAAAAACGTGGAGTGTGACAGCCACATATTTGCCTATCACGTTCCAGTAAAGGAAGGTATTTATTTTTAATTAGAAGCATAAACCTAAAAACTCAAAAAGAAGCACAGCATACCTCAAAGAAGCACAAAATATAAAATATCGGAACCGTTTCGACAGCAATATATTTGTGACTTTTTGGTGTTTGGACTTATTCTTTATTTTAAAGGCCACAGTGTATCTATAGGTTTCCTTCATTTCACACTTTTATCACATTATCAGTTTTAATTTGTGACGATTTCACAATAAGTGGTACTATTCTTTTTTATCTCCTGTTTAGGTCCTCATTATTCCAATTCATTCCAATTTCTTATTTATATTATGTAGAATTCCAATTTGTTTAGTTAGCATTAAGTCCTACAGCACTTGATGCCAGATTTTTAGTACAGAGACTACTGTTTTTATTACGTAATTTTATATTGCTCACATTAATGCTCCTAAGGAGCTAAGTTAACCAGACAATTAAAATCAAATAAGTATACACTTTTCTCGCCTTTTTTTCGCCAAAGTTATTTATTAAACGATTTCATAGCTGAAAACGATTTCAGTCTGATAGATGTCGTAAGATAATTTTTAGATATCAGTTTTAGTTTCGAAAAACTTCTTTCAGCTGTTGCAGTTGTAACCGAAAGAGTCTATTCAAAAGACTACTTCATAAAATACTAGCTTTCTGTAAGTCATTATTTTCATGCTGGAGGGTTTTAGAAACAGGGTTAATGATTTCAAATAGTGAAGCATAAAGGCAACAAGCACTATAAAATCGTTGTAGCTCTCTAAAATGTTAATTATATTTTTATATTCGTCACGTTCGTCTTTTTTAATGGAAATTAAATTTAGTTGGTACAAGTTTTCATTATTAATGAATAATTTTTCCTTATAGCTGTTAAAGCTTCGATTCTTGAAGACCATCTAGTAAGAGTAAGACATGCCTTTTTAAGGGTAATTTTATATTTTTCAGATGAATCGTTACTCAACATTAAGCAACGTTTTATACTATCTATTGCCAAAAAAAGCATATATTTTTTCCAAATTATCGAAAAAAATTGACACTTCGGGAACACGTTTCGCAGCATCGTTTAAAATTAAATTTGATGCGTGTGGCGCACAATGAACATAATCGGTCAACTTTTCGGCGCCCCCAAAAAGATTCCTTTTTTTGACTTTCGTAAATTTTTTAAATAACGAATCTGAATTCTACGTACTATGCATTAAACACTTACAGGGCCATTACTGCGCAAACATATTGGTTATTAATGAGAATGAATCTAGGTATATGTATAAGATATGATTTTTTTCCCGGGAAGTTTAAGTGAGATTATGGATAACATTTTACGAATTTTTGCTTACACCCGTTCGGGGCCCCTATAGTCCGGGGGTGCCCTAATTGTAGGCCAACCATTATTATTATATCCCACCTGTTTCATTTCTTAATTGTTTTAAACATTTTTTTCCCAACAAACCATTCTTTTTCTATAAAGTCAACGTAATACCGCCACGATTTTATGGGAGATACTGATTGATTATTGGAATATTGTATGGTTTTGCTGCAAGAACTTGTACAGGGTGTACAACTAAGAAAGGAGGCCGGCCATAACTCGGAAACTATTTGAAATAGAACAGTGAAATAAAAAATCTTATAATAATTGTGGCCAAGAGAAAATGCTGGAAATTATTTTCACTTTCCTACCATTGCCGCCAGAGGGCGTTTCACTGATTTCAATATGAAATTCCCATTTTTTGGGCAATTTTCCCCCGTACAGTATTTAAAAAAATATATTCGTTGTAAACTAGTGATTAATATGTAAAACT
Source organism: Pyrocoelia pectoralis (assembly GCA_036250285.1). Taxonomy (NCBI): domain Eukaryota; kingdom Metazoa; phylum Arthropoda; class Insecta; order Coleoptera; family Lampyridae; genus Pyrocoelia; species Pyrocoelia pectoralis. Next base: position 71,872,256 of record CM070075.1, read on the forward strand.
TTGTTTAATGAATTTTTACGATTGCTGTCAAAATAAAGGGAGGGGGAACTAAATTACGTGTTACTAGAAAAAATCGTGTAACTTCGAAACGGGTTGCTTGAATTTGTCAAGATTGGTCTCGATGAAAAAACAATACTTGATATTACCAAAAAAATTCAAAACCACAACAATTTCTTATCTCCGTCTACCAATAGAGGGCGCAACTTGTTGAAGGGACAAAACGGTCGACTTTTCTAAAAAAATTCAAATATTTTTTTCACTGCTATTGGAAGGAACATTAATAAGGGAATAATAAAAAAAAAATTATGTCAATATCTCTCATAGTACCAAAGTTATAGTAAAAAATGTGGTAATATAAGTGACAATTTGAGGTATAAACAAATGAAAACCCCCTCCCTTTATTTTGACAGCAATCGTAAAAATTCATTAAACAAAGTTTTACATATTGATCACTAGTTTACAACGAATATATTTTTTTAAATACTTTACTGAGGAAAATTGCCCAAAAAATGGGAATTTCAAATTGAAATCAGTGAAACGCCCTCTGGCGGCAATGGTAGGAAAGTGAAAATAATTTCCAGCATTTTCTCTTGGCCACATTTATCATAAGATTTTTTATTTCACTGTTCTATCTCAAATAGTTTCTGAGTTATCGCCGGCCTCCTTTCTTAGTTGTACACCCTGTACAAGACACAAGAATATGTTTTCGAGCAGTTTGCGCTTGAGTTGGTGAACCGAACATGTTTATTATGCTATTTACAATATTAAAAGGTTTCTTTCTTTGAATAGCAATTATTAATGAACATAATCTTTTAATTTTTCATACATTTGGACACTTTTTGACGCATTTGTAACCAAACGCTACGAATAACATATTAAAATTGGTTTCAATGTGTTAGAGCAATGATTTTGATTAGTGCATTACTACTTTGACGAAGTATCCACAAATGTTGTAGAATAAGGAAGTATCACTTGTTAGGGTTATTACCTAAAAGAAGGCTTAAGGATTCTAATCTTTATAATTATTTATAGTGTATTAAATATAAGATCGATTTTGGTCGTATCTCGTAATTTATCAGAATATTGCTACAAAAAAACAGAAAGGCGAACCAGACATCACCAAAAGGAAATTCGAAGCGAGAACTTGTAATTACTTCCGCATAATGTTGGTTTTAAATAGTTGGGAGACAAATTAATCTTTCACGCTTCAATCGCCGCACAAATTCAATTTATATTTTATGCGTTAAGAACAAAAAACTTCTAAATGCATAAATTACTCCCGTCGGATTTTATTTTTTGACATCATAGTTCAATGCACGAACTATCATTAGTTTTTACTTATAAGGCAATTTAAAATCAGAGAGTTCCGTTTCGATTGAAGATGCATAAAAATCAATTAACGTGCTAATTGCGTTTTCAACACATATTGATCGAACTGTAAGTAAATTAAATATGAGAACGTCGCCGTCGATAGCTCAAAAATCCAGACTTAAAGCTTTCATCGCATTATACAACATTAAATGTTTCAACCACTTCTTTGTCATTGCAACTTGGCTTTTACAAGTGGAAACTAGAGAAAATATGAAGTACATGGCGATGGCCCTTAATTTCGTTGTTTTTTATGTTTAAATGCCGAGCGTTACTTTAATGAAAGATGATTCTTTCTCGAATAGTTATAGAACTGTGACGTTCAGCGTTAAAGGTAGGTCGATTCTTTAGTGCTACAATTGCAATGTTAGTGCTAAAGCAAGAGTCTAATCTGACTTGTCGTTAGATCGAGATTTCGAATTTTTTCTTGCAGTAATAATTAGTGCAAAATCCAAAAACTTATAACTCCATTCTTTATTAATCGATTTATTGTTAAACAAAGTTAACTTCGGAGGGTATATTACAATTACTATGTTTTCTTATGTAAGGAGACCTCCGAATTTTCATAATGACACCGCACCAAACTCAACCCCAACGCCCAGTCGAAACTCGCAACATTAAAAAATGATTTGTGTAGGTTGTTCCCAAAAAAAGCCTGCAGGAAATTAATAGAGCTGGAAACAGAAAAATCATAATACCCGGCAGACATTTTTGATAGTTTACTGAAGACTAAATACATTATACATTCGTAACAGAGTTTAAATTAAAAATTTCACTTCACTTATACCGACCAGTACTCACAAAATAGGTATCAACAAAAATCCCATCAATAGGTACTAAGCAGAAATAATATTTTGATGGAATATAAGCATTTCATCCACGTTCTTAGCATTTCAAGCATACGATGGGTTTTTACTTTTTTGGATTTTCTCCTATATTTTCCAAAATAGTTTTAAATTTGGTGCAGATATTATTGTTAACAATAACTTCAATAAAGTCAATCACAAATGTCTGTCGCTCTGTATAGCATGCTAAAATTTTTGGATTATCAACCCTTCACCCTCCTGAAGTTCTTTTAAATAATCTCTATAATGACTGTCTGCTTCACATACTCTGGCTGTACTCGTCTTTTATCATCTTGCATTTTTTTTTCAATTGTGATTTTGTTTCTTTTGGATTCATTCCCACCAGCATGGCCCCTCATCGTCATCTAAAATAATGAATTCCATGTCTTAGTTACAAGAAAACCTTAGTGAACGAATTTTTTTTTCTTTACTACATTGTAACACTTTCTTTATTGACTGCAACCAAACATAAGTATACGAGAGGCATTCCAAAAATATTTCATTAATACTTAACTAATTCATCGCCTACAAACTAACTTAAATCCATTCTGATACCTAATACATATTTTCGCTAATTGTAGCGCGCCTGTTACGATAGTAATTACAATACAATAGTAATTAATACTGTAAGCCGACGATACTAATTGGGTGAATAAAAATAAATTTTTAGATATATTTCGAGTGATATTTATTTAAAGCTGTTTTTCGCAATGTACGAGTAACATAATTTATACGATTAATACAAACAAAATGTGTCGGATGAAGTTTAAAACGCATTCATTCAAGCTTCGTTTGTGTTTTTGTTTTATTTTTTTTTACTTTAGCCCTTCTTTGTTCAAAAAACGTCGTTTAGCTAGTGTTCATTTAATTACATCTATTAACACGATTGTGATGCGTGACCATTCTACTGCTAGCCTAATTAAAGTTAAACAATTTCGTATTTTTACAAGAGCAACAAAGAACTGCTGTTTGTTTAATGATGTGTAGTACCTAATAATAACCGTTAATTACATTACTGTTGATATGCGTACCTTTACGAAACGTAGGTACATGAAAATATTTTGAACCACAATGTAATTAATCACATTTTCCTTTTATTATACCATCGGACTACATTACTCTACTTTTTAAAAATATTAGGTTAACCCACACTAATATTCACATTTATTTGTCATTCGGGTAACATAACTTTGTAACTGTTCAAACCTCAAAGAACTGTTTCAGTCTATTGTTCATTGTAGAATATGAACGAACTTTAGGAAATATAATGAAACATAATTAACAGAAAGTCAAATTTACAATGAAGTTTGTTACGAATTTAATACACCTTAAGTAAAACTACTAACGGTACCTAACTTACATTAAATGTACAACAATGTTAAACTATGGCATTTGAAGAAATTACTGTGCATAATTGGTCTTTGATATCAACAATTATTGTACACATCTTTTGTAAAATAAAAATCATTATCCAAGTTGAACAACAGAAAAAAAGTAAAGTTTCTGTTATTTCATTTTAGTTCGATATCCTGCAACGAAGTCTATATAACATAGACTCAAAGACGAATTCGTGCGAAGTTGTCGAAATCCTACACTTAAATTTTTCTTTTGTTCTTAAGTGATCCTTGAGTTGTTCTATTATGTGACTTTTCTATATTATAAAAGCTCCACTACATAGACTAACCAAATGTTCTTTGTTGTGGAACCATGGGTGACTCAAAACTCTAAAACTAACTAAAAGAACACAACATACAAGGGCTATTTTTTTTCAAACTCCGATTGGCTATAAAGAAAAGACGGGTGAATATAAAAAAATGATTTTTTTACCAAAAGTAATGTACAATCAAGGTTACTTCTCGACATAATCACCTTCATGATTGAGGCTTTGTCATATCTGTGAACAAGCAATACCTTCTTCATAAAATGTTGCCGCCAATGATTTGAAGTGAGTCTTTGAGCTCTTCGTCAGTTTGGAAGCTGCCCCCCAAGCCACTTTTTCAATTCAGGGCATTGTTATTGCTCAGAGCAATTGTTGGGACCAAAAAGGTGTGTTGTTTGTAGAGTTTATGCGGTGGGGAACAACAATTAAGTACTGCAGATTCTTATTGTGAAACTTTACATCGCTTACGGGAAACTATTCAAAACACAAGAAGATGCATGCTAACTTTTGTAATTGTTCTGGATCAATCGCTGGAGTAATTTCTTTGGTGGTTAGGAGTAAACTAATGAGAGCTTATATAGGGTCAAAGTATGATTTTTATGCGAAGTTTAATAGTCAGCCTCTTCTTACTACTTACTCTTTCAAGCGTCTTGACTTCAACACATGTAGTTCGGTTTCCAAAAACCTCATTGTATGAGCTAACCTATTTCGAAGGGCTCTACGCTAAAAATTCACATTTTATTTTTAATCAATGTCATCAGACGCTCCCTATAAGGGCAATCAACTTTGCTTAGATGAGAACAGAGCTGAGAGTGATCCTAGACATAGCGAATATTGTGGAAGCGGTGGCCGGTTGTCCTAAAGATGGAATGCAGGTTCTTTCGGTATGCTGTAAAATAGAAAAGTAGATTTCACGGGGACTTGTTAAGAGGCTGGGGCTCGCTATGGTCACAGGGTGGAGGAAATGCAAGAAGTGTAGATGGAGACGAGTTTAATGGAATTTAAAGGCTCTGACATATAATTGTCGTCGTCAGCGGGTTTTGTTGGTGTGGTATCATTTGGGTAGGGAGGGGGTGTATCTGTCATCACTTTGTAAACTCAAAGAAATAAGGCTAAGTTTTGGTGCTTTGTACCCACAATGAGAATGAGCGAAGGTTCGAATGAGATAAACGGTAGGGAAATGGTCGAGTTTCGTTTAGCAGTAATTTGAAACTGGGCGAGGGATGTGAGGATGACGTTGTTACGATGTAACTTCCTTTAGTCGAGGTGGTAATGGGGTAGACTGGAAGATGACAAGGAGATTATGCGGGTGAAGGGAAATAGGTGATATTCATGTAGTCAAAGAGATTTTGATGAGATTTACAGGTTGATTATTTATTGGGAATCGAACTGAGTGAGGGTGCTTCTGTGATGTGATAGAATTAGGGATGACGTGAACACACTATTGAAGAGGGTTAGGTTAGAAGGTTTGAGAGAATTTGATGTTCTGTGAGGATGTGAGAGACATGAACGATCTCCAGTTATGGCTCTTGTAGATTTTTTGAATTTACCGTAGTCCGCCGCATAATCTGGGTCGAATAGGACGAACAGGTTCGTTTTTTGTTAATAATTAACAGAAGATGGCTAAGGAGTGCAGTGGCCTCTTGATATGGTCAGACTGAAATGAAATAGCTTATTTAATACACTTAGACGCGTACAATATTTTCAGATTTTGTAAACCCTGTACTATTATTATAATTTATTGCTTATAATTAATGACATTGCAAAATAATCTAATGGAACTACAGATTCCTTGACTGGGATACCCGTATGGAACAGGTTCAGTTTGCTTGTTTGGTACGCGTTTTTCTTCCCGTTGTACCTTCTTTTTCATTTTATGTATTCGTCATGTCATGTTTATAAGAAATCTCGGTTTCATAATTATTACTATTATTATTATTGTTGCTAGGGTTCCCGCACTGCGACCTTTTGATCTATTGTGCTCCTCTTCAAAAATAACTGAATCTTTCATAAATTTCATGATTTTAGTAGGGCAAATCTTCGTTACTTCCTCTTGTCTAATCTTTTCATTTCCAAGTAGGTGTTCCCTTGCCTTTATGAATGCCTCACATTGGCAAATAACGTGATAGGGCATTTCATCTGCCTCACCATAACTCCTGCATGTCGGGCTAGCCGTCAGTCCCATGTTATGTAGGTGTTTGTTCAGGCGACAGTCGCCTGTGACCATTTCTGTCGCAAGTTTTATGTTCGTCCTGCTTAACTTTAAGGTGGACGTAACTAGGTCCCCGTCTGGAGTTTTCAGGAAGATCTTGGAATGACTCTGTTCTGGGATTTTTGACCAATGCCTGCAATGCTCTTTCGTGAGTATTGCGTGAATCTCTTTTTTGGCTGAGTTATAGGTAATCCCATAAGCCGGTTCGAGCCCTATAAATGGTTTTGCGGTTGCCATTCTCGCAAGCTCGTCAGTCGGTTTCATAAAGTAAACGTCAACGACCATTTTCTTTAATTAGGTTTATTGTGTACACTCCAAATTATAACACTTTTTAGGTTATTTTTCCCCCTTTGAAATGGAGGCCTTTTCGTGGAGTTGGTGGGTGGTAGGTGTTATTGACACGACATGTACTTCAATTTGACTGCCGACGGTTCGACCATACGAGGATGGTCTTTATCAAGGCTCTGAAGAGTTGGCGTATCAAAAACATACGTGGTACTTCTTTGATCCAGTTTTTCTTTATACTATGTAAAGTTGTTGAATGAGTCAAAATAATTGTTGGTACGTAATGGTTGATGGTAACAGTAATTAATTTAATGAAATTTAAAATATAGGACACACAGCGATTTGGTGGAACGAACAAACAAGAATAATTAAATTTTTATCTTCACCTACTTCTTTAAATTGAATTGTTAATTTCTCATTTCATACATTGACGGTTTACAAGATATATTTTCCATTGCAATCGTTTTTTTTATGAAATTGCAAACATACGTAGGTAGCCCGGATTTTCAATTTTAATCTACAAGAGCTATATAAAGAAATATCATGGAAAGTTTTTCGCCTAAAATGTTAAAACGAAATTTTCTTACAGAGCACGGCTAGATTTTGTGGTATAGTAACCCTATAAGTTGGGCTTAAATAATTGATTCACTTTAAACTAAGCTCTTGAAACTTTCAGTAAAACTCTGATTAGCTATTCAACCGCTCTTAATCCCTAAAACCTCGAAAACGCTTTTAATGTGGAAGCTATTCAGATTTGCTTGCCTAAAATAAATGTAAAGATTCGTCTATACATGTAGGTACGTTGGAAATAACAATATTACCTAATTAAAAACTTTAGGTTATGCATTTACGCGTACCTAAAGTTAATATTATCGCTTTTCGGGGCTAAAGAAGGAGGAAGAAGCAGTGTATTAAATAGTTACATAGTTACACGTTACAGGTAAACGTATAGAAGATGATTCTAGGATTACAGTTTAGGTAATAAAGACAATGGTGGCGGGTGTTCCTTGTAACCTTAAACGCGTAGATACCGCATTTTGGGCATGTTAATTTGTGTAATTAATTAATATGACACGACCTTATAGACAAAGTGAATCCAGTTGAAAAGGTATCACTTTTATCTTTACCGAATGGAAATTAATCTTATTTGATACGCTTTCAAGTTGAATTGGAAGCTATAGAACTATTTACTATAATTAATTAATAAAGCCATGGTTCATTATATTGGCAACTGCGCGACAGGTTGATTTGTGAATGAATCTATTTCTCGGGCGAGTCTACATTTCTTACAAAAAGGAAGGAAGAGCCACTTTAATACCACAATTAGTTTACTGATCATATAATGTGGTTGACAAAGGAATTATTTTCTGAAAATTGAAGCGCTTGCCTTATATACTGTGAACCGTTCTGTTACAGTGTACCGTGTAGTGTATTAATTACACTCAATAGTGTTCATAATTCGATTTCCTCATTTGCGAGCAGCATCTGGTCAATTTTCTTAAGTACCTAATATGAAAAGAAGATTCAAATTTAAATGCAAAAAATGCGTATTTTCGCTCGAAACATTTTCACATCTACCTTTATAATATAATTAATTTACGTGTAAAGTACAACCTACTTTAAATTGATGTTATTTTTAAATTACTGTTAATTGCATTAATGCTTGCCACACCAAAAACCTTGTATTATTTCCTCAAACCGTCTTTCTGAATAATAAAACTAGGTCGCGTAAGCTAAGCACTTAACTTTTTAAGATAAAACCGTATTATAAAATTAAATATTAGAGCTTAAAGAGCAATATTACGCGAAAGGATACGATATTTACAGTTTGTTGGACACGTGCCAAGCTCGAAAATTGTAGTTTTAAGGTCTGTCTGTCCCTCCATTCCAGTAAATGAATGTTGTTGTCCTCTAAGGGTATATGTATATGTAATTAACAACACTATACTAGCTTATGAAGATAAAATATTTAGGGACACGATAATTATCAAATCGTTAATTAGTGTCGCTTGGGATTTAAAATATACAGGTTAAGGGCTGATAAAGCTATTATTTAAGCTAAATTTCACGAAATATCCTCCAATGTAATGCGTATATTTAGGTATATACATAGTTTACCATTTAAAACAGCATAATATTATCTAATTCAGATTACTTTGTAGTCTGTAGTCTCACAGACCTCGCCTCCCTTAAAAACTACGATATGGCGATATTACTTAGGGTACATTTCTATATTCTAACAAATTTGAATTTAATGTTGGAATTAAGAGATTACCAAGTGTACATAATTGTCTGTAATTAATAACTAATAATGTGTTCGAAGTAATAACTGAAGTGTAAATTGAAATGTAATGCAAATCTGCATTTTAAACTTAGAAACTAGAAAACAACGTTTCAGCAAACACGTTAACTAAAAGTTGTCCAACATCATACCATGGAATAGAATAAACGTACCTACTAGCGAATACAGAATATTCTTTGTTCATTATTTGTGTGCACCCCATGAAATAATGATAGCGATTATTTATGGCAGTGAATAATGAGTTCATTTTACTTACTTACTTCTAAATATTACTGTTCACATTATGAAAATATGGGGTATTTTTTATCCTTTCTCTTTATTTATTTAACTTATAGCTTTAGACAAAAATATAATTCTCGACAGACGACAAAATATTTACACATCATATGTAATGTAAATGATTTTATCGACGACTATCAGTGATTAATAAGTTATTGTCATTAGCAACGTGAGTAATGAATATTACTCACTGTTATTTTATATATTTCCATGGTAACCGTCCAATACAGTCAATTAGAGAATTTTCAAATAAATATTTAAATTGAATTAACATTTATAGACGTGGATAAAGTATAGTATTCTACTCGCGTATAATGGCTATTATTCTCTCGGTAATTTATGCCACTCGCCTGCGGCTCGTGGCCATAAACTTACCTCGTGAATAATAGCCATCATTATACGCTCGTTGAATAATATACTATTTTCCACGACTGTTTGATAATAGGTTCATTAATCGCTAGTTTTGAATAGATAATAACTATATTACCTACCCCTGAATAATATTTCATTATTCACGGGTTCACTTAATCATACTAGTGACATTAAATTATTATAAACGCTAAAGCTAACTAATTTATTCATATCGTTATAGAGAACATATTTTTAAAAGTATACTATTCTACTCGCATGTAATAGCTATTACTCACTCAGATGAATTACCACACTCGGTTTCGACTCGTGTGACAAACTTCATCTTCGTGAGTAATGTGTGAATTTAATAAATTTTCCTTTTTTTAGATTTTAATGTAAAATAATGTCAGGGCGCAATGTGTTTCCAGGCTCATCAAAAAATGTATGGAACTATTTTTAGGAAATTAATGAACTTTTTCACAACAAGGGACACTTATTTTCATTAATAAGTACTTTATAGTAAATTGTAATAATTAAAAAGCTATTAAGAGTAATCAAAACGAAACGTCTGCTTTTGATCAATATCAATTTCAATTCAAAAGGGATTAATCAAATATTATAACGATTTTCCATCGGTAAGTCAATTGAATCGATTACTATGTTTGTAAAACGTACAGTTCTAATTCAGAAATAATTTAATTCAGTTGACGAAGGGGAGTTTCTGTTAAGCGGAAAGCTAAGAATTATCAAAATATCATTCAGGAAAACGAAACCATTTTAGGAACATCTTCATTTTCAATTCAAATTGGGTGTTTCTATGAATAAATAACTGCTCAATAACTGACATTATCACAAAGATCGAAGTAATTTAAAACCAAGAACGTGTGAGTTTTGAAAATGGTTCCAAAAAAAAGCAAATGAAATTACAAATTTTATACCTATAATATTATTTGGAGTTGACGAGGCACGTATCTCAACTGCTGTAGCTTATTTACTTATTTACTTCTACCGTAACCTTTTCCATCTGAGGTGTAGATTGATGTTTCTATGCCGTAATGTTTTTGCGACTGTTGTGTTCCACGCAATCCACAGTGTTCTTCTGTTTGTTTTCCTTTCACTTTTGTTTTTCACGCAATTTTTGATCCTGTTCTCTCCTATTCTCGTCACGTATGTTTATCATCAAGCGTTGAATTGATATTTTTTCTGTCATGTTCTTCATTCAAAATCTTCTTATTTCAGGTTTCTTATTCTATCTTTCACTGTGACTCCTTAATCTTAATTATTATACTCATTTCAGATTTCCGCAGAGGGTGAGATGCCACTTTGTCTGACATCCTGTTCTGAACTTCTTTGTTGTGGCCTTCAAATACGTATTACATTTAGTATTTCCTTATTTTTCCTCATTTGTCCTTATCATCTTAATTTTAAATTAATTGCGCTTACCTATATATATATATATATTTTATTGTTTATGAAGGGTAGTATTTCTTGCCAAATTTTATTATTATTATCTAGTTATTACTAGAGTATAAATTATATTAAGTTTTAAAAATCGACGATTCGCCATATAACCAGCCTTTATCAAGTGTAGAAAATAACAAAACATTAATTAATTTGATTATTGAAACAAATAAATTATAAAATTAATGTAAGAGAAGAGGATTTAAAATTATACTTACTAAAATAAAAATGTGGAGAAACATTAAATATAATATAATTAAATTGAAACACATCAATTAATTCTATAAATTCTATAAATCATCAAAAATTCTATAAAAACTAAAATAGATAAACCGAATCAACCCAACACAGCTTTAGCTGAACATGCCACTTCCAAGGATCACAGGTTTAACTTTGACAATGTTAAAATCAAACAAATGGAAACAAATTTCAAAAAAAGGCTTTTACTAGAATCGATTACAATAAAAAAAAATAATAATGCTATAAATTTCAAAATGGATACCAAAAACCTTAACTTTCAATATCAAAACCTTCTATAACAATTTTTAACATCAATACTTTTTTCCCACACTAATCCTACCTAACTTCATATTAGGTATATACCTTTTTCACTTTGTTTTATTATTTTTTTATTATTTAATAATTTAATTATATTGTATTTAATGTTTCTCTACATTTTTATTTTAGTAAGTATAATTTTAAATCTAAATTTTTCTTCTTTGGTACAGAGTTTGTCTTATTCTTGGATTTTATGTAGTAGTTAACTTCTAGCTAATATTTCTCGGATCGTGTATGTCTTTAACAAAGTTTTTCTTTTATCAGATATCTTAGAGTTTTGTATAGTATTTGTAATTCCAGTTTGTGTTTTTTTCCATGTTTTTACTAAACTCGTCCTACTTTTTAGAACTTGGCATCTTTTACTACTTACTCTATACGTTTTCTGAAAAATGATCGTATGAACATCTTCATTTGGCAGTAGTAAGGTGTACTCAAGTTGTGTTTCAGATGAGTGTGTGTCGTTGCCTAAAAAGCATAATCAAGTAACTAAATATTTGTAACTACGCTTATTTAAATGTTAGTTACGTAATTCGAAATAAAATACATATAAAGGCAATAAAGGGCCTAGAAGGCCCATGGATTTAAATCCTCTTTCACTCTTTCAGTCATTCTTATTACATGCCTTTTCTCTCCAATTCCCAAATTCTTAGTACCTCTCCATGTCCTGCAGAGCTTGTGTCTTCCACTTGATCTTACTCTTCCACGTTTTCCAGCCTCGTTCATTTCTAAAATGCGACCAGAAATTCTGTCTGGTGTCTGTCTTATCAGGCTAATGTTAAAAATTGGAGTCCATGGTCAACTAACAACTTTAAATGTAATTTAACAGGAGAACGTTTCAGGAATAAATAGATCCAGTATTACAGCTTTCGTGAAGTGCGAGAATTTTTACAAAATAAGGGCTCAAAAATATTGCATTATCGATTGGCAGTATTTCGAAATTAATTTTACGAAAAACTTGGTCATTGTCTTATAGTAAATGGCGGCTTATACGAACATTTGTTGTAAAGTGTTACTGAAAACTCTTTTTTTTTATTAAAAATAACCCCTTTCTAAAAGTATGGATTTTAGTTTTCCATTTTTACTCTAAAATAATTTGGGGAAGAAATTTGCATTGAAATCTCTATGATGCGTTGTCCAAGTCACCGCCCTGTATATATAGCTTCACAAACTTTTCTTCTATTGAAACATAAAGAATCTAAATAAGTAATAATATTCTATCCATATTAGATCCAACACCACCAGTTTTATTAAAAACCACTTAGCGATATTGTGTCGAAACTTTTTAATAAAATTAGGTACTGAAAACAATTTTCGAACCTGTTAAAGTTACTTTTTCATATTGGAGCTTTTCTTAGTTAAATCTTTTATAAAAATGTTCGCGGTAATCGATAAAGGAACACATCTGGTTCTTATTGATCCTTTGCTACTTTATAAAAGTTGATACTAGGGAATTGTCGGAGAATTGACATTTTTACAATTAATTTAAATGGATATTTGTGCTATCTCGATGTAGGACTTCAAAGTCAAGCTTCCTTTTAGGTCAGCAAAATTCTTAAGGTGAATGTTTAAGTACGACCATCCAAGTCAGTCTTAAAAGCCTCTCATAATATTACAAAGGGCTAATAAATCATTTCAATTCGTTCCATTATGACAATATCGAATGAATACCAACTCCGCCTGGAATTATAAATCCTTTTTAAATGATAAAATACAGTCGGCCTACTAGCTAGGCGTAGTATTTGACGTTTTTCACTTGTAATTCAATTACATATCGCACATACTTCATTTAGCTTTTAAAGATTAAGCACCAACAAAGTGCAATATTTACAAAGTGAATTTCAGCGTGAGATCACTCATCTCGGTGAGGAATTTTGTGAAGGTCCGTTGACATTCATTTTCTGTGTGAATTCATTGAGTGATTTTGGCATACGGCACACCGTGAGATTCAAGCAATTCTCAGCCATTAACATAAGAACGTACATGACGGAAGTATTGTAGTCGTTGGGCCGATTTAAACAAAATACAAGAACCGTCTCAATTTCCGGTCGTATTGTGCCAGTCCGCGGTTTTATTGAAAATCTTTTCGGTCACACAGTGCTCTGAAGCACGTCATCATTTATTCCTTCGTGTTGACTGGACCTGTAACCAACGTATAGATAAACGGTAGAAGGATTCTCCACACTGGCTTCGGTGGTATATAAGCTTTACTGTGGAAAAACTACTACATAAACTAGTTTGATCCTTTGATTTCAAACTCAAATAGAAGAAAGTAAAAATAAATTTTTTCATTATCGTTTCCACAATCAGGTAACAAATTTCGATTGAAAATGGTGCACCACCAAGAAGTACATACATGCTATTTTAGATCTCAGTGATTAAAGCAATGTATAAAACATAATTGTACTCAAAGATACCATTGGTATTTATGTACTGGAATCATTTTTCATAGAGGAATTCCAAACCGTACCTAACTACTGTGGAAGTATTTATTTTGCTACTACTATTTATTGGAGTAAAAATGCAAGGCCCCTGACTTTAGAAGCTTGTATCTCAGTAATTAGCAATCATAATTTAATGAAATACAGTACATTTAAAAGATCATTTATTCCTACAAAAAGGTGTGCAGTTTTAGATTTTTCCAATACATCGTTAATTTTCTGTATCAATGCATGTACAAAAAAGCGTTAATTATGACTCAAATCGCACAAGCGCCCGACTTTAAAAATTAATTACGGCTATATTATAGAAACTGAGTGATACATACTTATATATTTGAAAAATGTATACTTATTTGTCGATGTAAGTGATGCTTTTGAGGCCAATTGGTTTTTAGTCTTACACCTATAATAAGAAAAACGATATCTTGTGTAACTGAGTACCTGAAAGTTCGATATTAATAATATTGACAGTAACATAAAAAGTTAAACCAATTATATTGTAGTCTAACACGATTCAAAAAAAATGTCATTATACACCGTTTTTTTTAAAGAAATTTGGAAAAATGATGGATGCTTCGGTTGGTGCGGTGAAGTGCAGTGCGCGGGGAAGCTGTTGTCGTACACTATTGCTATGAAGCGCACGGTTTGTACAATGCAAAAGAATAATCACTAATCCCATTGTTGTGGTTTGCCGGTCCCTGTTTACGATGTGGTAGATTACCTCTCGCGGGAATATGTGCGTTTTTCTTTCGCGATAATCATAACATTTACTTTGAATTACAAGAAAACAAATTTTGTTTTGAATAAAGGAATAATACAGCTTGATTTCAGTAAACAAATTTAGAATTTAAAACAAGAATTTTTTCTTTAGTTTCCGTATATTGGAAAATAGTAAATTTTCGGTTATAGCTCATAAAACCAGTTAATTATATCAATAATCAACATTTATGGACTTTCGACTTTTGAGAAGTATGTGTGCTACGACATTTTTAAATTTGGTAACAATTTATGGAACAATATCAATTTTATGATAAGGTAAAACTGACCGTCAGCCAGGAAAATGATTAATACAGTGTTTTTATTGCTGTTAACTTAATATTTCCAAAATTTTCAAATTTTGTGCAATAAGAAGATTAATCAACAAATAATTTTTTCGGTCTATGGCAAGCTCAACTGGTTTGAATTTGTCTTTCGTATTTATCCTTTTCTCTCTGGTTCCAAGTAACTCTTATTACTCTTACATCTTTCTTATTTGTGTATTCATATTCTTAAAAGTAATCCCATAATATTATTTCAAGTTAATTGGACGAACACACGAACTTGTAACTATTTACCATATTCGCAAGTTATATCAGATTGTATGTTTACCCCAATTTAACTCACTACGTAAACATGTCACTTCTTGTAGTTAATTCCTCTATTAGGGATTAATGGAAAGCTGTAATGAAATGGGTTCAGGGAAAAGTACTGTGAATAGAAAAAGGTTTCGAAAAACAAAAAGCTTATATAGTTGTATCCAGGAGAGTTGGCGTGCACGTCATTGTATGTATTAAGATTAAAATTTGAAGTCAATGGAGCGTCTTTTACATATTTAAGAAATAATGACGTCAGGAATGAAATCTGCCAAATCGTAACAAGGCAGTGTTGCAAATAATACTTTAATTACACACAGGTAGTTGCTTGTGCTACTTTAAAATTGTCGTAGTAATATTTTACGTGCTTAATTAATCCATTATATATTTAACGTAGGTATCTAAAAAAATTAATTAGAGCTTAGTAAAGCTAAATTCTAATAAGTGCAATAAAAATATTAACGTCTGCTGCGATTGAACTCGTGCTCTTGGCGGTACGTTTGGCACTAATGTTATATTGGATAGTCAAAACTCATGCTGTTTTGTAGTTAAAAATATTGCAATTTTCGTAAATTCGTTCTAATAAGAACTGTTATTAATAATTTGAACAAAATAACTATAAAGTACGAATAAATAAAAGGGCAAAACAACAACGAACAAAAATAATACGAGACGGCGTAAACTAAAAGAAAAGGATGAGGTTATAAATAATGAATAAATTTGACAGATTGAAGCCAAATCAGAATCTGTGCAATATTAAGTTGAAGCGTTGATTGAAGTTAGCTGTTGGACATACGGACATACTCACTTTTCTCTAATTTTCACTGACGATCACCTATACGCAGGTCTTTACTTAAAACACATGGAAACTGTATTGCCATCTTTATCATAAACATGTATTAAGCTTTAATGATTGTTCAAAGGAATGTCGTGCATTCATTCGGAAACCTGTGACGTGAACGCCAACTCTCGTGGATACAACTTTATTACTATTGGAACTATTTCAATTATAAGGATAAATTAGTACAGAAAAGTAAGCAAATCCGAAAAATTTTAATGTGTAAATGTACGTAAATAACGAAAGCACAACAATACCTTAAATTTTCAACGCAAATATTAAACAAAGAGTAAAGCAGGTTTGGCGTGGTTGGTTTTCAGTAGTACCAACCCTAACATTGAAAATTTCCTTTTTTTAACCGGGAATAACGTACCCGATTAAAATTTTTATTTTGGTACGTCATTTTATTTTCTTAATGTCGTGCATTGGCGAACTTGTTGAAAATACTAAACAGGGTGTTTTTTTGGGAGCTTTAGTTAGACGTTTCTGGGAAAGTTTTATAGGTAAGTTTTTGAAAATTTGTACTTATGGGTTACTCAAAAAGCCGAATCGATGTAAAATATTTTCCAAATGGCAGTACTTCCGGAAATGCCGGAAGTAGCTACCAACTTCGTTATTTTAAATAGCAACCCCTATTTTTTATTGCATTTTTGGATTATACGTGAAATTTCATAACTTTTGATACCAAAATGTCAATATCTACAACTTATGGTTTTTAAGTTATTTCCATTTATTTAAAAAAAATGGCGGATGCAGACGGTACTTTAAGAATTCATTACTTGAAAACGGTTGTAGCTATGGCAACTGAGTATTCACCAGCGCATAGAGGAAGAATAGGGCTTTCTTTTGGTATACTTAAAAAAAGTTATGTTGCGTACGACGTCATCTATGAGGCTCCAAATTTAAGAAAATTCAAAGACTGAAAACTCAGATTTTTTAAATGAAATGACCATTTTCTTACTATTGTATTTGATAGAGAATCAAAATGGGCATACTTTGGTATTACATGTTCCTATCCCTACCTTTAATAGTTTCTGACTTATTCTCATTTCATTGCAATGATACCATTTTTTTCGGATTTTTTAGTAGTTGGCCATGACCTTATGGCAAACGAATTTTAAACCAATCAATCCGTCACCTGTTAGTTTCAAATCAATTTAAAACCTTGTCTTCTTCAACACATGCTCAAAATGAGCGCCTTCATGATCCAAACACAAACTCTTTTTCGTAAATGTTCTCGTGTGAAGTATTGTATGACTTGTGATTCAGTATTGAGCATATTCTTGCAGAGGCAGCTCTTCTGTTGCAGGAACAACAACTTTGCGTAAAATTTCCAAATAACGTTCTGTATTCAAATTTTCTGGATAAATGTGGAAACACAAAATATTGTTATTTTTAAACGCACAAAGTACAATCAAACTCCAGCACTCTTGAAAGTGTACATCTCCATTCAAACAAGATTTTTAATGGCACCAGCAATGCGAATTATGGCGATTAAATTTTTACTAAATTTGGCCTCGTCTGACCAAGTAATGTTCTCCAAAAAATATTCCTGGTTCCTTAACATTAGCTATTCGTAAAACTCTTACTGTAGGTAAGGTGGTACAAAGCTTCCAAAATTCAAACAATTTCATTCAAGTGTTCAGATGGTACGTTCACTAGGACGCGGTCTTTCTGGATATCTCTCAATGAAAGTATGACAGGCATGTGACGCGATTCTGTTCATTTCACCATAAATAACAATTAGATTCCAAAATCTTAATATGTAAAACCATTGCGAGCCATTTTTCATTTTTTTCGATTATTGAAAAACTTATGTTAACCTATTACAGGTGACGGTTTAGTATCACTTGATTTGTTCAAAATTCGATTTCCATGGTCCATGTCATGGTCGACTACTATAAAAAATTCGAAAAAAATGGTATTAATGCGATGAAACGAGAATAAGTCAGAAATGATTAAAGATAGGTATAGGAACATGTAATACCAAAATATGCCCATTTTGATTCTCCATCAAATGCAATAGTAAGAAAATGGTCATTTCATTTAAAAAATCTGAGTTTTCAGTCTTTGAATTTTCTTAAATTTGGAGCCTCATAGGTGACGTCGTACGCAACATAACTTTTTTTTAAGTACACCAAAAGAAAGCCCTTGAAAACTCGGTTGCCATAGCTACAACCGTTTTTAAGTAATAAATTCTTAAAATACCGTCTGCTTCCGCCATTTTTTTTTAAATAAATGAAAATAACTTAAAAACCATAACTTGTAGATATTGACATGTTGGTATCAAAGGTTATGAAATTTCACGTAGAATCCAAAAATGTAATAAAAAATAGGGGTTGCTATTTAAAATAACGAAGTTGGTAGCTACTTCGGGCATTTCCGGAAGTGCTGCCATTTTGAAAATATTTTAGGTCGATTCGGCTTTCAGAGTAACCCCGAAGTACACATTTTCAGAAACCTACCTATACAACTTTCCCATAAACGTCTAACTAAAGCTCCCAAAAAAACACCCTGTATACAGTTGACCGAATCAAACCAATCAAACATGATACCTGAGAAGGCGGAGTTAGCTCTGTCGTCTTTTTCAGTGTAGAGTTCCTATATAGAGACACAGTACGTTCTTTCGGCGGTAAATTTAAATATTTCAAAATTGGACCTTGAACCGCAACACAAGTACTTTCTGGTCAACTGAATGTTACTTCGCTAATAACTAGATAGAATTAATAGAAACGTTATTGATGCCAAAGAATTATCCATTACAAATGAAAAGATTACATTTAATAAATGTTATTACATACATAAAAAATGCGTAACACGTTATTACTGTCAACTGTCAAGTATAAATTTGAGTTGTGAATGTACTAAAATAAATATTTTTGTGTGATTGGCTAAAAATCTTGCCGTTTCAAATATTTCAAATAAAATTCTTTTAGTTCACATATTTTCCGTGTATCTTGTTTGCTTCGGGGAGCTGTATTCATCACAATTTAATTCTACGTTAAAGAAAAATCTCAAGGCAGTGCCGGTTTTACATGTCATTTAGTAGTACGCACTAAGTAACATTGGGCCCCCCACCATCACCACCCACGCTCACAACAATTTGCATACATAGCAAAACTTCGAATTTGATACAAGCCAATCTATTTTTTTTCTCTACCTTCGTTGCTTTTGAAACGATAAAAATGAGAATCATTCAGATTAATATATTTTAAATAGCTTCATAAGATGAAAACGGCTAGTCGGAATTCTCAAGAAGCTTACAATACAATAAATACGGCACATCTGTCTTTATTTATGGTTGGTACGAGTACAAACAACACCGCACGTAAACGAAGTGTAGGGCGAAAATTATGGCAATAAGAATTTTCTTCCATAATTGGAACATTATTGTTAACTTTACATTTGCAATTTTTTTTAAATACGTTTTCAGCAATTTAAGAGGAATGTTTACGAAAACACAAATACTAGTGCCGTAACATCCGGATCCCATAGATCACAGGCCCGGGTTCCGTGGGGCTGATAGTTACCATGATAGTTACGCCCCTGATTCACAAACTCCTCTTGTGTCGGCATAATTAAGGTTATTTACTTAGAAAGGGACGAGGAAATGTTCAATCTGCAATAAACTCTTTTAAAATATATGAACAATAAATTTTAGTCTCAAACGTGTTAAAGGGTGTCGTCTTATTATTATACCTTCTTTTGAGATTTTAACTTTTCTGTTATTTAAGTTTAAGATTGTTGTATCGTACAGTATTTATTCTGAAGGGAAGTCGTGAGTGAAATAAATACACTTTAATTCCTTAATATTAAATGCATTGATTGATACCTATAATTAATAAACTTAAAACTTAAGATTTGTCCGGGCCCTACACACGTCCGGGCCCTACGCACGTGCGTAGTGTGCGTAATGTATAAACCGGCACTGTCTCAAGGGGCACATGTAGGACTAGTTATTTCACAATGATGTTTTATATTTATTTTGAATTATACCAGCTGGAGCTGGCCGTCTCTCGTTTAAAGAAAATGAATGAAAATAGAACTTTTAATCAAAAGAAGAAAAGAATAGTTAAGTACACTGGATGGTTTACCATTTTCTTGTATCGTCAATTCCAAATTTCTATGAAATTGATAACTTAAACTAATCAATCTGATCCTCAAACGAAGACAACAAAACGCTATAAAATTTATAGTAACGTTGTCCAAATGAAAAAAGGTAATCTTCATACGTTTACCTTGATTCGCAAAGATAATGTTGTGACATTAAGTGATTAAAGTCAGTTTTTGGACAGATATAAAAAAATAACATTTTTTTGTTCGTATAATTTATTTGTATTGCAAACTTATTTTCTCGTTACTTCAACATAAAGTTAACGATAACATCTAAAAAAGTTTAAGAGCTGTCACATAAAATTGGAAATTTCACTTCCGAAACATTAAAAACCACTTTAGATTGGTTTTTAAATTTCCAATTTAGCGAAGTCTTAAACATGGTGTAAATTAAAACATTTCTGCTGAGCCCTTCATTTAATTTTACCGATTAATTTTACGTTTCAATAATTTTAGTAAAAATTATGTAGATATTCTACTGTCATGTATGTCATTACTAATATAGGTACATCTGGTAAATGTCATTTATACCGACACTAGTAGTGCACATGTTTTTATATCGCCTCGAGACAGTAATGTTAATCTGTTCTAAAAATAAAGCTCTTCGCAACATAAAAAAATTCTTGACACACTTACAAAACTCTTAGACTTTTAAAGCACATTTTCATACAACATTTTCTTTACAATATCCTTTGAAATGTAACTCCATCTAAAATGGAAAAAATTGAGAGAAGCTTCCAGAAAACCTGGAATTCCGTAAGACAACAACCACTTGTCAACATGGCCCAGAGGGAGTAAATTTATTTGAAATTACGTTTCATTCTGCCTTAAAAATATTCAAGATGAAATTATATTATCTCCTTTAAAGTCTTTCCATGACTTAACTTAATTTCTTACTAATTTATTAAATTACCGGTTTCAATTAAACAATATTTCACTTAACGCTTTCCTTTAAATCGTCAATAACACGGATATCAAACGTTTTAAAATGAGGTATATAAGTCAACGTAATATCTGTATAGAGCCACAACAAGCTTGTTTATTTAATTTACGGTCGTCCTCAAAGTGACCGTTTACATTAGCGAAATAATGAAATTATATTTTAACAGAGGCTTTATATAATTTTGTTGTTTTAATAGAAACTTTCCATGTTCTAGTGCACTTAAAGTTACATTTGATTGTTAAGTTGCATATTACGTTGCAAGTCGAACATTTTTACCTTTCGAGATCTTAAGCTCCTTTCTTCGTGCTTTTTTAGTCGCCTCCTATTATACACAATTGACAAGGTTCAGTCCTATTTTGTTTTCGCAGATTGTGTGATGAAAACAAAATTAAAGGTAACCTTATAGATGACCTACTATTATTATTGTTTATGTGTTTAAATACCGAAACAGTTACACGTGTCAATACACAATTTACTTCTTTTATATTGAGTACATTCAAATACATATTATCTATTAAATAAGCAAACAAAATTACGGTTCCAAAATTCATCTATTGAATAGAAAATTATAATAATTATAAATATTAATTAACATTAAAAACATTAAAAACAAAAAACTAACTACATACTTTGATGTACCTACAACTGGTTTCTTTCCCTGGAAAATTGTTATGTCGTCAACATACAACCATTGACTTTACGTCAACGATGATACAACATACAGCCTGCTGTGGGCGAGTTATTAATCTAGATTGGTAGTAACAGGAGAGCAAAATGAAACCCTGGAGAATTCCTCTTGAAATTTATTAGATCTGGAAAACAACACACTCATAACAGTTCGGCCGAAAAGTTTGTAGGTTAACATAGAAAAAACATTTTTTTGGTAAAATTTATTATTCAAGATTCGAGGGCGATACACCGATTCCAACGATTTTCCAACTTTTCGATACCATTTTTGTAGTACAATTTTTCATTAGCCGTAACTTTGTTGTAGCGATTACTTCTTCATCAGTGCGGAATCTTTTTTTCCAACTAGCATTCTCTTGAGGTCTGCGAACAGGAAATAGTGCTGGGGGCCAAATTTGGAGAATACGGTAGATGGGGAAGCAATTGGTAGCCCAATTCATTCAATTTTGCCATCGTTTTCATTGATTTGTGACATTATTGCAACAACACTTTTTTTCGCCATATGAGGTCGTTTATATTGGGGATTTCATCCTTCAATCGCTTTAACAAGTAATCACTGTTGATTGTTTTTCTATTTTCGAGATAGTTGATGAATAATTCCATGTGCATCACAAAAAACGGACGCCATGACCTTGCCAGCCGACTGTTACGTTTTTCCACGTTTTGGAGTGGGTTCGTCTGACCCTGTCCACACAGCTGCCGATTGGACTCTGTGGTGTAGTGATGGAGCCATATTTCATCCATTGTCACATATTGACGCAAGAATTCATTTTTATTGCGGTTGAACAGCTTTAAACATTGCTCTGAATCATCAACACGTTGTTGTTTTTGATCGATTGTGAACTTGCGCTGCATCCACTTTGCACAGATCTTTCGCACGATATGTCCAACACGTTCCTTAGATATCTTTAGAGTGTTAACTATCTCGATCAACTTCACTTTACGGTTATTCAAAATTATTTTGTTGACTTTTTATTTTTCCGTTTGTAACAGCCTCTTTTGGGCATCCACTGCGCGCATCATCCTCGGTGCTCATTTCACCACTTCTCAATGGTTGATTTTCTTGGTGCATAGTCCGAATAATATTTATCAAAACAAATTTTTCCTTCAACGGTATTTTTTTTTCGCCAAAAAGCAATGTTTCATCAACACGAAATTTTTATGCATTGTTTTGAAAATAATAAACGTAATAAACTCAAATAGTCCAGTCAACGAAGGGCTGAAATCGAAATTTTTACCCCTGCAAACCAGATATTTAGATTTAGGTAGTACCCAGGTACTAAATCCAAATTTGCAGGAAAAAAACTTCCTGGAAAGGTGAAAAATTGATAAAAAATTGTGGAAATTCCTGTGTATTTTGCTTCTTTCATTATTATTTACAAAACGGTAAGTATCGAAAAATTTTCAGTACAAAAATTGTAGAGCGGAAGATTCTACGTTGGAACAAATCATTATATGATCATTTCGGTACGGTATTTCCAACGTATCAACGAATTTCCTGAACTGTCTTCTTACAAGCATACTACGACTGACAACTCCAAAGCGACAACGGACAACGGCGCTACCGTACTGAACAAGGGCGCCAAGAAAAAAGGTAAAAGTTATTGAAAATAAACATAATTTTTATGAAATCTTGAAAAAACGCCAGAGCCACGAACCCCAATACTACTTCCCCCCCCCCCCCTGGGAAAATTTTCCAGCGGCGCCCTTGGTACTGAACATTCTATCCTTTTCGATGCGACGGTTCTTTTTCGCTTCTGCAGACAGTGTCGTATAACGTATAGAAAAGGATAGAATACTGTACAGTAACTAGCGCTGCTGCCGCTTTGGAATTCTCGGTCGAAATACGCTTTTAAGACGACAGTTCGGGAAATTCGTTGTTACGTCGGAAATACCGTACCGAAGTTGTCATATAATGACTTATTCCAACGCAGAATCTTCCGCTCTACAACGTTTATACTGAAAAGTTTTCGATATAACTTACCGTTTTTTTAAATAATAGGTAGGTAGTGAAAGAAGCAAATTACACAGAAATTTCCACACTTTTTTATCAATTTTTCACCTTTCCCGGATGTTTTTTTCCTGCAAATTTGGATTTAGTATCTGGGATACTACCTAAATCTAAATATCTGGTTTGCAGGAGTAATTAAAAATTTCTATTTCAGCCGTTCGTTGACTGAACTAAAAATGATGTAACTCACAAACCAATTGTCCATTTGCTGTCAAATTTCGACACGTATTAGTTGAAGGTTGGTACTAACTAAAAATCATAGGTATTGAATTATTTCTAATGGCGCCATCTATGTGTCAGCCTACGAACTTTCCAGCCGATGAGTTGCCGATTAATAACGAGCTCACAAAAGCAAAGTGTTTACAGCTTGTCTCAAAGAATGGTATGAGATATACTATCAAATACCTTTAAGGGATCCAAGACACAATCACCTTGTTACCATTGACAAAGTTAGTAGATATTGTATTTTTATGTTTTCTGAAACCATATTGATTTTTCAAAGTATTATTTGGTTTAACATCATCTCTTATTTGTATACGTGTTATCGTTGCAATTATTTGACAAAAAACGGAAGTATTGATGTATGTCTATAGTTAGCCAGTGAAAATAGCCACGCCGTCTATACCATCTTAAATGTTCTCTACCATTCAAACTGGGATGAATAAGGAAGAAAAGGTTACCATATATGTTTAATGCATTTAATCCCACAGAGGATATTTAAGATGGTATAGACTATATCTCTAGTTACCGATACCACCACTCGGGAATGCACCCTATTCAATAATTAAATTACATGGGAATTCACTGGTAAATATATTGCGCTTTATAAATATGTATAGTAAATATTCTATAGATATCTATCGCTGTATAGTTTCAATATTTCTATTTCTATTCCTATTTATTTACTAGAAGTGCAATTCATACAACATTTTTACAAGTAGTACTTTACAGCTAATCTAGTGTACCTAACCCTAATTTATTCATCCTACGCTTTACCATCACCATACCTGTTTTGTAGGATAGCCCAATATGGAACGCAAGATTAAAGTTTATAAGGGTAATATTTGAAACTGCATTGAAACTAATCGGTTTGAATCAACATTTGGAAGTATAGATCTTAGGGGGTTGATATAGGTGGGTTGTGTTTTGGCCGTAACGAATTAACTTATCGGATAACATATTAACAATTAGGAAAATACGAACTCTCAACCTCCCCTTGGAAATATATTTATTAACAACAGAATATTAACAAATCATGTACTTATTGATTTCTGTCGCAGTAATACTATATTCATCAACTGTGAGAATTCACGTTTTGAAGGCTTACTATAATTAACATCATCTCAGTGCATTTTACTTTAGTTTCCTTATATCTTGGACGCTTCAATTTCAGCTCAACGGTTTTAAAATGATTATAAAACTCTATAACTGGATAAAGATAATCTCTGAACTGTCTAATAGTGCTATTATACTCGTATATTTCTGTAACCCACTTTTATTGGCAAACTTACGTATCGGAAAGGCTACTATGAAAGCGTCAGCTAAATGGAAAATGTAGTATCGACGTCCAAATGTTTATGATATTTACGAAATTCCACTCAAGATTAGAAAATATATTAACACAACTTCTTACATTGACAGGCATTTATAAAAAGTTGTTTATTTGTTCAGCTCTACTAGTTTTATCGAGTATTTTGGTAATGATTAGTATTCTAAGACGGTCACACAGGATTGTACTGCAATGTGACATTTTGAATTAATTTGAATCTTGTCCAGGTCGTTTTTCGACCTTATGGGAAGAAGTAATTTATGGAATGTTAACACGGAATTTTGTGTTCAAATCTTTTGATAAAATGAGATATAGGTGTCCTCTTTAATAACCACATCAATTTATTCGAAGCTTCTAAAAATACGTAAACCTACTTTCGGTCTCATGGTTTCAACTACAATGTTCCTTCCTCCCTCCTAATACGTTGAATATGTTTATTTCATAAAAAGGTTTGAAATTGCATTTGCAGGCTTTCTTCGTCTATCCATTTATCCTTGTTGGTCGTTGGTCGTATCACCATAAGATCTTTCTAATGATCACTATATAGTCTTACTTTCATTCTTTGCTTTCGGGTTCATTCGAAGGAATTAAAATTTGCCCTTACGAGAAGTTTTATGCACGATGAATTTTATCTCTCTTTTCTTGGTAATACCAAACGTTCAACAGTTCAACAGAGACAATCGTCAGTGTGTAGTAAGTATAAAATAGTGCGCTTTTTGGCCTTCTGATTATAAGCTAAAGACATGGAGATATAAAACAACAGGTCTTGAGATTAAGGTAAGCACCCACTTTTTCTTCGGCATTATTTTTTAAAGAAAGAAGGCTTGTCTCTAATTGTTTATAAAGATGCTTATGCCACCCCCCAAATCGAGCATCGATCATCCTCGTGCAAATTGGATTTCAATTCATTCGTTATCAAAGCTTATGAGGGCTCTTTAAACACATCCTGCTGTATAAGCTAAGATGTTGTAGGTATGTAATGTAAGAAACAAAGTTTGCAATTTATGAAATCATTTAATCAAATTAACAAAAATCATAAAGAAATAACACAGCTCAATATCAAAATACTTTTGAAAATACTCTAATATCTCCAATGGTGGGTGAAAACGTAGGGGACGAAGGTGTTGTCCTTGTAGTATTTGGGGAAGTATCCAGTAACTTCCTTAAGTGGGTAGTGGACGGGGGTGTAGGTGCGTTCGTCGGAAATTTTGTTCAAGAAAGTGATGAATTTCATGCAGATTTCCTTGGCCCAGAAATGTTGGAAGTCATGTACTTCGCACTTCTCGATCAATTTGCACCATTCGGTTGCGAGAACTTCAATATAATGGAGGAAACGGACCTTGAGTTCGGGAAGGTTGGTGAGGACTTCGGTGTTGATGATTTCTCTGAGTTCTCTTCTGATTTCCTTGCATTTGTAGATGAATTCCTCGACGAATTTTTCGGTGTAGAGGGTTCGTTCGAGAGTAATCTAGAAAAAGAGTTTGTTAGCAAAAGTTTGATTGCGTAGAGTGAAGCAAACTTACTTTGGTTTCGAATTTTTCCAAGATGTAATCGAGGATGGTGATGTATTCGCGGATGTGGTGGATAAGAACGGTTTTCACATCGGTAACTTCCCAGGTATTGTGTTCGAAACGTTCGAAGATACGCTTGACGAGCATTTGGATGGTCAAAACTAAATCTTTGGGAGATTCGTATTTTAATCCACTGAAATATTTGTTCCATTCAAGGGTTTTGCCGTAAATGGGCTCTACTTCGTATTTATGGGTTGGGAAAAGAGTTTCGTATTTGTTTGGAGTATAGTAGCTTGATTCGACGTTCTTGTATTCGAAGGAAATTTTGTTCAAGAAAGTAATGAGTTTCATGCAGATTTCCTTGACCCAGAAATGTTCGAAGTCATGTACTTCGCACTTCTCGATCAATTTGCACCATTCGGTTGCGAGAACTTCAATGTAATGGAGGAAACGGACCTTGAGTTCGGGAAGGTTGGTGAGGACTTCGGTGTTGATGATTTCTCCGAGTTCTCTTCTGATTTCCTTGCATTTGTAGATGAATTCCTTGACGTATTTTTCGGTGTAGAGGGTTCGTTCGAGAGTAATCTAGAAAAAGAGTTTGTTAGCAAAAGTCTGATTGCGTAGAGTGAAGCAAACTTACTTTGGTTTCGAATTTTTCCAAGATGTAATCGAGGATGGTGATGTATTCGCGGATGTGGTGGATAAGAACGGTTTTCACATCGGTAACTTCCCAGGTATTGTGTTCGAAACGTTCGAAGATACTCTTGACGAGCATTTGGATGGTCAAAACTAAATCCTTGGGAGATTCGTATTTTAATCCACTGAAATATTTGTTCCATTCAAGGGTTTTGCCGTAAATGGGCTCTACTTCGTATTTATGGGTTGGGAAAAGAGTTTCGTATTTGTTTGGAGTATAGTAGTTTGATTCGACGTTCTTGTATTCGAAGGAAATTTTGTTCAAGAAAGTGATGAATTTCATGCAGATTTCCTTGGCCCAGAAATGTTCGAAGTCATGTACTTCGCACTTCTCGATCAATTTGCACCATTCGGTTGCGAGAACTTCAATATAATGGAGGAAACGGACCTTGAGTTCGGGAAGGTTGGTGAGGACTTCGGTGTTGATGATTTCTCTGAGTTCTCTTCTGATTTCCTTGCATTTGTAGATGAATTCCTCGACGTATTTTTCGGTGTAGAGGGTGCGTTCGAAAGTAATCTAAAAAAAGAGTTTGTTAGCAAAAGTCTGATTGCGTAGACTGAAGTAAACTTACTTTGGTTTCGAATTTCTCCAAGATGTAATCGAGGATGGTGATGTATTCGCGGATGTGGTGGAAAAGAACGGTTTTCACATCGGTAACTTCCCAGGTATTGTGTTCGAAACGTTCGAAGATACGCTTGACGAGTATTTGGATGGTCAAAACTAAATCCTTGGGAGATTCATATTTTAATCCACTGAAGTATTTGTTCCATTCAAGGGTTTTGCCGTAAATGGGCTCTACTTCGTATTTATGGGTTTGGAAAAGAGTTTCGTATGTGTATGGAGTGTGTAAGCGGTGGTGGAAGTCCAATTCGTAAAGTCCATAACCGTGTTTACCGTAGTATTCGGTGTTGTAGTACTTGGGGGTGTAGAAACCGATTTTGTGACCAAATCTGGTTTCATGGATGACGTGCTTGATGGCGTAGCAGTAGTGGTAGATGACTCTGATAAGGAAAGTTCTGATTTCTAAGGCTATAATTGGAGAGAATTAATTACCACCGTCGACAATGTAAAAAGGATCACTTACGCAAAACTTTGTCTTCGCAGAGTTGAACCAATTGTTCGAAGATGGAGACAACTTCGTATAAGTCGGTGATGATCTTAGTTCTGAATGCTTTCATGTCAACAGTGTTTTCGCTCATGATTTGCATGACGGGGAAGACGATTTCACGGAGTTTGTTGGTAAGGTGATGTAAAACAACATCGAGTTCCTTGTGTCCTAAGAAGTTCTAAAAGCAGATCGATAAAAAAAACCTTTCGGCTATAACATTAATAACTTACTTCTTCTTGCAATTTGTGAACGATTTCGTTGACGTACATGAGGTATTCACGAAGGGCAACCTTGACTTGGGTTGGGTGGATGAACTCTTTAAGGGTCTCGGTGAATTCACGGGTGTATTCGTGGATTTCCTTGATCAAAACACGTGGGGTTTCTACAACCTCGAATCCTTGGTTGATGTGCAAGAAGTGGGAGCGAATTCCATGGAGGACGTTGATGAAATCAACGAGAACGTACTTCAAGGTGTAACGGAATTCAGGATAGACGGTGTAGGTGAGGTTTACCAATTTCTCGACGTTTTCGTAAACAACCTTGACGCATCGAATAAAGTTCAACTTGAGTTCATGAACTTTGGTGATGTCATGATAGATGGTGACCTCTCTGAGGTTGTCACGCACCTCTTCCAAAATGTAGATGACTTGTTTGAAGACCTGAAGTCCACCTTCGCGAGTGGTGAAAGTCTGTAGAGTAACAACATGTCTTTACCGAATACAATAATGCAAATAACTCACCTCTTCGCGGAGTTTGCTAAGGATTGCTTCAACAACTTCAACGAATTTGCGGCATTGCCAGGTGACGGTTTTAATGGCATATTCGTTGTTGGGGAATTCCTTTTCGAGGAAAAGGGTTAAATCTTTAACTTCGGTGTGGATTTCATCCAAGTAGTTGACGAGTTTTCCCTCATGGTGGAACTCGGGGAAGGTAGCGAAAGCGGCCTGTATTCAAAAAAAAGTTCATCAATTTCGTTTAGTTTGAAAAATTTCATGTATACTTACTTGAAAAGCCAATGCTGCGAAGAAGAACACTGCTAACTTTGCCATCTTGTACTAGTCGAAGACAAGTGTACCGATCTAGACTCAGGATCCCTCTTTTATACTACCGTATTCGCAACATTTGACCTTTGGCTATCTTGATGTTTTATCTGTTTTTTTTTAATCATATTTGCTACCAACTATTGCTAACAAGTGTTGCAGAATTTGTTTAAGGTTAATGATCCATCGGTTCCTAATAGTCCGTTTTTTCGTGTTTAATTTCTAGAAAGTACAAAGTACACCATTACGTATTAAGGCATAACGCACAAACTATAGATAAAATTAGTCCCATATTTCACAATTTAATTTACTTATCAAATTGAAGACTATCTGAGAAGGTGTATAGTTTTAATAAAGGTTCAAGGGTTATCTTTTTGATTTTGTACGACATAACAATTTTTTTATGCGGCTATTTTTAGTTTGAAGGTATTTGTCTTTTTTCTAGAATTTACATTAAAATCACTTCCCCATTAATGGTGAAAAGGTCATCAATAGGTAGGTACCTATGGAAAACTCATAAACATCATCAGTGAGTGTTATTTGGTAGATCCCATGAGATGCATAAGTGATAATGGTTTTTATAATATTATGTATTACTGTGCCAGTGACCCATTATCAGCGAATTTCAGTATAATCGACGTAGTGTCGTACAAATATTGCCTTCCGCGTGAACTATAATTTGTGTAAGAAACGAATTGTACGCTTCGCCCTTTCGATTCTCTCCTCGATTTTTAAAATTGGTGTAAATGCGGATGAAGTTCATAATTACACAGCTACATGATGAATATTTTACAGGTGCGAGGGGAGTATGGACGGTATCTTTGCTACAGTGCTGCACTCCTGTTGGAGAGAGGTACTCGGCAGTGGTGGTCTCAATTCGTAAATGGGGTTTATTTACAACACATAAATTCATGTTATAGGGTTGGCATGTGTTCAATAACTAAACCTTTATAAATATAGAAGAACTTTATCGTGTGTAGAAGAAATTTCGTTTTCGTAATCCAATCGATTTTCCTTAAAGGCTCTATAGATTTAGTGTCACTGGGATAATAATCCTTGTACGTAGCTTTTCTCGTACGAAACAGATGTCTGGCTCTGATTAGACTATAATACATTACAGAACATTTTTTGGCCGGTATTTGAGTGTTTTATCACATGTGAATATTTTAGGATTGGTGGTGGTTGAGTATGACTTTTAGTGAGGTCATTCTGTAGATGAAGGATTGTAAGAAATTTCGGATCACCTTGGAATCTTAAATTGAATTATTAATTCTGGAATTGGTACGTTGTTTTATGATAACACAGAGACCAATATAGAGCTTTAGTACTTCTGGTAAGTGCTCTTGTTCAGGTAATTTGTAATCTATTGATACATGGTAGGTAATGTGAAACGCTTTTTTCATCGAGGTTGGAAATATTCACTAACTATCTTCTCTGACCAGACGGAAATCGTCTAACATCCCGTCCGATGGCGCTTTTGTGATTTGGCTCGCTTTCCATAAAATGTTTCACCGCATCCCTGCGCATCAAAAATTTCCCCCGTCCTTTAGCTTTGTCATTTTTATATATCCCTTGTACGCTCACTAAACTCATGGATACTAGTGGCTATCTGCTCTAACAGTGTGGTTCCTTTCCTCTTGATCTCTTTATGTTTTTTGTGATGGCGTTGCGTACAGCCTCTCTAGTTTCCAATTTGCTTTCTCGCAGGTAAGTGCCATCTACCTTCAAATCCAATAAAGCTGCCCTTAAGGAATTACATGACTGATTACGTGCCACTTCATTACAACCTGATCATACCCGGAATATACCCACGGCTAACACTGCGCTCCTTAGCCGCCTATCATTATCCTAGAAAAAAATCCCCGTAATGGGTGGAGTTGTATTGGTGTGTGAAGCTCGAAATGAGGTACGTAAAGTTATAAGATGGATAAATAATTCACAAAACCTTCCTCATGTATCGTTTAATATATGATAATAATGAATTAAAAGTAGCGACTAGTTTCGATATGAAAATATCATCATCAGGCTAGGTCTATAATATAATCTAATAAATTAAATGAACAGGTTAGCAAAAAATTGTACATACTTACTTGATACGTGTTGAACAGTTACAAGAATTAAATTAGCTTAAGGATGGAGATGAATAACAGATCATATTGTGGTAGACACATCTCGACATTCATCAAGAAATCACAGGTAAAGTAATTTAAAATGGAAAACAGATGATGGCCATGCTGTAAAAGGTTGAGGTGAAAGAAAAATTATTTAAGGATACTGACAGGAATTGTAAATAGTTAATTAACAAACAAAAACAATCGTATCCAAGCTAACAAACACCAACTCGTTTGCACCAAAGCCGACAAAGGCAATGCCATAGTTATCCTCAAAAGATTCGAATACATTTCCAAACTTCTAAAACTTAACAACTTTACACCCTCCCCTATCAATTTCAACACCTTTTCCAAACACGTCAGAGACTTCATCACAGTTAATAAGGATTTGCCATGTAATTATTTCAAGCACATTTACTTAAATTTAATACTTATGAATCCGGTTTTCCCCCGGCTTTACGCGTTACCCAAAATACATAAAACAGATGTTCCCGTGCGTTCCATTGTTTCCTTCAACACCCCAGTTTCTAATTTCTCCGATTGGCTTAACCACTATTAACTATTAACACTATTAAAAACTTAGTCAATTTACAATTTCCCTACTAGATCAAAATACCAAGGACCGTTCCACTGAACTCTCTCTACTCCAAGTTTATCCTGATTGCCAATTAATTTCCTTCGACATCGTCAACCTGTTCCCTAGCGTGCCCTTCTCCGACTGCTTGAATATCATTAACTTTGCTTCATCAGACTTACCTGATGATGTTGTCAATTTCCTCAGTAACAGCCTAAAAACTAACTATCGTCAAAATTTCTTTACATTCAACAATGCCACCTACCGTCAACTTATAGGTCTCCCAATGGCCATTGAAACAGACTACATCTTTTCTAACCTTCTGATCAAAGACAAAATCATCTACTATAAAAGGTATGTTGATGACATTTTTGTGGTTTTTAGGGGATCTGATCAAGACATTGATAACTGCTTCCTATTCCTTAAGGTAGTTCCTCCGCGGAACGATTTGCGACAGAATTTGTTCAAATTTGGCGTATACGTTATTAAATACGTTATCCAAACATCTGTGGAGTTTAAATGAGGTTTACCGTCCCTAAGTCGAGATATTTACACTTAAAATTGGCATAATTGACATATAACCCATATACAAAAAACACCGCCCACGTAGCACATATCTTTCAAAGGCGTCCCAAAGACATTCTAAGGACTTCTATATGTCCACATAAGTCCCCAGGACATCCGAAAGACATTCTGAGAACTTCTGAATGTCCGCATAAGGCCACAGGACATCCCTTGCAGATCTCGTGTTATGTGGGCACTGACACATTATCAATTGTACTGTCAACACTAAATGTCAGAATTTAATGAAAAACTAAAGAATGCTAGAGAGGGATTATACGAATATTGTGAAAACATTTGAGAATTGTTTACCGTCTACTTTGAAGATATAGCCTTGAGAAACATGACGTTTTTGGTATTATTAGATATGTTTAGGCAAGCGAATGATTGTATACGCAATCTGTTCCATGACAACGCGGACAGTCCGAACAAAAAGTGTACTTCCACTGGCGTGACAAAAATGGTTATTAATAGAAGTTACTATGGTTACATGGGACGAAACTTTTGGTTGAGATTGTCGCGGAGGAACTACCTTAACAAAGCCCATCGTATTATCACTTTCGCTTTGGACAAGGAACACAACCAATGCCTTAATTTCCTACACCTAACCATTTCCAGATTCCATAATTCCCTAGACATTGCTATCTATATACATATAGGAAACCCACAACCACTGACCACGTCATATCTTTAAGTCCTTTCACCCCCTCTCCCACAAATTAACCGCTTTCGTTTCTTCTTTAACAGATTCCTCTACCTACCCCTCCAACCTTCCAATCACAAAATGGAACTCGACATCATTTACGACATACCGCCCCGCAACGGTTACCCTCACAAATCGATTTACAACCTCTACAACCATCTTCGCCGTCGGTTTAACCAAAAAAACATAACCACCTTTACCCCCAATGATCAACCCCCCCCCCCCCCCTTCAAAGTATTTCTCTTTACCATATATTGGACCCACTTCACACTACTTCAAGAACCCGCTAGACAAATCAGGTGTCTACCAGCTCTCTTGTGGCACCTGTGACGTATTTTACATCGGACAAACTTGCAGGAAATTAAGGAAAAGAATCTTTGAACACTAGACCTGCATCAAAACTAACAGCTTGTATTCCAAATCTTGTTTCGCTCCGGCCATTTATTCGACCCCAATCTTAATTTCCGTTTGTTACACTTTCCTGACAAAGGCATCCGATCAAACCTTCTTGAGAACAATAAGATATTACAATAGAAACCCCACAGCTTCCCTTAACGAAATCTTATACATCAACCACAACATGCTCATTTAACTTCTACCTTTTCCTTCGTATTTTGATCTTCCGCCGTATGTTTTCTAGAGTTGCTAAAACAGTACCCTGCCTTTTTGGTGCATCTTCTTACAATCTGTTTTTGTAATCCACTCCTTGTGGTACTTAATGTGTCAAAATAATTTTCATTCGAGCTGTTACTTGGCTTCATCATACGTGATCTCCCACGTTTGTGTTTATTAATTAACTAATTCCTGTAGTATCCTTAAATAATTTTTACATAATTATGGTTCTTTAACCTTAACCGTTTACAGCATGGCCATCACCTGTTTTCCATTTTAATTACTTTACCTGCGATTTCTTGAATATATGACCATTTACTTTGATGAATGTCGAGACGTCATCTATTATTCATCTCCATTCTTAAGCTAATTTAATTCTTGTAACTGTTTAACACGTATCAAGTAAGTACAATTTTTTGCTAACCTGTTCATATAATTTATTAGATTATATTATAGACCTAGCCTGATGATGATATTTTCATATCGAAACTAGTCGCTACTTTTAATTCATTATTATCATATATTAAACGATAAATGGGGAAGGTTTTGTGAATTATTTATCCACCTTACAATTAAGAACTATTTTGTACCTTTTTGTTATCAGGGGCTTTATACAGAGTGATTCGGGAGGAAATGGAAGTATTTCAAAGAAAAACCTAATTATCTCTGAACTCTGAGACAAATGAAAATCGGATTTGAACATATATGAGCTTATTTTGCTTATTTTAGCTTCCTGGACATGTCTTTGAATACTTCCATTTCCTTCCGAATCACCCTGTATAAAGCACAACATGTACTGCTGTGATGATGAAAGTCGTTGCTATCGAAATCCTGAGGAAAGTTTTGGTTTTTTGTGCTCGTTGTTCATTTATTTTGATTTTCGTAACTAACTCTATCAGATCTTCCCTCTGCCCAGGCATAGCTATAATTAAAGCCGCTTCCCTTTCCAGTATCCTCGGATTCATCTCACGTGGCTTGAGTGACGTTGCGGGGTCGAACAAAGGGTCCGAATGTGAGGCCTATGTACACGTGGACCACCCCCCTATCGTAATCCAAATCCTTTTGTCAACATTTTCTTGAAAACTTAGATTTATTTCATTTAAAGGTTTCATCGAAAATTTCAGCGCGTTGTATATCAGCAGCGAAATCGATTGAGAGTCCGCTTTATTCGTAGAAAATTAGAAATACGTTTTTACGTTCTATTATCCCATAAAGTTTGACCAGTCTTGCAATTAAACCTTGTACTTTTATTGTCTGTACTGCAAAAGATCCTGAGCGTCCGCTTTTTTTTATTTTATTACATATCGATTGAATATATCTTACTTAAACGAATCTACATCCAACTTAATTGTTTTCTTGCTTTAATTTACCAAACTTATTTAAGTTTATCGTGAAATATATTAAATTTGGATGAAACATTTCCTCGTTAATTAGGTACGGGTACGTTACTCCTCGCTAATTAGTTAACAACCCGCACATTTCATTCATAAAGGTTAAACGTTAACAGATCATGTTCATTGAATTGTCAAGTCAAATTACTTTAAAGAGAGAGAGAGAGAGTTTTTTATGGCCGCAATCAAAATTTATTAACTACAAATAGTAGCCTGAGTGTTAGTTCACAAATTGATTACCTTAGGTATATAGAGAACTTAACTAACATAACTAAAACAAACACGTAACACCTAAAACAGCAAAGCTAAAATTTAATTAGGCCTACATCCATATATTGATTTTAGGTAGGCAAACGTAGTAGACGGAGAGATACTGGGCCTAAAAAATAATTAAAAACCGTTCATTTTTATAGCTTATTCCACAATTAATGTCAACTTAAATTGTACGTGCTTATGGTTTATAAAACGATGGCATTGTATATGGAAAGCATGAACCTTTTTTCGTCGATTGAAGTGTTCGAAGCAGCCCTCAAATCGTGCAATTCACATGGAGTTTTTTGTTATCGAGGATGCAAACATTCAGTGTGCAACATTATATTCCCAAATGTGTAATTTAACCTCTTGTAAAACTGTTACATTTCCAATTTTCGTTAATTATTACAAGTGTAGTTGCGACACCATAAATATGCCAAAACTTCTTTTTTTTTTGAGATCCTGCCAAAAGAATAGAGACCGAAGTTATATCGGCTATAAAATATAAAGAATCCTTTTGTCCACAGCATACTATCGTTTTTTATCCTCTTTAACCTTGTTAGATGTGGTGATCTCCAAAAAGGAGAACATCTTTTTTATTAATTTATATTTTAAAGCTTGCCCTCAAGCAATTTGCTTCTTGTACTTTACACAATCATTTCCTTCTACATTTTCTTTTAAGGTTCAGTGAAAATTGAAAGCATCATCGATTTAATTTAATTGATATACGCAATTCTGTTTCCTAAAAGTTTGAAGCAACATTAAATTCATGAATTATCTTACGAAACTTTCTGTTTATGCATGACACAACTTGGAAATGGCCAGCAATTTTTATCCCTTAACTTAATTAAAACTTATCTAATAAGCGTGTTTGTTCTGTTAAAGTTGCTTATAAAGTTAAGGCTATAACTACAGTTCGGCTTATATTAATACTATTCCTTAGTCTCTATAGGGGAATTAGCCGTTAAAAACAAATATTTACACAATCAACATTGCGGAATGCTAAAGAGTCGTTCGTCCCTTTCATTTCTCATTTATAATGTATGAAAACTAAAAGGTAATTTTATTCGTGTTGTTCTAATTAAAATAATTTAGTAATATCAAATACGTAACACCTATTTTACGTTTTGGCGGATGCACGCTTTATTCAGAAAAGCGAAGAATGCCCTTTTGTCTCACTTATTCAATTGTATTCTGCTGTTTCTCAAAAATTCCTTTTTGTGTTCGGGTTCCACAACTAGAAACGTACAAACATTTAATACTCCAGTTCATTTGGAGTTTTGAAACTTTTACATTTATCTATTGTTGTTTATTCTATATTACTGCCTGAAAAGGGGTTTTAAAATTTGAAAAATTCGGTACATACGGGAGGTTTACCTGTTTGTTATTATTGTGGAGTACTATTGAGCCGTTAAGTAGTGTAGTGTAATAAAATTTGAATTTAAATAATTATCCCTTTGATTAGGAAATTAATTAGAAATTATGTCTATCCATTCATTTTTTCCACGTGGGGTGTGTACCCAACATTGTACATTTTTTACTTAACTTTATAGCAGAAGCGCACATTTTTATGAGAATTTATCGATTAAAACCGAAAAGGCATTTTTTATACGAAAATTCTACTTGCCACCCTGGCCACCCCTTCCTTAAGGGTGAATAGCTCCAAATGGCTCTGTAAGATACAGTTTTCACTTTTTAGTTTTTGCCTCACGTGTGCCAATTTCAGCGGGTTTCAGATTATTGGCTACGCAGTTTCAACCCCTTGTAACTGCATTTATACTTCCTGCAAGTACAAGATATGAGATTCAAAAATCTGTCCCGACTGATAATAAAACCGGACTGTGCAAACTCCCTTCGTCCTTGATTCATCCAAAATCGAATTGATTGAATGCCAACATTTCCAAAATTGCCTAGTAAATGAAACATCATTACAAAGGAATTTTGGAATTTTCTCCACAATTTTTGTTTCCCTGATTTAAAAACACAGCCTCATTTGGGAATTCGACATGTCTCGCCTTTTCTCCAATAAGGACCGGGTAAGTGACGTCATTAACCTATTTTTTGACAGCTCTGAGGACCCTATTTTTTCTATTGGTAATGGCACAGCCTATAGTGTTTGCATGTCCAGGTCGCATGCGTTAAGGAAACGTGAGAGTTGCATGCATAATTGTCATTTCACCCCCCCCCCCCTCACCGTAAACTGAAAATACGTGTTTTGTGTAGCGTTTGTTTGCCCTCAGAGCTGTCAAAGTCAGCTGATTGCCCGACCTCTATAGTTACACCTAAGGCCAGAGGGCCTTGTTTACACCCCGATAACATATGAGGGACCTTTCCCTGTAATTCTTGTTATACCGGAGAAAAGTAAAACCTGATAATGAACAGTTAAGAATTTTATACTTTAGGAACAGAATTTTCAATGCATGCAGGATCGTCCGGGAATGAGCTTTTTTTTATTATTGGCAAGTTCTTCCAAGAGTACAAAAAAGTATAATTTCAAGCAAGTATTAAATTATTTATTTTTTCAACACCTCTTCAGAACATTCGATTTTCCTCCCTAATTTTCGTGACGAAAGTACTGCTTTTCCTTCCTAAGGAGGCAACATAATATACTTTGCCTCCTGCTCATGAAATTTATTAAATTGTTGTAATTATTCGTTTAACTTTCCTTTCTATCATCCAACACAATAAAATATCGCATTCCTTTCATACCGCAATCGTGACCTTTCTGTTAACAAACTTAAATTCATTAAGTTATTACAGTGTTGCCTCCTTTGTGAGGGAGTCTTCTCTAGGAGCTGGATGTACCAGTTTAATGAAACACCAGGTGCTTTGTTTTGCCGACGTTTCGGTTAGATCAAGTAAATTCATTAATTTAGCCTCTTCCATAATATTTGCATCATTTTCTTGGATGTGAATAGGTGAGACGAAATTGTGAATCTTCAAAAAATTGTCAATTCTCAAATCGAATATTTGTTATTATGCAACCTTGGTTATAATCATAAAAACCACTTACATGCTAAGTTCTGGTTTTATTATCACCTTTTTAACCAACTTCAAAGGGTTTAGAACGCTGGAAGCAGTGTCATTTTATAGGAAATTCTTTACTGATTCCAAATCTCTGGTAATTTTTTTGATTGGATCACCCGTTCGCCGTCGGGGCACCGTTAAAGTCAAATATACATACATCCTTTAATATCTCGAGAACGACACCTTCAATTACAAACAGAAAAAAACACGTTTCCTTTATTGTTTGAAACCTATTGAGTCCATGATACGTAAACATCACCCTCACCCCCTGTGGGGTGGAGCGGCGGTGAGTTTTGAAAACATAAATGGGGACACCTATTTTTTATTGCACTTTTGGATTCTCCATAAAAAAACTATTCTCAAATTGCAAATTTGACCCCCAACTGAAACCCTTTTTTTGGGTGTGGAAAGGGGAAAAATTGCACATGTCCGCAAAAAAACAATCTTTTTTTACTTTTATTTTCGTCTAACATTTTTTCGTGTTTTACAAATGGTCCGTCACCCTCTCCGCTCCCATCTTCCTTAAGGGTGGAAAGAAAAACAATGACTCATTTGTGGAGAATCCCGGGTGCTTGTGTATGAGGTGGGGGAGGGGTGGTTATATACATATATATTGTATTGTATTGCCAAACCATTATAAAAGCTGGTTTTCCTTGCCACTTTTTGTTAAAGCTGTTAAAGTTGTCCGGACATCACTCTAACTTTTGTCATGGTCGAAATTAATTGTAAGCCTTCCTCAGATCGTCTTCATTATTTATACTTGCTATGGAATGTTACACGATCTTTGGGTGTGAGAAAAAACCCAGATAGGGTTTTTAGGGTAGTTTTTTTCTTACTCTTAAAAGGTTTCTAATGTACAAAATGTGATTTGCGGGGCAAGGACGACCGGAATCACTAAAACACAATATTTTAGTTAGAAATTGAGTCCTTTTGACATAAAAATTGCCCGTACACGATCATTTTTCGTACAAATTCTTCAAGGTCATTGTTTTGTTAATCCTACGAGCCTAATTCGTTAAACATTGAAAGATATTTTATTGTATAAAATAATTAATTAGTTTATATCAAAGATATTTAGAAAAAAGCTTAGGAATTAAATGTTTAGCTCTACGTCCTATTAATTTATTAAGACGCCAACGGCAATTCCGAAATCTCCAATGAATTTATGCTGCTCGATGCACCTAAACGTATCAACCTTGTCACTGAACAGTGGCAACGTTATTCTCAGTTTCGAAAATATTCGACTTCGCATTCAAAGCGTGGATTACTGGAAGGAGCAAAATTCAATTCAGCGAGCATAATTATTACCTTCGCTGTTCCATCTAATGGTGTGTAATGGTTGATGGTAAATTGGTAGGTTGATATGCTGGTGAATAGTGTACTTAAACTTTTTAGAAAGTGCACTAGTGCATTTATTATATGATATGCAGCTTAGGCTACGAGAAAAAATATGTGTCCCCATTACGATGTATCAGCGCTTACAACTATCCCGTCATTCAACGTTTGATCTTGTATAAACTAAGCTTCATAAAACGCAAATAACCAACAAGAACCCTTTACTAATTGAATTAGAAGCGCGCCGTATTTGGTGTTTTAGCAGTTGAAAAGGCTTAATAATATTCATTATTATCTCATATAATCTCAACTCTTAAAATAGCCCCAAAAAAATCTTTGGGCCAAGTCAGATCTTGTTGGAAGTGCATTAGTGTTGTAGCGATTTTTTGACAATTCTTGCAAGAGTCATTATTGTACAGCTTCTAATGCAATATTTAATAATAATTAATATTATTATATCTAATTTAGTATCTAACACAGTTGAAAAGAAAAATAAATCACTACTGTTCATCGAAATCATGAAATTCTTAGAAGATCGTAAAATTCAGGAATAAATGAGACGTATCTATGAGATTTTGCAGATAACAGTGTGTCCGTTGTTATTTTGGAAAACGTATGAGTAACTTTAGTACTATGTTTCTTCCAATAATGACAATTTTGCCCGTTATATGAATTAGCAAACGTCAATCGTAATCTTTAATTCTTGTATTTTGAGTTTTCAAATGGGTGTAGTATTACGCTGTTTTTCAGGTTGGAAAAGGCAGTTGGACTGTGTAATTGCAAAACCGAAACTCGTTTTCGCACTGATCGGAGTGGATCTTGTGCCACTACATCTCGAACAAGGTACTACATGTTTGATTAGTGCGCACACTACCGTTCAGTATATTCAAATTTCGTTAAATGTTCTAAAAATCGTCATTGATAACCGAAAGTTCGACTATTACTACAGCACTGAAGTGCTGTACAGTTGGGCTTTTAAAATAGTGAAGTTCGAAGGAAGAAACAGTGAATTCACTCATGTAATAAGAATGCCATTTTTCAAACCTCCCTTCAATTTTATCGATAACTTTGGCAGCTTTGAGAAAGTAATAAATGTA
The DNA here is from genome assembly GCA_036250285.1 of Pyrocoelia pectoralis. NCBI lineage: Eukaryota > Metazoa > Arthropoda > Insecta > Coleoptera > Lampyridae > Pyrocoelia > Pyrocoelia pectoralis. The sequence continues at coordinate 71,913,527 of CM070075.1, forward strand.
TCACCTGTTGTACAAGATGAATACTATTCCTTTTGTACCGACTCATAACCTTTTTTTTGCGAACTTTTTTAATGTAGGTAACTTTGAACATTTAGGTAACGTGTAAAATGAAGCGAAAGTTTCGTTACAATCAGATGTTACAACGCCTTACTGAATGAGTTAATCACTGAAACGATGTCCGTAAGAGGAAAGTTTGGCCCATTGCGATACTTAGTTTTCTTTACTCTTCACCAGTACAACCTTTCTTTTGAAGTAGGGATAGTGTAATGTTTATAATTTATCGGATGCGGTGTACGGTCGTATATTTATAAAAATGTTTGCTTAACTAATAATTTCATTAATTATTACCGAACACTTTTATTGTCAAGGATATAATATATTTATATAATCTGACGAGAAAAATATTTCACTTTAATGTGCAAGTTTTTCTAGCGAATTAAGTTATTTTTCATCTCAAGTTATACTTGCACAAAGCCTTACATTGTGACCGCATTTGAAAAAAATCTAAAAGTATATCAAATTCGTGTTCTTAGAAATAAGAGAAACATTTTAATATATTCTAGTCAAAATTCAACGAGATTTACCAGATATTTCATAATAAAATTTGTCTCGAGTGAAGCTTTATTATTAAACTGAATATGAGAAAATTATGCTATACTATAAGTTACATAAATAGATATGCTTACTTCCGAAGTAAGTTACAATCGAATTAGGCAAGATTTGAATTTACTTATCTCACTTTGAGGTTTTATGGCGTAGTTGGAAAACTGTATAGATATGTTAGCTTTAATTAACAATGCGAGATAACGAAATGTGAGGTTTTACTTCCTATCAAAACATAATAAGTATCTAGTGCAATTTTTAAAAACTTTTGTCACTGAACTGCGGGGAAAATCTAAAAACGCCTGATTAATCTTTAACTTTGTAAAATGACAGAAATTGCGAGTTCGTTTATGGTTCGTTTGAAAGTGTCAAATTTTAATTGGTTCAGAAACCTATTTTATAGATTATAACTTATTTGGAGATAATGCGCTTATCAAAATTTTGAATCTTTATAGCAGTTGCCTTACATGTTTCAGTCAAACCCTGGAGCATAGTGATATCCTCCTTATCGTTATAATAACTGAGGCACTGTTTTGCGAATCTCCCTAATATACGTAAACCAATTACCTTTCAGTTATATAGTTACGTTAGAAGAATAACAATTTTTCTGTCTACTTAAGCGGTTTTCTAATAGCTAATACGAAACCTCTTGTGATTATCCCAGTTTGCTTTTATGTTACTGTTTCGTCAGTAGAAAACCCTGTTAATTTTATTGATACTTACAAATGGGATTTTGGTGTGATTCATAAGAAAAGGAAAACCTATTACTTGTATTTACTAACACAGTAATATCATTGATCTTAGGATTTCGAGTTTGAGGAAAAACAACTAAATTCGCATATATCTTGGACCCAAATTTTATCTTTTTAATATAATGTTCTCATTGAGATTATGCGCAGAAACCAAACCTACATATTTGTAGATTATTGATTTGAACATTACTTATAACATTTAATTACCTATGAACTAAATTTTCTCAACTTAAGTTTCTTTTTTATCTTGAGCTAATATCATAGGGATGAAGGAAACGTTGGAAGAAACAAAATCTATACCTATAATCTTAATTTGGTATCTTGTAAAACTTTCACTAACTTTTGGTAGGCACTCGTTCTTCCGACTTAAAGTAACTTAAATTAATCTACCGTAATTTAACGCAATAATAACAATTTCACGACATCTTATGTTGCTAAAAGCATTGTGTATGAATTATGTACATTGTTAGTGGTAGCGACACCTTGAAACTTTCATAATTGTATTCTTGCTCCTGTATGTTTGGCTTTCGACTTGCTCGTGTTTCATTTAAATTATTTTTCCAGTTATTGTGTCTCTATGAAATATATTAGCCCATTTTACATAACTAATTCGTTCATTTCATGCTTGTGAAACCACCGCATTTTACTATTGCCTTATTCAGAATTGCTAAATTAATGGTAGGTACTGTGAGTTTCATACTTATTGAGAACGCGAAAAAACCTTTTTATACTGCACGGTGAAGCAACAATAATAATAATAATAATCTATTAGTGTTGATACTTAGAAGCTTACACACTTCACATATACACAATAGGTGTTTTCTTTTTGGACAGCCATAGGGTTAGTCAAAGTCCCAATTATCACGTAATTGAAGTGCCTTGCGTCAATCTTTCTGCCCCAGGTTAATATAAAACTTAAATAAAGCTTTTAAAACGAATACGGTTATTGAGAACTGAGTCAAATTATTTTTATAAAACTAATGTGTGTTATTGACAGGGCTGACTTAAGTCAACCACAACGTGCAAGAGGAAAACACCTATTGTAGTAGATAATAAAAGTAACATTAATTTATAAGTTGATAAATCTTATAGGTAGTTAATTACAATTAACATCGTTAAGAAATTCATTATAATTGTAATAAGCTTTACGTATTAATAAGGTTTTTATTGCTCTTTTGAATTCTTTCGATTTCAAATTTCGTATGTATTTTCTTGAAAATAATTATTATTTCAAAAAACCTTCAACATATTTTTATGAAATTTGGCATATGTCTTCAATTCTTAGAAGTCTACAAATTTCAAAATTATTTTTTTCTCAAAATTATCAATTTATTTTCAAAATGACGGACAATCAAACATTTTAAAGTAAAATTCCATGAAAACTACTAAATAAAATTCAGTATTAACAATAAAAGTACCTACTAAAAATGTCGTTCCTTGCACAATTTAATTTTATTTAGTAGCGTTCATGGAATTTTACTTTAAAATGTTTCAAATTTTGAAAATAGATCATTTTGAAAATAAATAATTTTGGAATTTGTAGACTTCTGAGAAATGAAGACATATGCCAAATTTCATAAAAATATGTTGGAGTTTTTGAAATAATAATATTTTTCAAGAAAATACAAAATGGCTGATTACGGCTACACTAAGCCGAAATCATAAAAATGTTACTGAACATTTTATACTTATTTTCATAATTATGTAGAATCCGAATATGCATAGCCCGCTACACCTTTTTGTAACACCCTGCATTATACATACACGGTTCGGTCATTATGCCTAAATTTATAAAATGATTTCTTCACTCTATAATGAATATTCAACTCTTGGTAAGTGAGGTGAATGTCCCCATGACAATATTGAATAAGTATAGATATTTTGAAAAATTCCGTAATACGCCGTTTTGAGCGTACTTAAATCTATTATTTTTATATTTTTTGACAGTTTGCTGGTCAGAAAAACGACATGTTTGTTCCACGTTAAAATTGGATCTAAGTAAATACTCCAAAATTTGGCATCTCTGGTATTATCAATTATAATGAATTTAAAGAAAACAGCATAAGTATTTTGCGTTTTATTTAATATTTAAGCAAAGGTTATTTGCTAAAAACCATTTGTCAGCTTCCGATTGCGTGCACCTCGTATCCTTCTGGATGTTATTTATAAACATTGTATCATCTGCACACAGTAATGATATCATTAATATAAAGAAAAGTACAGAAGCTTGTGGGACCCTGGGACCCCTACATTTATAGTTTTATATTTAGAGTATTTTTGATTATAATACACAATTTGTTTACGTTCATTCAGGTACGATTTTCTGTACCCACTGTGGTACCATAATACCATAATGTTTAAGCTTATGTAAAAGTATTTCGTGAAACACGCAATTAAAAGCTTTACTAAGGAGGAGGCCTTCACTAAGGTCGCAGAAAGTATCCGACAATTTTACCAAGTTGAAAATGTTGTGTTACTAGTTCAACTAAGCAATTTATCGCTACGGATGTTGATTTTTTTGAACGAAAAGAATCTTCATCTGTTTGTCCCTTTATACCGGGTGTCAACGAATCTATTAGACAAGCCATAACTTCTAGAATAATAGGTATATTAAAATAAGATTTGGTATAGGAGAATGGCATGTAAAGAGGAAAATTTTCGCATATTTTTCACCGTCTGGTCACTTCCGGTTTCGCCGGAAATGGCTCTGGTTTTGAATTTTTAAATGGAACACCCTGTATATTGATACATTTTTGGATTTCTGAGACAATTCTGAATCAGAATATGAATTTTAAAAATTTTTTTACGCCTACTTCATTTTTTTAGAGTCATTTTGAATATTGCATCTAGGTGGCCATTATTGGACGTAAACTAATCTGAGGATCTCAGGTGATGTCAGAAAATTACAATCGCAAAATTTTAGTGACTAGTATGATAGATAGGACTAAGACAAGTTGGAAAAATTACATTTTCGTGTCTAACTATTATTTTTCAAATGGTGACCGTTTTTAGACAAGCACTTTCAGAAAAGAGGATTTTTGGCGAATCTAACGATACTAATTTATTTGCGATTGGATTAAAAAGAAGAACATAAATAAGGAAAATACTGGATAATACCTAATTTATTTACTTTTGTCAAGTGTGCCAAACTTTTACGGTGATAAAGTGAGTGTTTTGTTCTCCAAAGAAGACTTGATAAAAGTAACTAGGTACAAAATATTATGCATCACGGCTATCCATGGCACACTTGACAAAAGTAAATAAATTATCCAGTATTTTCCTTATTTATGTTCTTATTTTTAATCCAATCGCAAATAAATTAGTATGTTTCAATTATAGCCTTGACTTATTTTATCATTTACAACAGGCAATTTTTTTATATTTATATGATTATTCTTTAAGTTCGTTTTCATATTTATACAGGGTGTTTCAAAAAGTTGTAGCGATCTATCCATAACCGGATCCTACATATTAAAATAAGTCGGCTTAGTGTAGCCGTAATCAGACATTTTGTATTTTCTTGAAAATAATTAGGTATTATTTGAAAAACCCTTCAACATATTTTTATGAAATTTGGCATATGTCTTCATTTCTCAGAAATTATCAATTTTCAAAATGACGGACATTCAAACATTTTAAAGTAAAATTCCATGAAAACTACTAAATAAAATTAAATTGTGCAAGAAGCAACATTTTTAGTACTTTTATTGTTAATAGGTACCTACTTAATTTTATTTAGTAGTTTTCATTTAATTTTACTTTAAAATATTTGAACATTTTGAAAATTGATAATTTTGGAAATTGTAGACTTCTGAGTAATGAAGACATGCCAAATTTCATAAAGGTTTTTGAAATAATAATTATTTTCAAGAAAATACAAAATGTTACTGAACATTTTAGACTTATTTTCACGTGTAGAATCCGGTTATGTATAGGCCGCTACAACTTTTTGAAACACCCTGTGGATGACGGTGTTTGTACTGTTTTTGAGAATAATTTATTTTTAGTAAATTATTGTTAATTTCTTCTTGATCATTTACTTGTTTTTCCAGATGAAACGTGAGTTTTCTTAGGGATGCAATTTTACTTTTCATAAAGTTATTTTCCCTTTTGATAGGCACACATTTCAAATTTTCACCATCATGCACAAGTATGTCGTGACTGATATTTTCGCTGTCTACACTATTTAACTGTTTTTGTACGTTTTTAATTGCAAATTCGATAAATTCTTTTAACACTGTGTTATTATTTTGTAGGTATATTTTCGGAAATTAATATGTGAATTAAATCCACTGAAATATAACCAACCTATTTCAGTGATTAAATCACTCTTTTTTAATTTATTTAATTCACACTACACAAGTGGGTTTACACCGGTCGCCATGACAGCATTAAGCTCAAGGAGACACAAGACTTCTTTATAAAGCTGCTGCCCTTTTTCGTATCGGACCTCTTGACCGTATCGTCTATATTTTTGTAGTTATACGAACAGATTTAAATTTATCTTAAATTGCTATTATTTTCGATTGTAACATGCTCTATGGACAATAATCCTTTAGAGCAAAACCTTCTAGGATGTTGATACTTTTTGGTAATACATTTTTATCTCATAGTTTTAATAACAAATCCTGAACCCTAGGTGATTATCTGATTATTGAACTCTAAAAGGGTTGAAAAAGGGTTTCCTTTCATTGCCTAATTGCGTTGTTACGATACCTACCGTCTCACTTTGCGCAGTTGAATTCGAGTATTTAAGTGATTCATTTCGCTTCTCCAATAGCTGCAGAAAAACTAATAAATTAATTATGACCAGAACATTTTCACCCGATATAGTGTCTCTACTCCATTTACGCGGTGTTCTCGAAATGGAAAATTACACATGACATTAAACATTAAAGGAACATCAATTAATCTTCATATAACTTTTCGAGTTGGAAATTTATCTTTTTTTCGACCAAACTATACAAGTGGTAACGAGCTTTTTCATGTTTGTCAATTTTTCTGGATAAGGGGGTCCAATTTGAAATTTAGTGCGGTTCTAACACACCTCTAATAAGGTTCACAGTAACAAACGTTTAGTTTCCCTACACAGTCAATGCCTGACACTTGTAGACCGGGGAACTTTATAAGAACATTGGTGCAATCGATATACATTCTACATTTCCCAAATACTTTTTGATTGATTGGTCATAAGTTCCATTTTTATGAAAAGTGATGAAATTGCAGCATTTGAAGAGACAAAGGAGAAACATCAAAACGGTACTTAAAAGCTGCCTTGCTTCGATTCTTGTTCTAATAAGTTTCCTTTTTCTTACTGTTTATTAGTTTATTACATTATAATAAGGAAAATTTACAAATAATTGTGCACGCTATCTGTTCATCTAGATTTTCAATTCCATACAATGCCCTCGCGTGAGTAGCCAAAAAGCATTCATATTGATTTGTCTGTTGCTTCGTTGCATTTTTCTGTTTCCGCTGTATTTTACATTTAAACCGTCGTTTGCGCTGAAACCAAAACGGGTTCGTCTTGGTTTCACTTTAACAAAAGTGTTAATTAACGATTCTTGTCCGGCCGACTTGTTTGCCTCCCAACTTTGAGGCATTGCCCTCTTATTAGCTCTAACGAATTCAAACGCAGGTTTACGTGCAGCTTTCGGTGTTAAACCATTAGTCCAGTAACCTTGTCGCCTGAAAGGGGTGGTACCTTGCGTCAAATCCGGTAGTTCTGATTTTTTGCTGACTTATTTATGATGTTACCCGAATGAATAATCCAAGTTTGAGACCTCGAGCGCCGAACGCAACCTTGTCATAAATCGAAAAAACCGCAACATTTTCGACTTTATGTCAGTTTTTGGCGATTTTAAGCCTAAAGCACTAGTTTTTTGATAATACCTACGCAGTAAGTTTTTAAAGTAGACTAAATTGTCTACAATATGAGATGAAAACTGTCTCTGTAGACCCAATAGTTTCCGAGATAAAGCTTTTCAAAGTTTATCATTTTTGTCGAACTTCGCAATTTTTAGCAATACTTTAGACGCCACTCAAGCAACACAGGCAGGCTCTATCAGAGGTTCCTGGGTACAGGCGTGGTTGGGAGTCACACTGTACCCTCTGCCTGGGGGTGGATATCGAAGTCACAAGACCTCTGCCCCAAAATGATGTCCAGAGGCGCAGCCCCACAACACCTCTTGTGGATGATTTCTTGCGGTTGCAAGAGGGGTTGTAGGAACGCGTGCAGCTGCAGGAAGACAGGGATGACAAGCTTATCAGCATGGACAAAGTGGGGGGGGGGGGGCTTGGGGGGCTAAGCCCTTCCAAACTTCAATTTAGCCCCACTAGCTTACCATGACATCTTAAAAAACTGTAGACGTTATACACATATACATACTTCTTCTCATATTATCTGTGGGGCTTGACCCCCCCCCCCCTTCCCCAGATCTGTTCACCTAACTTCGCCCATTCTCATCACTCTGCAGGCACTGCAGCGGGGCCTCCTTGACAACGTACCGGATATTGCAGTAGAAATAGACTTCGATTCCCCAGAAGGCGGCGATCTGTCCGATGTCGACATGGAGGATGTCTTATGGGCACAAGACATCGACGATACATCGCGATCCCCTGATAGGGATATGCCATCACGATACGATGATCCACATACGGACGAACCTCAACCGGACCCTTCCAAGAAGGCAAAATTAACTTAATTTTAACATCCCACCATAAAACTTACAGAGCTTCGATAATATAACAGGGGTATATTTCAAAAATATGAAAAATGTAAAAGATGGGGAAGGGGGAGTCTGCGTACTCCTCAAACCTCTTTAGAATACACTACAATATAATCCCGAAGCCCGAAGAAATAGGGTCAAAATTCGTTCAGAATAACAAATTATTGCTAAAAATTGCGAAGTTCGACAAAAATGATAAATTTTGAAAAGCTTTATCTCGGAAACTATTGGGCCTACAGAGACAGTTTTCATCTCATATTGTAGACAATTTAGTCTACTTTAAAAACTTACTGCGTAGGTATTATCGAAAAACTAGTCCTTTAGGCTTAAAATCGCCAAAAACTGAAATAAAGTCGAAAATGTTGCGGTTTTTTCGATTTATGACAAGGTTGCGTTCTGCGCTCGAGGTCTCAAACTTGGATTATTCATTGGGCCAACATCATAAATAAGTCAGCAAAAAATCAGAACTACCGGATTTGACGCAAGGTCTGAAGTATAAGGTTACTGGACTACATGGCGGATCTGAGTACATTTTATTAGGTAATTCGCTAAAAAAATATAACTATTTGACGAGTTCCATAATTAGGTGACATAGGTGGTAAATCATCGAGAGTTGCATTGTCTCAATTAATGTCTATATCTTTACTTTCATCTATGTACCTTTTGAGTGTTGTTTTAGAAATGGAAAATCTAGTTAATGCTCGTTTTGTGGACAATCCGTCAATTTGTGTGCTTTTAACAGTTTCCAACATCAAATTAGGGTCCGTTTTACCTATTTGGGTTTTTCGTTTTCTGTTGCGAACCATTTACAGTTCTAAAATGAAACAAGCACTCGGTACCAGAGTTTTGTTAACAAACAAATAATTGGTTTAATTTGAGGTGCAATGGTCACTCCTCTGAAAATGTTGCAGCAGTGTCCATTGTATATTTCTTGTTCTATTCTATTTGACAATCCTAATTTGCTTGTATATATTGGTGGTTATACAACAATTGCTACATACCCGTAAATTTCTGGGAGAATTATCGAACAATGCGCGAACACGGAAGAAGTTTACATTATCGGATCATGCCCACACAGAAAGTAAAAACCAGTAAAAGAAAGTGATGCAAGTGCAAAACACCGTAGATAGACGGGCAGCAGAAGCAGAAAATGGCAACAAAGCCGACTTGATAATGATAATGTGATTTCGCCGAAACGTCGTCGAAATTGCTTTGAACAGAATCAACAAGATTCTACGCGTTTCAACACCTGGAAGAATAAAGTTGCAATTTATCTTTATATAAACCATTTACGTTACCTTTACAGAGTTCATTCGGATTATGGGAAGACTATGGAAGACCAAATTGTGGTTTAGCATCCAAAAGTAAAACCATAAATAAATGATTTTAACATAAGACTTTGTTCGTGGCCATGAGGGGTATCCGGTCATTTCCCCGCCGAAAAAATCCCGCCGGTCAATTGCCCGCCGGTAAATTGTTCGCCTGGTAAAAACCCCGCGCGGTGAAATGTTCGCCGGTAAAATGCCCGCCATGACAAAATCCCGTCGGTCATTTGCCCGCCGCTGTAGGCAAAATGATTCCCCTGATATTCCCCTATTTTTGTGATAAAGATCCACTTACATATGTACCTACGTTATGTGCAGCCAGTGGTGGATTATGCGCTCAGGAGGCGTAAAAGGAATTTGAGGCCGCTGTTTACTGTAAATTAAAATATGCTAAATTCAAAAAAGAAGACTGTATTAATAAACCAGACATTGCCATGTTTAACGAAAGAACTGTTATATATATATAAATTTATAAAATATTTTCGACGGCCATTTTAAACACTTCCCGACTTCCCGACGGCATTTTGACATCCTTTACAGACCTACGGCACTATACATGAATACTCGCCTGCTACTATCTCTTGTTTCAACCTCGTTCTTAACACGTAAAATGTTGTACCATTTTCTACGCTTATTCCCCCACTAAAGCGCCTAGGTTATTTGCAGGTTTAGTATATTTTTTTTCAATTGATACTAAAATAGTGGCATGACACACAGGTTTACAAAACTGAAGTTATTTAAAAAAGAACTTTCTTAATTGCTTATTTTTTCCAAAATTACGGCGGGAAATTGACCGACGGGATTTTGTCATGGCGGGCATTTTACCGGCGAACATTTCACCGCGCGGGATTTTTACCAGGCGAACAATTTACCGGCGGGATTTTTTCGGCGGGGAAATGACCGTGGAGGATAGGAGTATGGTGAGTATATCATGTGAAATATTATTGAGTTTGGCATTCCTCATTATCTTGTTTTATCCTACATCAAAAAAAATCCTGCATTTATTTTAGCTTTACATCCTTTTTTTTTTGATTTACAGATCCGAGATTAAGTGGGTATCAAGATTTACATTGAACTTTTTCTTGTTCACAGCTTTGCATGACATGCGGCTGCTTTGACAACTTCTCTCCATCTTTGCCTGTTCCCCGTTTCAATTTTCCATTCGTAGGTATATTCCCTTTGATGTGAGGTCGTTTATCACATGATCTCTCCATCTGATCTTCGGTCTCTCTTTCTTTCTCTCCTCGGCCCGTTTCCACAGCGTTATCTTCTTTGTTAGGTCCTTTTTCACTTTTCCTCATGATATGGCCCAAACATCCTCATTGATTTGATTTCATGTACATATTTCACTATATCCTCTCCTTTGTTTTCTTCAACGATCTCGTGGTTCATCAACCGTCTCAGCACATCGTTTAGGTACATCTTTTTTGTTCTAGACATGTGCGTAGTACTTTCCTTTCAACAGTTCTTAGGGTTTCTGCGTCACGCTCTGAGAGACACAGTGTTTCTGCCGCATAAGTTACCAGGGTTTTGTATATTTTCATTTTAGTCTTTTACCTCTGAGCAATGTTTTGTTCATATGGAAAAAGCTCTGTTTCCCGCTTGTAATCTTTTCCTCATTTCCTCTTTTCTGTTACAATACTCGCCTAGAATGATCCCTAAGTAGTTAAAATTGCTCACGTCCTCAACGGTTAGGTCACCCAGGGTCACCATTCTTTGCATGTGTATGTTGTCGTTGTTACATTTCATGTATTTTGTTTTTTCTTTGTTGACCAGTAATCCCATCTTGTTTGCGGTTTCTCTCATTTTCTTAAATAACTCATCAAATTTCTTTGGCGTTCTTACCAAGATGGCGAGGGCTTCTGAGGATTATCGTAGAGAGTATCTTGTAGGTTGAATTAAGAATCATTATACCGCGGTAGTTTCTACAGATGACGTCAGAGCCTTTCTTCTTTAGTCGAAATATTACGCCTTCATTCCATCCCTTGGGAATTTTCTCCTCCTTCCATACTTATATGAGCTCCATTTCTATCTCATCCCTTCAAGGGGCTTTACCATTTTTCAATTTTTGTATTACTGTTGTTCCTTCTTCACTTGTGGGTGGCTCTAGCTCATGGCTGTCATTGAGGTTCGCGGCAGGGCATCTAACCGAAAAAAATAACGGTTCGGTTACGGTTTTCGGTTAGCTGAAAATAACGGTTTCGGTTGCATTCTTTACATTTTTATTGGTTTCGGTTTCCGTTCTTGAATACTACTAACGCGTTCTTTTTTCGGTTAGAAAAATCGTTTAGAAACCGGTTACAAACCGGTTAAGAAAACAGTTTATAAACCGGTTAAGCAAACCAGAACAATGAAGGTTGCAAACTATAACCAATACTTGAGATATACAGAGTGATTCAATATTCACTCCCCAGCCCTCGGATATGTATTATACAACTAAAAATAAGATAAAAATAAAGAATAGTAAAATCCCGAAAGCCTAACCGGTTTCTGGTAAAATTAAAATAAAGAATAAAACAATTCAAAATTTTATTTCAATTTTACTAGAAAATGGTTAGGCTTTCGGGATTTTACTATTCTTTATTTTTATCTTATTTTTAGTTGTAGAATACATATCCGAGGGCTGGGGAGTGAATATTGAATCACCCTGTATTTGATTATTTATGATTTGTATTTATTTAGCTAAAATTTTGCTTCAAAAGTTCAAGTGATCGTATTTTAAATTTTGCCATAAAATTTAAATCATTCAAATAAGACAAATGGAGAGTTGGGATGTAGTAATAATAATTCATTATTATTCAGAACTTTTTCAACTTCAATGTCGGAGATAATAAATAGGTTAACTTTAAATAAAAAAGTGCAACTATGACGGAAGCTGATAACACCATTCCACATTCCACGCTTGCGAGTAACTAAGTATACTGAGCTGACAACGCCCATGTTTTTGACGGGAGACAGGAGGATTGAACATGATGAACGAAATTGAACCGCTATTAAACCGGTTATTTGATATTGAAATAGCGGTTACGGTTTCGGTTTTCGGTTATTACAAGAGACCGGTTTCGGTTAAATAACGGTTTTCGGTTTGCATGAAATAGCGGTTTTCTCCGGTTTTCGGTTACGGTTTGGCTCTGGTTAGATGCCCTGGTTTGCGGTGTTGCTTTGCTCCTTTTGTTCTTGTTGTGTGTTTAGTAACCTCCCGAAAATGACCCCCCCCCCCCCCATACTGGTTTTACCATTTGTGAGTCTTGCTCTATTGTTCCTAGTTCGTTTGTTATACCCCTTGGTTTTACTCTGTGTTTCGTTTTTTGTCTTCTTAACGACTGGTAGAACGTTTTCATGCTGCTAAGTTTACCTATTACTTTCCTCGATCTCGTCCATTTTCTATGTACAAGTTGTGTTTCTTTTGTTTACATATTCTGTTCGTTTCTCTTATACTTTCTTTATATATGCCGTGATCTATCTGTTTGCCTGTTTTCTTGTTACTTCCCGAGTACGCAGTAAAAGGCGTTCCAGAAAAAAATTGACCTAGCCAATTTTTTATATATCTTTGCGTTTCTGAATACGTCGATTCAAAAAAAAATGTCGTTGTCTGTAGTCTGTCCGTACACATTTTCTTGCAACGTTCTATACTCAGAAACTATTAAAGTTATCGAAATGCGGTTTTCGCCAATCGATTGCATTCGGGCCAAGGACGAAAATGCTGATATTACCTTTAATGACGTTACTTCCGGTATAAGCTAAAATGGCGGCACTCATTTTTTTATAAGATAAAGTTGCAGTTTTTTTATGTAGTTTAAAAGAGTATTTTTTTCTGAATTTCGCAATTTTTGCAATTTTGCTATACTTATTTTTTGAAAAAAAGTGTTAATACGAGGGAAGTCTTGTGGCAATACCCGAATTTTTTTTGTTTGGTTCGCATTCTGCAATCACCGTCATACCATGCTTTAGATTTTTTTTGCTTTTATATCCCACCGTTTTTTGTCTTTTCTGCATTCGACCTTTTGTCAGCTTCAAGTTAATTCTTTCCGTATATCGCTTTGTTATTTCTGGGTTATTTAACTCTTAATAGCCACTCTGTTTTTCCTTTGTTGGGATGAGATATACTTTGTTGGTTTATTATTTAATCTTGCGACCACCCAGGATGTGGTCAGAGTCAGCATTGGCTCTTGTTCTTACATCTGTTATCTTGATTTTTGCCGTTTTGTTATCATGATATGGCCGATTTGATTACCTTCCTCTATATCACCTCCCGGCCAGTTTTCGGTGTTCGAGCATTGTGCTAGCGATTATTGCCGTGCACAGCTAAAATTCTTAAATAGATTTCAGTTATAGTAGCTATGGCTTTACAAAATGTCGAAAATTTGAACTTTTTGCGGGCCTTTTCTATAATATTTAATTGAAATAGAAAAAGTCAATTACATATTTCGATATCTATAAATATTTATATGAACTTGCTACACACGTAATTACAATTTTTTCGATTTATGGAATTATGTGTGTATGTATCATTTTTTGTATACCTATTTATAGGTAATAGATGTAACTACAAAATTTTTCGATTTATGGATTATAATATGTTTATTAATATTGAGCAACAAAAGTTTATCGTTACGGTGTATTAAGATCATATATTATACTAACCCTATCGTTTGTAAAATTGTTTTGGTATATGCCATTACTTAGTATTTTTAGCATCGATTTTTGTCCCCCTTATCCGTTCTACTAAAACTGTCACTTATTATGGTACACAAAGCTAATATCCTGGTATGTTAACGTATTAACGTAATATTCAACCGAACCTCATGAAAGAAAACATGTGAATATTCTATATAAATATACGTATAACATAAATTACCTTCTAGGATCGTTTATTGCTATTACATTTTCTTAATTAGTTGGGGGTCCTCTGCTTAAACGTTTCTCAATTTAAACTTAAAAAATTGTATTTTTAATAATTGAAACAATTTTTGCATATATAAAGTGATCCGCATTAAGATTAATTGACATCAATTTGCTTCTCAATCGCGTGCAAATGCCAGAGAATTGAAATTCAAACAACCCTAATTTATACAAATTATGCTTTAAATAAGCCATGATAAATAAAAGTGTCGGGAAGCACTACATGTACGCTAATAATCCTCTTTATGCTTGTTGTAAGATTTTGCAAACTTCCATAGCGGTTGCTAAATAGGTATATTATTTTATAACAAAATAATGCCGACAATAAAAATCCACGTTTGCTCATTTATATTAACTTATGTAAATCGTTGCATCCGATCACAAAAGAAAACGTTTTCAAAGGAAATCGATGTTCGTACAAAGTAATCTAAAAATAAACTTGTTAAGACAGAAACGAGTTACATATTTTCTTTCTGTGAATAGAAACACGCGTTCTGAAAAATTTAAGTAAAAAGAGTGTTACACGAAAACCGTCTTTAATATAGATTTGGTTGTCAAGAACGTTGTTAGGAAAAATTATTCAATAATAATGAACTAGAAACTTAATTGTCATTTAATGAAAATTAATGTTACGTCGTCGGGTTTTCTTCGGCGACACAGCAATATTTCGATAATGTTTACTAAACCAGAAGAAATGTTTAACATAATTTTTCCACATTGCATGCACCAATGATTTAATAATTTCGTCCTCATATATCGTGACTAACCAACATCAATCAAATTTATCAAGATACTATTGTCCATACAATACAATATTATTAATGACACAAGGGAACGATGAAACAAAATACTCGCGTTGGTCTATCTACAAACACACGGTACAAGGGCTAAGATTAAATTAACGAGAAAGAGTACATTTCGTTGACTTTGTTTCCAATGAACAAAATTAACGTCAAATTGGGTAATTAAACACTTTTGCAAAATTACATGAAGAAACAGTAAGAGAAAGCTGCAAATGTAAGAATTATGTTCGGAATTCAAGTAAATCTTGTTAAGTCTTGAAAATACATTTACAACACTATTAACTCAGCTAACTTCAGGTACATCTATGTAATTATGCTCTCGGGAGAATGTAATTTAATTTCAGCAGAAAACGGCTATAGTTTTCATCGGTTGTTTCGACGTAAATTAGCAATTATTTACATGTTAGTGTACCGTTCACCAATCTTTCACTCTCCCAATGATTAAACCGGTAACGTATTGAAAGACTTGAATTCGAAATACCAAGTTAGTAAATACATAAAATCAATCGCGAATGTTATATTTTCTTACGGAAATGCAATTTCTGGAAAGACATCCATATTTTGAGTACGTATCCGTTCCCAAACGTAGAAATCCATACGGTTCGACTCTAGAGACTCTAAACCTAACCGTTTTCAATTATTATTATTATTATTATTATTCTCTGGGGGTGGTCCCGATAGGTTCCCGCACTGCGACCTTTTGGTCTATTGTGCTCCCCGGTGTTGTCTACCCTTCAAGAATGCCTGTATCTTTCACAAAGTCCAGGATTTTAGTAGTGCGAATCTTCGTTACTTCCTCTTGTGTAATTTTTTCATTTCCAAGTAGGAGTTCCCTTGCCTTTATGAATGCCTCACATTGGCAAATGACGTGATAGGGCGTTTCATCTGCCTCACCACAACCCCTGCACGTCGGGCTTTCAGTCAGTCCCATGTTGTGCAGGTGTTTGTTCATGCGACAGTGGCCAGTGACCATTTCTGTCGCAAGTTTTATCTTCGTCCTGCTTAACTTTAAGATGGACGTAGCTAGGTCCCCGTTTGGGGTTTCCAGGAAGATCTTGGAATGACTCTGTCCTGGGATTTTCGACCAATGTCTGCAATGCTCTTTCGTGAGTATTGCTTGAATCTCCTTTTTGACTGTGTTATAAGTAATCCCACAAGCCGGTTCGGGTCCTATGAATGGTTTTGCGCTTGCCATTCTCGCAAGCTCGTCAGCAACCTGGTTACCTGCGATTCCCGCATGCCCAGGTGCCCACACTAGTGTGACTGAGTTGCACCTACCTAGTGCGTTTAGCATTTGTGTGCATTCAAGGACTAGCCCTGAATTTACCACATATGAGTCTATTGCTGCAATCGCTGCTTTGCTGTCTGTCACTATAAAGATTTTCCTTTTGATAAGGTTCTCTTTTAATAGTTGAGCAGCTGCCGTCAGGATTGCATATACCTCGGCTTGGAATACGGTCGCTTGTTGTCCTAGGCTTACAGAAATTCTGCAGCCCCGTCCATTGCTCCCGTATACTCCCGAGCCGGTGCCCTTTGTGGTTTTCGAGCCGTCTGTGTAATACACGATTCCATTCAGCTTCGCTTTACTGGAATTGCTCTCCCAGTCTTGCCGAGTGGGGATTGTTATCTTAAACAGTTTGATGGGACAAACTGTCTTGGGTATCCTCTCAGTATTCATACTAAGGGTTTTGTCTTTGGAGATCTCGTCAAAAATGAGCGAGTGCCCCGCCCTTGACGATCCCTCCTCGCCGTTAACTCTCAGCCGGTATGCCCCTCTGAGCGCCTCTGCCCTAATTGCTAGGTTTAGTGGCGGTAAGTTCAGGAGGGTCTCCATAGCTGCCGTAGGGGTGGTTATCATTGCCCCCGTGATTCCAAGGCAAGCCCTACGCTGCACCTTGCTAAGTTTCTGTATGTTCGTCTGGGTGGAGGTTTTATGCCACCACACCAGTGAGCCATACGTAATGATCGGTCTGATCATTCTGGTGTATATCCAGTGGGTCATCATTGGAGATAAGCCCCACTTGCTTCCGAACGCTCGCCTGCAAGCCCACAAGGACTTTGTGGCTTTGTTCGTTGTCTTCTCTAGGTGCGGTTTGAAGGTTAGCCCTTGGTCAAGCGTTATTCCCAAGTATTTGCCTTCTCCCACAACCTTCACCTTGGTGCCATACATTGCTATGTCTTTTAGCTTTGCCGGCCCTTTTCTTCGTGAGAAGAGAATGAGGTTCATTTTTGTTGGATTAACCGACAGACCCTCTTCTCCGCACCATGCTTCCACTAGATTTAAAGCTCCCTGCATCACAACTGATACGGTCTCTTCAAATCTGCCACGTACCACAATCGCTATGTCATCGGCATAGCCAACCGTGGTGTAACCAGCCTCGCTTAGTCGCCTCAGCAGTCCGTCCACTACCAGGCACCACAATAAAGGAGAGAGAACTCCCCCTTGTGGACATCCTCGTGCGGCCCTGACCACTACAGAGTCGTTATTAAGCGAGGCTGTAACGTTCCTATGTTTTAGCATGGTATGTATCCACCTGCACACGGTAGGTTGTACTCCCTTGCTTTCCATAGCTGTTTTGATTGATTCTAGAGAGGTATTATCGAACGCCCCCTCTATGTCTATAAACGCCCCTAGAGCGACCTCCTTACAGGAGATCGCCCTTTCGGCTATGTCCACTACTCTGTGGATGGCGAGCTCACAGGATCTACCTGGTTGATAGGCACATTGGTATTTACTGATGGGCTCAAGTCCCAGCACCTCTTCCCTAATGTGTCGTTCAATTAGTTTCTCCAATAGTTTTAGGAGAAACGACGTTAGACTGATAGGTCAGCAGAAAACGGCTATAGTTTTCATCGGTTGTTTCGACGTAAATTAGCAATTATTTACATGTTAGTGTACCGTTCACCAATCTTTCACTCTCCCAATGATTAAACCGCTAACGTATTGAAAGACTTGAATTCGAAATACCAAGTTAGTAAATACATAAAATCAATCGCGAATGTTATATTTTCTTACGGAAATGCAATTTCTGGAAAGACATCCATATTTTGAGTACGTATCCGTTCCCAAACGTAGAAATCCATACGGTTCGACTCTAGAGACTCTGTAAACCTAACCGTTTTCAATTAACTAAATTGTCGCAGGAACATCTGAAATATCCCACAAGGGATGACACTTGAATCTGTGTAAGAAATATAGCACGATTGATGATTCTCGTATAGTTATATGAATGTGGTGATGTAAAACTGCAAAGTTTTCTAGTAACAATTTGTAGGTTTAATATGGAGAAAACTATTCACATATCACCACTGTATCCCCTTGCAGCTTTGTGTTTTTATTAATTTCATTTTTTGAAACTAGCGGAAACCGTAGAGTAAATCATATTCATGGCACAGAGTGGGCAAGTTCGTTGGTGATTAGTGAATTTACACTCGCCATGTCGCCATTCTAAAATGTTGCGGTAAGATTAGCTTAAAATTGTGCTGCGGTATTTACGCTTAAGCTGTCTTTTGTAATATAATTAAATCGTTAGAATATTAATGTCTCGCTGAAAGGATGCTGAATCGTCAAAAGCTCAAACTGTAATTTACTCTCCGGCCAATCAGCTTTGCAGTCTTACCTTGTTGATCTTACTTTATTTTAAATTTGTGGTACACTTTTAATCTGTACTGAATTAATTTTACACAATTATTTTAATCTTAGTATAATGTAATGTAAATAGCTTGCTTTTCTTCTATATAAAGGTAGGGGTGTTTTTATACAAAGTAGATATTAGTTTTTGCAAATGTATTGAAGCATTACAATGTGTATAAATTAAGTAATGAGACAGATTTTTTTCAATTTTTTTATTCGAATAGAATTACAATTCAACATTGTCTCCCTCAAAATAACTTCCTTGGGAAGCCACAAAACCCTGGAGACGGTTCTTCCAATCCTTATAGTAGAGCTCAGATACTGGAATAGTCTTCAACTGGTCGGTTACAGGCGTTTGAATGTTTTTTAACGTCCCTTGAGCTGATTCTTCAATCTCGGGAAGAGGATAAAGTCACAAGGGCTCAAGTCAGGCGAGTGTTTTTACTGGCCAAAAACTCCGTTTATTGACATTGCTGTAAGTTTGGTCTCACACGAATGACCCTTTTTCGAAGTTTTTCAAGAACCTCTCGGTAAATGTGTTGATTGACCGTTTGGGCTTGAGTCACAAACTCTTTGTGGACAATTCCCCGGCTATCGAAAAAACAAATCAGCATGCATTTGACCTTCACTTGCTTATTCTTGCTTGTTTAGCCCTTCGAGAGGTTGAAGTGTGCCACTCTTTGCTCTGACGCTTGGTTTCCGAGCCGTACTCGTCACCAGTAATGACACGTTCCAGAAAATGGCGATCATTTTCAAAAGATTCCAAAAGTCAAGACACCTTTCCCTCCTGGTCTTGCGCAAGATTTTTTTTGGAACCATTCTTACGCAGATTTTTCTCATCTTCAATATTCATTGGTCAAAATCTGACTCTTCTCCGATTATTCTGACTGTCAAGCGACGATCTCAACGCACAAGATCCCGGATTCTGACGACATTTTCATCTGTTCTTCAAGCTGAAGGCCTCCCGCTTCTTGAATCGACTCTTTTCCTTCTGAAAATGCCTTAAACAACCGAAAAACCTGGGGCCTTGACAAAACACTGTCTCCGTAGGCCTGCTGAAGTTTTGCAAAAGTTTCCGTTGCACTGTGCCCAAGTCTGAGCAAAACCTGATAGCACACCGTTGCTCGAAATTGATGTCATTCATTTTTAGAACGCACTAGAAAAAAACTGTTTTACGCTACGGACAACTAAATGACTTTAGCGAGTTTAAACTCGCATTAAAGGCGTATCACATGTTCACCTGCCTCTCGTCCAAGTGTCGCCAGATCGAACGCTACGTTGCCAATCTCATTACTTAATTTACACACATCGTACAAGCACAGCTCTTGTTCCATCTTTAAAGCCTTTGTAACTTTAGTAGCTTCAAATCAATTAGGAGTGCTATAACAGCAAACATTTTTTGGCAATATTTAAATACAACGATACCTCGCACGTCGCAAGTCCGATACTTGGTGCTCCTTTGTGCTACTATCTGCGCAAGGTTTTTTGGTACCCTTACAGAATATAGTGGATATCTGTAGAGACCATTTAAGTAAATGATTGGTGCACCTGCACCTAGAGACCCTTTTATAAGAGTCTGGCCAAAGCGTTGCCACTGCCTGATTTGTGCCGCCATTTTCCGTCACAATGAGGAATGATCAATGAGGTGAATGGTCGAAAATGCACTTTATTGACGTTATACAATTTGTCAAGTCGCAGTTATATTGTATTTTATTTGTTTTATAGCAACGAATCCTCACGACTGTGTGATTTTTTAAATAAAATAATTCCAATTGTAATACACAGTTACAGAGTCACTTTCTAAATAGTCGTAGCGGTACATCTAAATGTCTGTCAAATTGTGCGGGAAGTATGAAATTAGGTACACTTATTAATTAGAACAAAATAAACGATTTGATCCGCAGCACCCCTATTTTCAACCCTTAGTTTTCAAAAGTGCCCCGTATTTAGTTTTTTCCATCCCCTTACGATAACTCCTTTGTTTACAACTTTTAGAAAAAATTATATTAATAAAAGTTTTAGGAATTCTTATAAGGAACATTTTATATAAGGATAAAATTTTCACAAATATCAACCCTTATCGAGATATGTGGAAAAAACTTATTTTTGCAGTTTCATTACAAAATCGGTCATAGTTCTCTTGTTTATCGTTTCTCAGAAAAATTGTTCAAGTAAAAGATGTAGACATTAATATGATCAATATTTTAGATACATATAATATTTTCACAGAAAGCAACTCTTAACAAGTTATTTCGATATTTCTGAAAGTAAGCAACCCTTAAGTATGAAATCGCTCGTATCTTTTTTATTTGTAACTTATTTGACAGACATTTGCGATTTTCTCGATGTACCGCTACGACTAAAAGAGGTATCGAACAAAATGAAATACAGCACTCGAGAGTAAGGCCACATTCGTTCACTTGAATTGGATTGAACACGCAATTCGCGTGAACGAAAGTTTTACCTTCCTCACTCTTACTGTAAATAACTAATCCACTCCCACCCTATTATGAACAAATTATGTATTTAATAAATAAAAGCTTTATTTCACATACTTCTGTCATAAATAACTGTTATTATATTTTGCTTAATAAATTGTTTAGTAATTATTGGACTTTTACATCTTTTTTTGTATTAAAGAAAAATTTCCTCACTTTGACAGCTTGGAAACTTTTAAGTACTTCTATTCTTATTCATGAACATCACATTTTACTTTGCGTGCAAAACAGCTCAATTTATGTAGAGGCTTCCCCATGGAGTGGAGGTATAGCCATTTCTAAATTTTTCAAATTTGGCGCCACGTTGTGACGGAAAATGGCTGCTTTGGCCAGACTCTTATTAAAGGGTCTCTAGGTGCACCAATTTTGCATTTGTTTCACGTATTTATAATTAAATAATTAATAATTTCCCTCCTAAACGTTTCCATGGTTTCTGTACTTCTGAATACACTATGAAAGCTTTCACCACATATACCTCAATAAAAAACCACTACACCCTTACTTTTGGCATTAGGTACATCTTACTTTTACCATCAATTTCATAAACTAAAAGCCAACTAAATCCGTTTAGCGACAGTATATTGCTAAAATGAAGGTAGCGTCAGGGCCGTCTCAAGCACAAGTGGCGCCGGGGTGCCAAAATCAGCCTGCGCCCCCTGGTCAAGAAAAAAAGTAATGCTATGTACTTATTATGTTTTTGATGTCTAACCGACGAATTTGCACCTGGCGTGGCACGTATGTGAATTTTACTTTATTATACCAAACCAAATCTGCGGTCTCCTCTGCACACACGCCCATGTTAGTGTTACCTCAAAATATTTGTTTATATGTACTTAAATCGAAGTAAACTTACCGGGTCGAAAAAAATTGTCGATTGGGGAAGTCAATTTTTTCTTCTTCTTCCAATTTTCTTTTTCTATTTTGGGCACCCGATGATTTCCAGACAGAACTCTTTGTAAAAAATATCCAGAATTATTTAAATAGATTGTTAATTTTAAAACCCAAATAAATAGCCTAGTCCGTGTATGCTATTGTAGGTCCAGTATGTAAATAATATATTATTTTTTAATTTGTGACTTCAATACAAGATAGTAGTTATACCGGGTGAATATTCCGAAACCGAACATAGGCCATTAACATGGGAAAAAGGTTTTTCACAGATTGTTGCTCCCCCTTTTAACTTAGAGGGTTTATAATGACACCAATCGAAAGAAAATTTTTTTGTCATCTAATGATATGCGAATTAATTCATTTTCAGTTGTATTTCTCATTATTTTGCCAAAAATTCGCAATAAATTCAATTCGGAAAATCATGTTGATAACGAATAGGCAGTTGGCAAACGTCAGAAATTCGTTTTACAATAGGATGTGTCATTGTTTAATGCAGAATGGAGGTTTATTTGAACAGTTCCTTTAATTATTAATTTCTAATTAGGTATAATTTATGATGTGATGTAACTTCTTCCATTTATTGTCATTTATTAAAATGTATTAATGTTATTGTTGTACCTAAAATCTTCTTTCGATTGGTGTCATTATAAACCCTCTAAGTTAAAAGGGGGAGCAGCAATATGCGAAAAACCTTTTTCCCATGTTAATGGCCTATGTTCGGTTTCGGAATATTCACCCGGTATAGTGGTCACCTTGCGCCCCCAAAGGCCCTGCGCCCGGGTGCCCGGCACCCCTTGCACCCCCTGGTAAAGACGGCCCTGGGTAGCGTGCAGATGCGGCGAAAACGTTAAGAATGTTTAACGAGTAGATCGATATTGATAGCAATAAAGACCTTAATTTCCCTGAAAGGAACTGTTTTTCTTATTTTAAGTTTGTCTCTTGGGAATATCAATTTGTCTGCGCTACGGCTATTTCCAGTAAAATAAATCAAATCCACAGGTTCCTTTTTATTTATTTCCAAAATAAGCTTAGGTAGCCCAGTTGGCAACCGTGAGATTAATCTTAGGAGGGTGGGGGGGGGGGCTTCTTCTGACCAGTAGCGGCCTTTAAATAATTTTTAGTTTGCTAAAACTATGTTCTGTGGAAGCAGTGCTGGTGGGAATAGTTAGATGGTAATGTCGAAATTGGAGTAAACTGGAAGCAATTGAAATTTCAGTAGGTAAATCAAGAGGAAGCAAGATTCAATGGATTTATTGGATTCCAAAGGACTTTTGGCTTGATACTTAAAGCTTTTCTTTTCATTCAGCAGCTCATCTCCATTAAGATAATCTGGATACTCCACAGCTAATTGGTCCATTTTACATTTTAACTCGTCATCAATCAATTTTTATCTAAAACAATGAAAATGGAATTCAATTCCTTTAAAAATGCATGATCATATCTGCTAACATGGAGTCAATAACTTCTAGATATTGTTTGTTAAATACTTGTAATCGTCTCATCTATTTCCACAGAACAAAATTATTCTGGGTTGACGAGAACTCAGAACTCGGAACCAGGGACAGTTACTTTGGCAGCGGCATTAGGAACATGGTCGGATTCTTTCCATCTGAGTTCGTTGAAGGACACAATCAATCCTTCTAACAGTTTTTCAGCCACATCTATTGTCATATTTTTAGCTTGATCACTTATTAACATTATTAATAAGATGTAAAAATTCATCCCACATAACAGGTGAAAGAAAAAATGAAATTTAAATTACGAATAAAACTTGCAACCTCCCCTTCTTAATCCGTATTACCCCTTTGTGAGAATTGAACATTTCTGTGATGTCATGAAATTGAATTGAATCTGATGGTACAGCATAGGTATCGATCGGTCCCTTGAATTGATTCTCTTAGAACAGTTTTGAAATAAAGTACTATAAAAAAACAGCCGGAAATTAAAAATTAAGAAAAAAAATTAAATGCGTAAAAAGTTGCGTATTGAACAAACGAAATTAAAAAAATCCGAACACGAAGCGCATTGTATTGGAATTTGAGATAAATCAACGTAATAAAAATAGCTGTGCAAATATTTCCGTAAGGTTTTACAGTCTCCCAATATAAGGTTCCTACTTCTATCTATTTTTACAATGCCGACCGCATTAATAGGTCAAACGGAAATTCTTAATAAAATATACAACGACCAACGCAGTGTTAAGTTTGCAAATGCAAAGAATTTCAACCGGGAAAAAAACGGGTTTAACTTTTATTGTGTTCTAGAAATTCCTTTAGCAATACAAAGACCTTTAAATAACGATTAATTACTTTACTCTTTATATCTATCTATAAACGAATGACGTTGAATGTTTTTTTTTGCTGGAGTTGAGTAAAATTTCATTTGATCTTAGATTTTTCGTACAATCTCCCAAAATGAAAACTTATTTTGCACGGTGGTTAAATAAAAAAAAAGCTTTTATAACACTTTTTAAATTTGGGCAAAGCTATTTCATGCACATTAGCCGTGAACCAGCAGTGGCGAACATCATTCAAATTTCATCCAACTGTGATGAGGGACGTGAAATAACTCACGTACGCTATGAGATAGAGGGTTGTTATGTGTGAAACATAATTTTATTCGCAATTTAATCGAACTAATCTACTTATATTAATTATATGTAAAAGTTTTAATTTATTTCAAGATAAGAACAAAAAAATTCGATTATACGTCGAGCATCTCAAATTGCAGCTCATTAATTTTTTTCAACAGAACTCCATTTATTCAAGAGACCATCACCATTTCACATTATAGTAAACTAAAAGAAAAGCATCAACATTGTAGCTTCTCTTTCTGTCTCTAATGGATTCCCTTATAGTATAGTTTCCGCTATCTTCTGATACAGTCGACTCTATAACAATTAGATGTAAAAGTCTACATATTGAATCAAAAGTGCTGTAGTATTCTGGTTACGCAGAATGTAAAATCCACCGTAAATACAATAGATACTTGGAATATTTTAATTTCGGTCCTTGAGTATACTCCACTGTGCCAAATCACATTCGAAAATTTGTGTGAATAGGTATGTTTATAGGGAAAAAAAGAGAACGCTTTCAATTATAAACTAATACATTATGCAAACGTTCAAAATTATATTCGTGCTTTAACACATCGATGTGATGGTATTAAGTAGCACTATCGGGATACTAAATGTTTGCTGCTAATAGTAATTATAAATCCGTATTGTGTAATTAATAACAGAGTAGTGATATTGGATATTCCAATTAATTACTTGTAGTGTAACATGTTTGCATTCCGTATCATTAAAATTATTTTGTATAAATCTGCTCAAAGTTGCAGTGATAATCATTGATGTGCATGTGAAACTGGTAGTACATCAGTAAAAGCGTTGAGTGTCAGATATTATTCAATGGTAAAAGTGAGAGTACTAAATAAATTTTTGAAAATAACTAACGATTCGAAAATATCTTGGAATAAAGATGCAAAGAATGGGAGTTGTGGTCACAATGACGGACAGTGAGCTTCTTTAAGTATATCTCACTCCTTACCAATTACATACAGGGTGCACCAATCTTACGACAAAGTTCTGTACATGGCTTATTTCAAGCGATATCAAAAAATTATAGATGTTTTTAAGGACCATATTTGGAGATTATCTTGAACTATACAGGGTGTTATACAACTCCGATATAAACCAAACATATGATTTTTAATTGAGAGCCCCTGCATATTATGGTAAATTCGGATTGCCTACTTTTTTTCGAATTTCTTGATATAAGGTTTTTCTACGTTGTGGAGAGTACTTTAAAAGTTATGGACATGTTTATGTTAAAATCGTAGGTAAATCAACGCCCTCTAGCTTACTGTACGTTACACACAAAAACAATTTTTTGACCAATCGAGTTTCGTAATTCGATTGAATTTCAATTTTATTATTTTCTCTTTTTGTGTACAGGGTGGATCGAAACTCAGACCTTTCATTTTCTTTCTTCTTTCAAATGGAACACCCTGTATTTAATAGCACAAAATAGAATCCAGGTTTACGTAAGGGTTTACGGATTTCTGCCAAGAGTTTTTATTTACATTATTTATTGTTGACAACGTTTCGCCATAAACATGGCTTTACCAAGTCCGTCAACCCTTACGTAAACCTGGTTTCAATCATTACTACTGCCGTATAACCTGATAACACAAAATAGAATCTTTGATTATTTTAAGCATTCCCATACCCAATATTACAAAATAACTGTTTGGTTTGTAACGGAGTTATGTAACACCCTGTATAGTTCAAGATAATTTCGAAATATGGTCCTTAAAGACATCTATTATTTTTTTAACAACATTTTTTTGTTTCACACTGTTGTGATTGACGACTATAATGCGAGCCGAAAAGATCGAATTTTTCGACAAACGCACATTGGCTTTATATTTTTTTAGTAAAGTCATAGCCTCACTCTTACTGATGTTATGGCCGCTGCTAAATGTTACCTCGAAAATTTGATCAGCGTTGCAGACAACGTGGTCGACTGACCGGAGTAGAACGTATAGAAAGTGTATTTGCAGGGAGTCATTAAGACAATGGAAAGAATTCAAACGGAGAGTACTATCAGTATTGAAATGCACGGTCACTTTTGATTTTTTGCTCATCTGGGTCATTGTGGTTTGAAGGGCAGAGCGTGTTCGGTGTATTAAATATATTGAAATGAATCGTACCCTCGAAAATTTAATAGCCGATCATGGGAATCTGGATGGGATCAGTTGTAGCTATAATGTACAATTATTGTACAATGAAAAATTTAAGACAAGACGAAGCGTTTGGGAAAAAGGGCTTGAAGAATTTGATACTTTAAAAGTTGCTGAGTTCGTCAAAGGCACTGTGTGCATAATTATTTTCAAATTTTGAAGTTGGTATCAGTATATTTTTCTGCCTTCCCCTCCTCCACGACCGAACGGTACCTAACGTTCTAGAGTACCAAAGCCTTGACTTGACATTGAACTTTCAGGATGTAATTTGCAATTTTGTTGGAGTAAAAGGGCGAAGAATATTTGGAGGATTATCGCGAAATTTTGTTCAACGGCCCAGCCTACGATCCTGATTTATCAGTTATAATTAGAGGGCGGATTAATATGCACATAAAAAGTCACATATATGCGCATATATATGCACCAAATATGTTAAAGATATGCAGTCAGTTTGTTAAAATATGCAACATTATATGCAAAATATGCATACCAAGAAATAATAAACAACCTGTATTAAACAAAAACTGTTATTATGTGGAAAAGGTTCTTAATGAAATTAAAAAAATTAAGTAATTAAAATAATAATAATGTATATGTGTAATATTAATTACAAATAATCTTACGATCAGTTGGGGAATTAAACATATTATTCTGATCATCACTTTTCTGCCTATAACAATTTACAATAAGGTGTTTTTCCAAATTGTTTAAGTAAGTTAAATCCTTGTCGCGTATCAGATAAAATTTCCCCGTTCGATCAAGTTGATGCAAGGCAGCTCCATCTAAATTTCGATATGATCGAATGCTACGACGAAATTATAGCAGTGACGCTTCTCTTACCTTCTACGGCAATTTTTAAAGGTTTTCTTTTTTAGATTTTAATCTTTTATTTAAAAAGTTTCATTTACTGTGCTCGTTTGAGGAGATGAGAGAAATTTTAATTAAATTGGTGTCATATAACTCGCATTAATGTGATTCACCTAGATACGGAAGGGTACTTTTACAGCATCAATATTCAACAATATGCATTTTGCATATAATCCGCCCTCTAGTTATAATATTATAAATACCCTTCAATGTATATCGTAAACTAGTTACAATGTGCTACTTTTGCTACACGCGATTCTTTACAATACTTCTTCTGGATCATCTTGGGGTAGTTGGTAGCTCACAAAGGGGTTATGAAGCAATATAATCAATCAAACGAAACTCTCAACCTTCCCCTTCTTTTTTAATATGTCCAAAAGGATTTGATGAATTGAAACGATGAAATTATGATTATTAAACATTCATGCGACATGTTTCGGGATGCTTACTGTTCCCATTATCAGGCAAAACGATGTGCAAAAAGATTGACATCAATAAATAATATATGAGAGTACAATTAATGAGAGATGACCAACATGAGATGCAATAACATAATCAAAATAAATGATATTTTTAAAAAATAAACACTAGAAGAGTGTCATCTAGTTGAACCACCCGAAACAGGGGGCTGAAATTGTAGCTTAATTGCCATGATTAATGAGATAAACAAATATGTACTAGTTAAATCACCGACAGTTTTGATGAAACATGTGTTGTACAAAATTTGTCAAATTTGTTTGTTAAATTTATTATTTATAATTCATTTTTATTATAAAAGCATCGCTGCCGATCGCTGTTGCAAATAGAAAATTGTATACGATCATAAGCCGACTGCCGATACAAAGGGTTACGGTACGCACATAAAAAAAGCAAGTTAATCAGCGCCTATTTTCGGCGCCCAAAATCAGCGCTTGCAAGTTACCTGAGTAGTGCACAATGAACGCCGATTTTCGGCTCGTCTGGGCCAATTTAAAAATAACTTCCATACTGCAAAGATGTCTGGTTCATCTTCAGACGAAGACTTTTTATTAATGGAAAATACATTTCTACGGATACGACGCACGGCAAGGTATACATCCAGTGAATAGGGAACGATAAGTTTATGGTGAATCGTTGAAACGACACGAACAACGCTTTTTTTCAATATATGAGAATTCTGGGTAATATTTCTGTTAGTGTGGGACTTGACTCGTTTGTCCCACAATTTGTTCTTAGGGAAATCGGTGAAATTAATGACTCGACATCCATAATCGATGCCACGGATACACGTCCGACACCGCACACCGGCAACCAGGGACCAAGAATTAAAAATTTGTTCCGGTAAAAAGTCGCCGCCGATCTGCGTTGGCAATAAGTACCGGCCTGCTTTATTTGTGCGCGGGTGTATTTAATTTCTTGACGCGAAATCATAGAATACGAAACTATACCACCTGATGATTTTTTAAAATACGGAATTTTACAATTATCACTATTTATGTCTATAGTCTTTATAGTATAGGGGCGGCAAATGATATCTTGCACCCGGGCGGCGCTTAGGTAATATAGTGTTATAAGATCACTTTCACTAAGTCGCTACCAAATTGCTGCGGATAGGTACTTCTACGCGTCCCAGTATAGGCCATATTTTTGGGTGTCCCAGTACACAGCACATACAAATTTCGCAGTATGAACGAACCATTTCATGAAAAATAAGTTGTAGCTGATTGTTTAAAATAGGCCACACATAATACAATTATTCGCATTTTCTGTTAAACGACACGTGTATGTATGGATGATACAACATACTTAAAATGATTTGGCACTTGAATAGAAAACTACCAAACGTTGTCAGATCATTTGTCCTATGAACAATATCCCAGTATAGACCACGCTCCCCTACAATTGGCTACAGGTGCCAATCTTCATTAATACAAACCACCTTCTTAATAAAATAGTTTCGACCAATTTTATTTTGCGTGAAATAAGAAAATTGTTGTCTTTCTACTCCATAATAATAGAAAACACTTTAAATCAAGAAGTATAAACCAATGCTTCAAATATTTGTTATAGTGTTCACTTTTGACTTTGTCCATGTGTGAAAAAAATCCTATTATAGTTAAATAAGTTGTGGGTATCCAAGGCGTAGTACTTACAGATGGGATTCATATTGAGCCGAGGAAAACAAAAACTCGAGTGTCTCAATATTCTCGGCTATTATAGTTAGGTCATCCACCTTTGTAACGAATGATTTCAAAGATAAGATTTTTTGAATCTTTTTCTGACCATTACTTTTAAAAATTATACTTGAAAAACATTGAACATGAACAGCGATATTGAAATTGATCTATATCATAGCAATAATACTAATTAATTATTAACTAAAATGCTGTAGAGCAATACCGTATAGAAAAATCACATAAGCATTAGGTAAATTTTGTACTAAATATTCTTTAAAAAGTATCTTAATAGTAAACACGAAATTTATGAATAATTTGACAACATATGCGAAGACGAACACAAGTACAAGTTTGGAACATAAATTCGGAGAAATAAAAAATCTATAATTAAACTATTATGTTGAATTATGGTTGTTTTATGATACTAATTATTTCTTAATTGTCGTTGAACATCCTTGAGATACGATCTTAATGTTTTTGTTTACAACTTATCCGGTAAGGAAGCTTTCGGCCGACTCCATTACCAAGCAGCATTAGTAGTTTGGAAAAACGTATTTGTGCTACTGTAATTAAACAATTTGCTTTGTTTCTTTGTAATCTACTACATATCTATACCAATAATAAGAGTGAGAGATTTTGATACACTCCTTTAGATTTATTTATTACGAAACTGAGTGATCGCAGATTTAAATCAATATGAGATGCAAAATTTTCAATAAAAAATGAAATATTTTTATTTTTCAATGAAACACAATATTCAGTTGGTGGAACGAACAGTGGAATAAATATTATAGTGAATAGAAACGATCGTTAAAGGATAACAAAATTGTATTTTACATTGAATGAAAGTTATGACACAATGCCGATACGTCATTCACATTCATTGTTTATACGAATTTAGCAAAATTGTTTAATACAGTCTCACGATTGACGAGCAACAATATTCCAAGCAAAAAACTTAAAAAAACCAACGATATTTGTGACAGGCATAAAAAACTTTTTTATCTTATTTACTCATACAAACTTGGGAATATTTTTTTTTTACTTTTTAGATCGTGAATCTAAAAAGTTATTGGTGAAATTCCCTTTTCAACCTAATTCAATCGCTACTACCATTTACATAATGTAATCAATATATACACACGGTTTCTAATAAAGAAAAAGTAGATATGTGTAGTTTGAATCTTTCAAAAATGCCAAACAACTGTTTGAACGTTTTGTACACAGTCAATTCCATGGCAGGTTTAGGTATTATTTGTACGTGAGTAGTACACATCATTTATGTAAACGGAAATCCCTATTTTACCGTTTCTTTGCATGGATTTGTCTTTGTGTACGAGTATATGAATTCACTTTACATACGTTGAGTGAATTTATGAAATAAATATGGGCATATTTTTTCTATTTAGACTTCTAAAACGTTTTTTTAATCACTTAAGTCGTATTACCATTACCACGTCATGGAATTTTAAATCAGTATTCAAACAAGCTTCATTAGCTTAAATTTTCTTCACGAAAATTAGCATTCATAAAGAAAATGCAATGTTTAGATGTGAATTCGCAGTTTTCCCTCATAAATTTATTTGAAACACTTAATAGCTGGTATTAAAACATTGAGCGGATTATGTTTCACGAAACGATTATACATAAATAGCTCATATGGAAAAACAAATTTAGTTTTCGACGGTTTCTCATAAAATTTTTCCCATTATTCACGAACTTTTAATAACAAACGCAAACATATGTCGTTTATGTTTATAATCCTATGACATTTCCAATTCTTTTAATTTGTCATCCATCAATATGAGGTAAATTAAAGAATTCTTTCGAATCTATGTAAATTTTTTCGCTGTAAAGAACCAAGCAAAATTATCGTATTACAGTTACAATTCTTTTGTGTTTTACGAATTCATTACTCATTATTTATATGTACAGTTGATCCAGGGTATCCTTGCAAATATGGGCGCCGTCCAAAGTGCATGAATCAAGATAAAGTGTTAAATCAGTAACTACTTTCATGACCTGTCAAAGAATATATTAGTTAGAGAGAGTTAGAACATAACCTCCTGACATGGCTTCCTTTTGCTGCCTTTGGCATAAATTCAAGTTTCGTCTTAGAAGACGACTCTCGGAACTGTTGATGTTCTATGGACGCATCGAAAACCTCTACAGTACTCGGAGGAGCTTTCGTAATAGAAGACCAAACGTTCTTTCTTGTATGGTTTTTTTACAGTGAAGAAGGGCTGTAAAAGGATCATAACACATCAAATAATATGAAAGTAAACTAAATTTTATTCAACGACGTTTCACTATTTTCTACGAGTAGGGAATCTTACGTATTTCAAAACTTGACACAAATATAATAACTATTCTAGGTTAACAATTCAAATTTAAAGATAATAAAATAATTAAGAAATTAAATTTTCCAAAATAAAACTAATAAAATCAAATCTACAGAAATAAAAACCACTAATTGATACAGGAAAAATCAGTTTTATTCTAACTAATTTAACCTATATAATTCCTAAAATAAATTGATTTTGTTTCTTAGGTACTTATTACCTATCAAAAGTTATCATTATTGCTCTCCGTTTCACGACCCTAAATAAAAGATTTTCTTTTAGAGAGATTTTAGGTTAAAATAGTCGGAGTTTACGAAAATGTAGAAGAGACACGCATATTTTTTTTGCCTGTAACTCGACATGTGGAGAAAAAAAGCGACATGTTGAGTTTCAAAGTCGACATGTCGAGAAAAACTCGAGATGTCGAGATTTAAACTCACCATGTCGAAAAATTATTTGAAAAAATATGCATATCGCTTCTACGCTTCGTAGAATAGGCGTTTTTTTTTGTTTTTGTTTTCCAGCGGTGTAATCTCCTACGGCTCGACGATCGCCCGTGTAGTGTGGGACTGGCTCTCCTTCCAACTTGCCCGCCCGACCCGCTAAAGCACCGCATTCTCTGATGTTCATGCTTTTACGTGTCGTCTTCGGATTGTGGTGACGAAGAATCGTCCAAATTTATAATTAGTGGTTCAACTTCTAATTCGACTAAATAGCGTTCACGTTGGTACCAATCTTCCATGATTTTCTCAGTGTGTCGAACGCAGTTTTCCCAAAGCTTCTTCCCACATACTTATTAATGCCTTATCATCACCATAGTCCATAACCATCCCTACCGCTGTATTTATTGGAATGATGTTTCGCTGCAGTCCAAATTAGTTCAATTGCATTAAACTCGTAGTGGTACGGTGGGAGTCTTAAAACTTTATGGCCATTTTCTCGTCATTTTACTTCCCGAGTACGAAGTAAAAGGGAAGTATTGTATTAGTGTTCCAAAAAAAAATTGACCTATACAAATTTGTACATATCTTTGCGTTTCTGAATACGAAGATTCAAAAAGTTAAAAAAATTCCGTCTCTCATCATTAGTCTGTAGTCTGTCCGTACACATTACTTGCAACGCTCTAAACTCAGAAACTATTAAAGTTATCGAAATGCGGTTTTTGCCAATCGACTGCATTCGGGCCAAGGTCGAAAATTCTGATATTACCTTTGATGACGTCACTTCCGGTATAACCTAAAATGACGGCACTCATTTTTTTATAAGATAAAGTTGCAGTTGTTTATGTGCTTTGAAAGTATTTTTTCTGAATTCAGCAACATTTATTGTGCTATATTTATTTTTTGAAGAAAGTGTTATTAATACAAGGGAAGTCTCGTGGCAATACATGGCAAAATTTTTTTTGCTTGTTTTCATCGTAATGAACATTATTAGTTTTAAGCTAATTGCTAATGTCGTCTTTCTTCCATGAAGTACAAGGCTGCTTTTCAAGTAACATGTTATGATATCCTTAGAATAATGCTCTCATCGACGATATATGTCCCTTTTCTATTAGAGCCCTTCGGTTATCTTTTTTCTTAAACTTAAACCCTATATCCTTTAATATGTAAAGAAAATCTTCTGATAACAGTTTCCATGACACCAGTTTCGTATAGCTTCTTATGTACCGTAAGTTACATGTTCTTCTAAAAATGTTAATTTAGTTACGTTATCAAAATTTTACCAATTACTTACATATTATTATATAAACAGTTACGAATTCCCATTTTACAAACATCTGGTAAATCGGCAGTCTTATGTTTTCTACGAGGTTGTTTTTTCCGTCCAGCATCCTCAGGTTTATCTTACGTGTGGGATGGCTTGAGTGACCTCGAACGACTCTAATCAGGGAGGTAGCACAAACGGCCCGAATAGATGGCCGAGGTGCGGGTGGGCTTTCCCACCCTCCCATCGAAATCCAGAATCCGAAATCCAGAATCCCAGGAGAAGACGGAACACCATTTTTTTGTTGGCGTTGCTGAATGTTATAAATGGTTTGTTCAGAGATTTGCAGTGTCTTCTCAACTCTCTAAAATTTTAGAAACTTAGTACTTTACTTACATGTATAATTAAATCAAATTAGTATGTTGAATTTTACATTTTTAACGCAATTAATAGATTGTAATGGTCCTCCGTTTTGCTTCTCTCTTTCGAAATACTGCAACAAACGATTACAAAATACTAGTGCACGTGTTTAAAAGGCACGTTGTACTTACCACTAAGAAAAGAACTGATTTTTTAATGCACGAATGGAAAACAAATTAAGTAACGAAAACAGGCGTCCAAAACAAAACAATCAACAACAAAAAATCAACAAATTTAACACAAAAATCGAGGAACAAATATAAACAAACCAAACGTCAAAGAATGATAATGAAAAATGACAATTTATTCGGTGGAAGTGATGTGGTAGCACTACTGAAGTCAAAATAGAATTGGTATCCATACAGCGTAAGCAAAGACAAACTTATTAACTTATGCTTCTTCTACACACAAACTAAGCTGGTGTCAACGTATTTCTGAGCCTTCCACACACGCGTATAACAAGTAGTGTAGCATCTATCTTTGTTTTTGGTGCGTAATAAGAACCTAAATTGTGAGTACGTATATTGTTTATATTTCATACATCGGCAAAGATCCCCTGGACCAACTGTATAAACGTATGTACTTCACTGCGAGCTACAGATTTTAGGATGTATCTAGCAGAGGGCGAATACTCAACATTTACGAAATACACAAAAATATGCTGATACATTGTACATCACTTTGAAAAAAAAGGGGTGTACGAATGCTTATTCTGTGCGTAATATGACAATTTCGAAAGTCGTAAGATACAAATGTTCTTGAATGTAATAGCTAGATCTCCAAACTTGTTACGGTTAAAAACATTGCAATTCTTTATGAGACACAAGATTTTCCCCACTGGATGACTAATGGGAATGTTTGTATATACTAATTTTATGTTACATAATATATGTAATGACGGTGCTTAGTATTGACAAAGAACGTAATTACGTTCTTTGGTATCGATTTCGAATTATGATAAACATCGCTTTGTAATTAGGTAAAATCTGTCTGTTTATATTTGTGATAAGCTCATTAAAGTGTCACATTTTAATTTTAGAGAATCACGATGATTATTAAAATGTTGATTTAAAAAAAAATTTAATTGCATGGAAATATTAAACATTGAGATGAGTACACTATAAATTATTCATTCACTTTATCGCCCACCAGACTAGATAATTATAATTTCAAAATTATTAACAAGAGACATTATAAAATTATGTATGCAATTTAGGAGAATTTTACTTGGCAGAATTACCAAAACTTTCCAAGTTTGTCCATTCGACAAAGTTTTATATAACAGTTCTCTCATAATATTCTTGCTTTAATATCTTTTTTTTAGAGAATATATATTTTATTTTTGTTTCAATTTATTTCCACGTTATGGCAGAAATGTGATTATCAATTTCCTATGTTTTTCGTTGCTGTAGTTACGAACGAATAAAACTTAGTTTTAATAGTAGAATTTCCTCCGCTTCTGGAACCATATCGCGCTGCTGTATTTTACCGAGATAAAATTGTTTCTGTGTTGTAGCATGACTATAGATAGTTATACCCTTCAGAAACGTGTCTTTACGCGAATGTGAATGTGAAAGGATTAAGGAACGTTGGGCGTATTTATTTTTAAAGTAGAAATCGTTCATATTAAACATTTGTTACCTTATTTTATAAAAAAAAAAGATCAAAGAGACACAAATTTATGAAGTTTAATTTATGTAAATGTCAAAGGTTCTTTTTTCAACGTTGAATGCTCAATTACGCTTTGCTTCGTTTAAAGACAAGGAACACCTTTTTTTGATGTATTTGCGTGTATAAATCTTATATATTTAGACCATTTCTACAGAAGCCAGGTGCTTTCAATTTTGTTCAAATGAAATGAAGTGGGTTTCCATAAAATTGTTAGTTGTGAAAATGATCAAATCGGAATTTCATTGAATCTGTCTCTAGATGGCATTTGGTATAGTTCCCTTCAACTACTTTGTTTTACTAGCATAATAAGACGTTCATATATGCATCACTATTTTAAGGTTCTGAAACTATCACCAAAGAGTATTATAATATACTCTTTGCTATCACTTATATTCAACTGTGTACTACACAAACGGCTCGAAAACCAATAAGTTAGCTCTGGAGTGTACGGGAAGACGGGGCTGCAGAATTTCTGTAAGCCTAGGACAAAAAGCGAACGTGTTCCAGACCGACGTGTATGCAATCCTGACAGCGGCTGCTCAGCTATTAAAAGAGAACCTTACCAAAAGGAAAATCTTTATAGTTACAGACAGCAAAGCAGCGATTGCAGCAGTAGACTAAACGCACTAGGCAAGTGTAACACAGTGACACTAGTGTGACTCGAACCGGCCTGTGGGATTACATATAACACAGCCAAAAAAGGAGATTCAGGCAATACTCACGAAAGAACATTGCAGACACTGGTCGAAAATCCCAGGACAGTCATTCCAAGATTTTTCTGGAAACCCCAAACTGGTACTTAGCAGCGTCCATCTTAAAATTAAGCAGTACGAAGATAAATCTTGCGACAGAGGTGGTCACAGGCCACTATCGCCTGAACAAACACCTGGGACTGACCGATAGCCCGATATGCAGGGGTTGTGGCGAGGAAGATGAAACGCCCTACCACGTTATTTTCCAATGTGAGGCATTCACAAAAGCAACGGAACACCTACTTGGAAAGATTACACAAGAGGAAGTAACGAAGATTCGCCTTACAAAAATCCCGGACTTTGTCAAAGATACAGGTATTTCTCGAAGGGTAGACAACAGCGGAAAGCAAAATAGATCAAAAGGTTGCAGTGCAGTGACCAATTTGGGACCACCCCTAGCACAATAATAAATAATCATTTATAAAGGAAATATTAAAATATTCCGTTCTTAAAAATAATAGAAACTACGACGCTCGTTTATATTCTATACAGGGTGTCCCAGGCGGAGCTTACGCTAGACGTATCTTGGAAACCGAACGTCACAAAAATTTGAAATTTTAGGGCCAAAGTTACTTTTTCACTTACAATCGACTAAAAATATTTGCAAGGAAGTACCACTTCCGGTTATACCGGAAGTAGACCATAACTTCGTTATTTTAAATGGCAACCCCGATTTTTTTTCTCTGATTCGAATTACCCCTTTTATTTGCTTTCCAAATCACCCTACATGTCAAATGTTTGCATGGCCACCTTGACTTTATAAGTGATTTAATGGAAATTTTATGGAATGCAGAGGTTCACGCCAATGGCTGTAACTTTTGAACACTTTAAGATAGAAATGCAAGTGATACATGGTTTTATAGAGGAAGAAGTGCTCTTTCTAGTCGTACCATAGCTTCTTCAAATGAAATGTTCCAAGGTCACGTTTTGCCTCCTTAAATATTCGACATTTCAAATGATGAAAACTCGATTTTTTTAAATGGCAACCCCATGGTTTGTTTTCATCATTGAACGCAGAATTTCACTAGCTTTCATTCATTACCCATAAAGTATGGTGCGTGGAAAACATTTGTCAAAATAATGCAACTCTTTATGTTTAATGCGATGATTCGGTAAATATCAACCCAGCAATGGAAAAAAAATGTTTTCCACGCACCATACTTTATGGGTACTGAATGAAAGCTAGTGAAATTCTGCGTTCAATGATGAAAACAAACCATGGGGTTGCCATTTAAAAAAATCGAGTTTTCATCATTTGAAATGTCGAATATTTAAGGAGGCAAAACGTGACCTTGGAACATTTCATTTGAAGAAGCTGTGGTACGACTCGAAAGAGCACTTCTTCCTCTATAAAACCATGTATCACTTGCATTTCTATCTTAAAGTGTTCAAAAGTTACAGCCATTGGCGTGAACCT
This sequence comes from Pyrocoelia pectoralis, assembly GCA_036250285.1. Classification (NCBI taxonomy): domain Eukaryota; kingdom Metazoa; phylum Arthropoda; class Insecta; order Coleoptera; family Lampyridae; genus Pyrocoelia; species Pyrocoelia pectoralis. Next base: position 71,951,735 of record CM070075.1, read on the forward strand.
CTGCATTCCATAAAATTTCCATTATATCACTTATAAAGTCAAGGTGGCCATGCAAACATTTGACATGTAGGGTGATTTGGAAAGCAAATAAAAGGGGTAATTCGAATCAGAGATACTTCCTTGCAAATATTTTTAGTCGATTGTAAGTGAAAAAGTAACTTTGGCCCTAAAATTTCAAATTTTTGTGACGTTCGGTTTCCAAGATACGTCTAGCGTAAGCTCCGCCTGGGACACCCTGTATATTTATCTATTCTATTATTCTGTTTATAAAATGTCTTTACAGACAAATGAGAAGACATTCAAAGGTTTTCATTAAAAATTTAATTTCTTACAGACGTCATTGGGAATACAATATAATGTATTTTTGTAAAATCGTATTAAAATTAAATCATTTATGCAGTAATATGTGGGCGTAAATAGTGATTTTTGCCCCCTAAGGCCTAAAAAACCAGCAATTGTAATAGTTATACACAGGGTGTCCCGAAAAGATTGGTTATAAATTATACCACATATTCTGGGGTCAAAAATAGGTTGATTAATCCTCGCTTACACTTTTATACAAAAGTGCACAAAAAAAATTATGTAGAACTTTTATACAGGAAGGAGGAGTCATATTGAACAATTGTTGAGTTACAGTAAATATCTTGTTTGTTTATAAATTGTAAATAATAAAGATCTTTTTAATATTTGTGAAAATGTAGAGTTTAAATATTCAATATTTTAAAATTGACATTTTACAGGGTGGCTGTATCTTCCAAACCAAAATGTTTACAAAGAAATAGAAAGAGACACAAAAGTTTAAAAATAGACGTTTGATTCCGGTGGCGTTCCATATTTTGTTAAAGTATAACCCTATAAAACTTTGGGGTGTAAAAGGTGTTGAAAATTCATAATAAATAAAAATAATTGAATGCGACTGTTTCCAATTTATTGGTTATCGTCTACTAGTATTTCGTACAAATTTTCATAAATTAACGTTTCGGGACAACCTGTATATCGAAATATGCAACCATAGCAATCCACAACTTCATTTTGTAGAACGATTCGTGGCATTTATTTTTTCAAAGCTTTAAGGTGGATTTAAACGATTTTACAAAAAATATTGTTTGCATTTCGGGCGTAAATAGTGCCTCTTGCGCCCTCAATCCTAAAAAACCAGCAATTGTAATAGTTAAGCTTAACGCGCACTTACCCGTTCCGTTTCGCCACGACACGGACCGTCAAAAAAGTTCAAGATTAAATACACTGTATTAAATCATGCAGCGCGCACTTGTGTCCGTTCCGTCGCCTTCCATAAGCTACGTGAGAACAATCCGTCGACGGCCGTCAACGTGACGGAACGGAGCGGATAAGTGCGCGTTAAGCTTTATAGCAACCAACAACTTGCTTTTTGGCAACGAATCGTGCAATTTATATGTTCAAAGCTTTAAGGTGAATTTTAGCAATTTTACAAAAAGTCTTGTTTGTATTTCGAGCGAGAACAACCATTTTGTCGCTTTGTCGTCTCACGATCCCTCGACCCTTCGGGCCTTGCCGCGGGTCAAAATCGCCTCCTTCACGCCCTTAATACAAAAATAGCTATTACTTTAGCTGTAATGATTTGTCGTGTTTTAAATGTTTTAATACATAAACCGGCTGCCTTTATATTACTTGGAAAAATTTTTCTTCAAGTGGAAACGCAATTCGCACTGAACGTGAGAGTTTTGGAAAATAAATAAAAAATCTTCGTCATTCCAAAATTTTTAAGAAACCATTGCACGTATACAGAGTTATAAGATCTATGATACAGCGATTCTGATTTTCAATTTAAGGTTGAAAATTGTTACTGATCTTTTTTTTTGCTCAACGTGGATATCATGATAGCATACTCTTGGACACGGTAAAAATCTGTGAAATTCGTGACTGCAAAACTGTTTCGAATATTGCGTGAACTTAGAGCAACTCCTTTTCTAAAATTTACGTTTTCAAAAGGTGTATTTAGCCTTCTATCTGATTTATAAACTTTCATCATGACTCGTTTTGATACCCGTGTCACTCCAATGGTTCTCAACAGCAATTAGTTCATGATTTCCCGTACATCGTTTAAAAACACTTAAACCTTGATTAGGTTACCTTCCAAGGTTGCCCAAACAAAAAATTAGCTTCTGACCTCGTATCATTATTATGACATCGACATATAGCGCCTCCAAGTGTTATGTCCGTAAAGAAATCGTTCACTTAGTGTAAGACCTCAACAATGACCAAGAAGTGTTCCAAAATGGGACCTGACTTGAATTTCTACCGCGTCTACTGTTTTCTTTCTTTTTTCAACGAATTCCCACATGAATCCGCTTACAGTATGTGAAAGTTTAATGGGAGCGAGTAATGGCCCCTCCACCTTGACATTACATCTAATCTTGCAGCCATTTCTGCACTATATCGCTGATCTAATCAATGTTACTGCAATATCTCTTCGAAATAAGGCAGAAGAATGTTTTCCCTATGCCAATACCACGAAAATGATGTGCCATGAGCTAGAAGATTTTTAGTTTTAAGTCGTGAACCAAGTAACTCAGCTGCCTCCTTTGAAAGATTTATATCTCGAGTTAAGTCACTGAGCTCAAATTGATTGAAAAGTTGAGGCGCAGTTTCGTCCTCATTCGGACAATATTCATCAGAAAATGAACTATTGCTACGATCAGAAATCTGAGTCGACAATTTTTTTCAGCTCTGTGGGACAGGGACTGAAAGTGACTCGTTATGAAGAACGGGCCTCAAAGCTGAAGGAATGTTAGGATAAGTTAAATTCTTTTTGCTCTTAACAACATTAACCATAGAGAAATAACAGTCACTTACATGGTTTGCCGTTCCCTCCACACCATAGGAATGGCAAGAGGCATATATTTCTTTTTACCGCCACAGCCTATAAAGCCTCAACACATGTTTTACAAACTTTATGGGGAGCCGATCTCTTGTCCTGATCCCCAACCTTTATACCAAAGTAAGTAAGATAAGCTTGTTTTACGAATCTGGTTATAGTTTGTCTCTACTTTATAGTACCATAGCTTCCGCAGATGTAACAGAATATGTCCGAATTGTTTAAACACTTACGTGAACTATTCAAACGTCACTTCACAACTTAAAACTCATTGCACTACACACTCAGCAGTAACATTACCTCAAACAAGTTGTCATCTAGTTCTAGTTGTGGAGAGGGAAACAGCAAATGGCCCTCTGATGCCAACTACCAATTTGGTATTGATGAAAATACCCTCTCATATACCTAGACAAAACGTTTAAAAATGTAATAATATCATGGCAGGTTGTATGAAAACTATACGTGATAGGTGAAATCAGACTCCATATTTGAATTCAGAAATGAAAATAATTTGAAAACAACATAAAACCATTGGAAAATAAAAAATGTTGCAGAATGGTGTTATTATATTCGTGGTTTATAATTATTTTCACTTTTTTTATTAGTATTCGATTTAAATTGTGTTGATGTTAACGCTCTTTTTAATATTGAAATAGTTCACTTTAACTACAACTGTTTGTTTCTATCGCTGCTGTGATTAACTGATGTTATCGTTACAATCTTCAAATTTTCGAATTAAAATGTGTCGTAAAATCTATTCATTTTCCTCAATCCGAATAGTTAATAAATACTAATAACCATCATCATTTTTTCCAACTCATATATTATCACGGTTATAAAACACCAATGTTATTTAGAGCACAAAAGTGGAAAGATTATTTATGTTTTAGTGCGTGCTAACAATCTCATCCAATTAATAAATGTGTGAATGAGGAGCAACCATAATGTATCACTGAGCCCCGAAGTGGCATCCTTTTATCCTTATTCTATTTCATCAATATTGTTCTATTCAAAAAAATAATTGCTACAGATTTGTAATAAGCGATCATTATGCCATATAATATCGATGTTGAAAATTCATAAAATGTAGGCAATAATAAATAAATAAAGTGAACACAGGCGTAAGGATAAAGTCTACAATTTTAGAATAACGAAAAATATTTTGATACAAAAAGAGACCCAATATAAAATTCCATTAATCTTAAATTCAGATTGCAGCTGCATCACTATTGTGTTTAATAGGAACAAACCCAGTTCACATCTGTCGGATCGGGTTTCTTGATGTAAAATTGTTACCTGGTTTTTTTCATATTTCTAAAGAAATATTTCCCTTTGTTATGCCACCGAATTTACACACCAAGTAGGTCGAGTTTTTAGCTCGGTTATGTTGCCCTCGATATTTTTATTGTGCGTAAATTTAATTTTCCCCATTTTTCATATTAAAATTAAATTTTATACCTGCTTGTATGACCGCAAAAATGTTCTGAAAAGATATTGAAATTACGAGATTTAGGAAAAAAAATGTATAAAATATGTACGCATAGTGCTTATTTTAGCATTATAGTGTTTCATGAGGCATAGTTTCCCACAATAATACAGATTTTTACATTTTTTATTATTTGTATTTCTTTGTGAGATGGTTGGCAGCAGTATCATTATCACTGCCTTCGGTCAGTTTGATTTTCTGTCAGTTGAAGTTATAATACAGAGTTAATCCCTAAATGATGGACCCAATTTTAATTAAATGACCAGTAAACTGGCATACAACTTTCCCGTGTTTACTACAATGACGTATTAAATAAAATAGTTTTTTGAATAATAAGGCAAAATAAAATAGTTTTTGCGTAATAACTGAAAAAAATAAAAAATGATTTCTGATTTTCTCCTGAAATAATATACATATATATTTTTAGTATTTTGTTCATTTCCGGCTAGGCCGGAAGTAAATTGGTATACTTATTACACTCGATTAAAAGAGTCGCATGTCCTCTACTTCACTGTAGAATTTTACTTCTTCATCTTTGTTAGCAAAAGAGTTATGAATTTTTAAAATTTTCAACTTCAAACATTCATCCCCCATCCCCTATGGGATATAAGGAATGAAATGTGGTGGCAATAGTTTTTCATGAACTATATGTAGGAACATTTAAAAAAATAAAAAAAACGCTCGGAGCAGATTTTGAGAAAACCAAATTTTAATTTTTGACCAATTTTGGGCACCAATAAATTGGCCACTTTAAATTTTTGTTCTTTACCAATTATAAGTAAAAGTTCTAGCCATCCTTTGGCTATAATTTCAAATTTTAATTAAGTTAAACGGTTCTTGAGCTACACCCTAAAAAGTAAAAACTTGGAGAATTGACCGCCATTTTGAATTTAGAAACAAATGAAAAACGGCGTTTTATTTGTTACCATGTCTACTAACTTTTCACCAAGGGAAATCAATTTAGGTTAAAAATTAAATGTTTGCATCCAAAATAACGCTCCTAGCTTGGGCCCCTTTGGACCGATTTTGATGAGAAGGTTGTTTTACCGATGAAGTTTTTTTATAGGCCTTGGTTTTGAATTTCATCAAAATCGGTCTAGTAGTTTAGGCTCCACAGCCATAACGCACGCACCCGCAGACAAACATTTTTCAAAGATGGTGGTTTTGGACTTAGGGGGACTCAAAACTGCGAGATGAACAATCTTTATACCAATGAAAAGAGGAAGTTTCAAAGGTTTTTTTTAACAATTTATTAATGTTCAATGTATCCACCGTTTGCTGCACAGCAAACATCTACGCGGTAGCCAAACTCGTCCCACACACGGGAAAGCGTATATTAGGTTAATGAGTGCACGGCAGTAGTGTTACAGTTCAGCAGATCGTTCAGAGTTGTTTGTAGAGGCGGGACGTAAACAGCTTCCTTAACATAACCCCATAAGAAATAGTCACATGGGGTGATATCAGAAAATCTCGGTGGCGGGAAGTATAGAGCCAGGTCTTCATTTTCCCTGCGACCTATTATCCAGTTCGTTCTGAGGAAAGGATTCATTCAAAAAATCCCGTATTCCGAGGTGAAAATGAGCTCCATGCTGTTGGAAAATAAAGTCCTGTGAATCATCAATAAATTGAGGGAACATGCCATTGTTCTAACATGTCTAGGTACGTCATTCCAGCTACAGTACTTTCCGCAAAAAAGAATGGTCCATAACCTTTGTACGAGATAAGGCAGAGATCACGTTTATCTTCGGTGAGTCTCTTTCGTGTTGCAATGTTGCATGTGGATTTTGTAAACCCATATGCGAACATTGTGTCTGTTGACTTTTCCAGTAAGGTGGAAAGTCGCTTCATCGCTCCATCATTCCTAGCACATAGCCACAAAATTCGAGACGCTTCTCTTTGTCATTAGGACTGAGAGCCTGCACAAGTTGTAATCGGTAGGGCTTGCACAGCAAACGCCGTCTCAGAACTTTCCATACAGTTGGTTGGGGTAGTCCAAGTTCTCTACTAGCTCTATTAGTAGACTTACTTGGACTGCGAACAAAACTGTCTTCAATCCGTCTGCGATCATCCTCTGACACACGCGGGCAGCCTCTGCTTTTTCCTTTACATACATCGAGTCTCTTTAAATTTCGTAAACCAACGGCTTATGCTTTTTCTAGTTGATGGTTCAATACCGAATTTGGTACGAAATGCCCGCTGCACTGTAATTGGGGACTCACTTTTTGCAAACTCAATAACGCAGAAAACCTTGTACTCCACAGTAGCCATCTCACTCGCAACTCACAGTGAAACACAATGGCGGCCTATTGCCGCGAGAACTCTAGCGGCCGCTTCTGGAACCATCACGGCCCGCCGAAGTTGAGTGAAGGAATCCCGCCCAATAAACTTTGAAACTTCCTCTTTTCATTGGTATAAAGATTGTTCATTTTTAATTTGTACTTTAATAAATACGAATTTTTAAAATTGGGTCTATCATTTAGAATTACCCTTATAATGTAATTAAAAGGAGTCAAAGATGCGAGGAATCCAAGTCTCATTGAATCGGACTGGAAATGATACAAAATGAAGCAAAGTACTCCCGGAGGGGTTGTTGCAAGTGAAAAATCATCAAAATATTATCTTTGTGTCGTGCTTCAATAGAAGGGAAAAAATTTACTTTTACAAAAGGTAGAAGGAAGATACAGATCAGCTTTTACGAAGAAGTAAAAATTTGCCAAACCGACTTTTATTCATGTCATTCATTAAACAAGTTAATATGTATACTGAACATTCTGGAATTTGAATTTTTTCAAGCTCTAACCCACATTGTGTTCACAGATAAAAAGTGTTTATAACCATGTGACGCATCAAAATTGTTCCAAATTTTTACGATTATCGTGAATTTTTATTATGCTTTCTATATGATGTTCTCGTAACAGAAACGAAGTTCGTAGCTTATATAATAATTTATATGTTCCAGTTTTAAATTTGGAAGCAATGAAGGTCGTTTTCTATTTCAATTCATTTCATGTAGTATTGCAAACGTATAGTAATGTAGCGTGTAAATTTCCCATTATGAACATCTCACATGAATCCTATAACTCTTCATCTACAAGTAGGTATGTTTTCATTAATTTTTCTTGTAAAAATTTTCATTCACGTTTCACTTGTACTTGGCATGAATGAAATTGCGAAAATCTTGACATCAAATAGAAATTTGTGGTACGTAAATAGTAACACCACCTGCAGGTTGAACTCTACAATCGATGCTGCAAGGATGTCATGAAAAGCTCTCTCAGTAGGTCGCAAGCGGCAGGAAAACTAAAGCAAAGTGTAATAGAACGATCAATATGGACGGTCGTCGACCCCTCCAAGTTTATAATACACCATCCCCTATTTCAGTATTTGAATAATGTCTTTAGTTCTCATACTGTAATGACACCTCAATAGAACAATAATTTTATTTTTAAGAGAAAAATTAAACTTAGATAATATTAATTATTTCTAATTGAAAATTTGAAGAACGAATGACAGCTCATTTTCCTTTGAATTGCTTTCCAAAACAGAAATTTCAAAATTGTAAAAGCGATTTACCTAATTTATACGTCACTAACAATATTTACCTACGTTAACAAATACATATATGTATTTTTTTGCAGGAAGAATTTTATAAAAATGTTAAATTTTAATGACTTTAATAATCTCTTCACTAATACTATTAGCATACTTCCTTAAACCATTAGCAATTTCGTATTCATTTACATTAAAATTTAAGTTAAGGTTGCAAAAATTCAAATTCTATTTAAATTTCTATCGATCCATCTCATCTACTATATTGGTTTCTACGAATATAATAAGAGAAGCCCGAACCGTTTCTAATTTATTTTCATTTCTTTTTTACGATTAAATTATGGGTAACAAAAATGACAACAAAAAAGGTTTTGAAAAAAAGAACATGTGGTTTTCAAATTTACTACCTTTTGTGATTGCTATACACAGATTTTATTCAAAATTATGATTAACTTTTACCACCGAGGGGCAAGACGTGATTGATTTTTTAAATTCCGTTTGTATTAAAATTACAAATTAAAAGGTATTCGTTTCAGTAACATTAAGGTGCAAACGACTCGTCCTTCTTTCATGGTTATCTTGATATGACAGCTCTAATCAAACGGAACAAAGTTACGCTTCGGATTAGTTAGACATTCCAAATATTTTTAGATTACATATATATTTAACTTTAGACGATGGAACGTGTGATAATCCAACAAATTCCATTTATTTGCAATGCAATCACAACGCGATTGTATCTACATGCATTGGAATATACCTATCTACAATCTCTTAAAGTAGAATTTTATATAACAAGATTCTGGATCCTTTTTTAAGCCTTAATTGGCTTTGTTTAAAAAAGCACCATATTCCATTTACCCTGTGAAACCTTCAGAATATAACAGAAATGATTTCATGTATTTCGTGCATAATTAGCACTACAGGCCTAGAAGGTTTATGGCTTGGTATATTCTTTTTCTCCATTCCTTTCTATCCTTGGCTATGCTTTTCTAATTTTTGATCCTTATATCTTTTATCTCCTTAACATCCATCTCGCTGGAGGTCTTCCTCTCTTCCTTCTTCGTCCAATTCCACTATACATAATCTTTTTAGGTACCCTTTCGCTATCCATTCGCTCCAGATACCCCATCCATCTTAGCCTACTCCCTTTCACTGTGCCTACTATGTAGGTTGGTTCCTTATTGCTTTTTCTTTGCCAGATTTCACCTTCCTTCGTTCCCTTATAGATCTTGTGCAGATTTTTCCTCTGCCAGACTGTTAGCATTTTTTGTTCTGCTTTATCTATTGCCCACGTTTCGCTGCCAAATAACACTATCAGTCTCAGAACCGTTTTGTATATTCTTATCATAGCACTTCTAGATAATAGTGAATTCCTAGTCCTAGTGAATTCCACGCCAAAGTGCATAAATAATTTTACCTCTTGGAACCTGTACCGTTTTCCCTTTAACGCCACTTTCCCTTCCCTGTTTCCTTCACCCTTAGTCCATTCCCTAGCTCCATTCTTCCTGCACTTTGCTCGAGCCGTATCACTACCTCACTTAACTCCTTTTTACTTCTTGACACTATCAGGATGGTGATGGCGTTTATGACATATTACCCTCGTTCTATTTATGCTGACCCTTCGCGCAACACATTCCAAAACATAGCTAAACAGTATTGAGGATAAAGGGTCCCCCTGTTTAACTCCTTCACTTATCGCAAAAATTTCAGATTGTTCACTTCCTATCCTTATACAGCATTGTGTCCCTTCCAGTGTTAGTTTTACCATTCTAAATAGTTGTCATCCACTCCCAATTCTTTTAATTTAATGCAACTATTGTGTTCTTATCACTACTTAAAAATGGTTGACTAATATCAAGGTCTAGGAATTGTAGTCTACTCCAAATGTTTGAATAAACCTTTGAAGAACTTTATATCTAATCTTATCGTCACTAACTTTCTTTGACTTAGCGATTAATAGGCGTTTTCTTCCTCACACCCTAGCCCTTTCGGTTGGAGAAAGAATGGTCTTCTACAGTATACACTACACCATTCAAAAACTCTTCCTTTTGTCTGTCTTAATATTTAAGTTTCTTTATCCTTCTCTGTGTAGTTATTATCTATAACATTATCCTGTGTGTACTTTCCACGGCCAAATTTTGCCCTGTTGATATTATTTCCATTGGGTTATAAAAAATACGGTTCGATTATTGTTAAATTTTAATGTAAAGCTTGTTATTACGTTTCGCCCTAAGACCGGTTTTCAAAATACAGTGCACTCTTAATAGGTAGCTTGGAAGCATGCGCTCTACAATTTTCAAAATGCTCTGTTATGTACCTTTTGATTCTCCATATACGAAAACGCTTCTGCCTTCGACTTCAGCACTCATCAACATTTATAGAGTAATCGATCAACAATCGAAGAAATATGTTGACGCGTACTCTATGGTGAAAATGTATTTGGTCTACTCTACACGATGGTAATAAAAGAGTTTCAATAGGTTTTTGGCACGTTTGACCCCCAAATTTATTTAACGGGTTTTTTATTTGTTTACCTACCTATTACCCATCTATTTAAATGGCACAATGTCCGATATGAAAGATCTTGAGAATGTGATCGACAAAATTTACCTATTCTGAAGATATGTTCAACTGTTTGGCATGCTTTAACCATAAGTTTACCTTTGAGTGAAAAATCACGTTGATCATAATTTTGGCATTCTTTAGAGTTAATCACTACGACAGGCTTATTCTCTGCGAGCTTACTTACTCAGTTACTATTTCCTGTACTTTGCTCAGCAATCTCATCTCAGCGCCTTGAATTTTTCTTTTTTTCATTCCGTGTTATCGCTTTTGCTTCTGATCCGTAGGTAAGAATTAGGGTTACTGTTTTTTGAAAATTTGTTCCTCCGTTTGTTTATTGTTTAAAAAAGTTCTCTTGATGCTAGAGTGCTGTTTTTTCGACTGTTGTATTGATTTCGTCTTCAAGCTTTCCTGTCAGTCAGTTTGGATCATGCGTCACAGCAATCCAAACACAAATCATCGCGATGGAAAATTCTATTAGGGAAGGAGTCTATCAATAACAGATTCTCAATAGTAGGTAACTAACAGCCGAGCAACGGGGATAGAATATAAGCTTTATTCTAGTGCTGGAGTGCATCCAGGTTACAAAACACATTGATATAGATCTAATATAGATGCATTGGCATTTCAGTATAAAGGGTAACATTATAACCAACCCACTAGCCAAAGAGGGTCGAAAAATGCCTTTACAGGACCTTAATACGGAGTTGCACAGAACTGGTCAGGAGATTAATAGAAACCATGCTAAAGGAAATAGCAGAAGAAAGATTGTAGGAACATTCCTGGTTGAAGTTACTTTCACATAACCAGCACCGCTTATGTGAAGGTTGTCGTAATCAAAAATAGAAGTTGAATGAATTATGTCTTTTTTGGGCCAAAAAGATTCACAAAGTTAAATGAAAGTATATGGGCTTCAGTTGAGAATATCCACAGTTCTATTACATGATACAAATAGTTCTTATAAATCAATCGGTACTGATTATTGAAATGGGTGCATAACGTCAATTCATTGCAACCTGTCCACGATGGAATTACTGCATCTTAATGTTAAATTCGCACGGTTTTCAAACTTCTCTGTAAAATACGTCATAATTGTGTTAAATTTTCAATAGATCTTTCTTTGATAGGTCTGTTTAGAGTTGCTTGGTGCTATTTAGAGGAAATATTCACGATTTAGCGTGAATATCTACTATAATAACTAATAAGGTATCTACAATGGTTAATGTTATTCATTACAAAAAAGGAATACGTATAAAAGAAACCAAATGGAATGATTAAAATTCGCATTCGCATTTCAAGTGACACAGTAATGGATCAAAACAACAACAGTAATTGGGGGAAATTAATGTTCAAAAAGGTGAAGCTTTTAATTACAATTTCAAAGATAATTTGAAAGAGGAAAGATTGGAAATAGAACTTAATATATAAAAAAAAACGAACAGTAATTAAACAGGAAAGGAACAATTAAACACAATTGTTCAGAATAGTGAGTGACTCGGTTTTTTCGATTAAAAGTAATTAAATTTATGTGCATTCATGGAAGCGAATAACTAATTCGCTTCTAAATGTTCTACAAGAAGGGTACATTTTATATTAATTTCCACACCTTTGGAACAGACATTCAGAATTCTTTATAGCCCACTTACGCATCAACTAAATATTTTCCAAGTCGTGAAAATTCTCTTGTATCCGTATCCCTGTTCACGCGCCGAGCTTATTTCCAAATTAATGTAAATAATGTATTGTCATATCTTCCCTTAGGCGACTTTGTTTTAGTACATCATATTTTTTAGTACAACGTATTTTTAAATAGATTGGAACGTTGAAGGTGTATTAGCGATGTTATGATCGACCAAATTTGATTACTTGATTTTCTGTCAACTCAATAAATCCCCTCGGAAAGCTAAAGGAATAGTTATTTCTACAACTAGAGAAGAAAATTGTGCTTTTTACAACTCGAGCTCAAAGTTTGAGTCAATTGAGCGGAAGTTGAAAAAACATTTTCTTTTCGTATTTTATACAAAATGTTTCCTAAAACTGCATATAATTAAAACCAGTTGAAAATTCTGTTCTAGCATTGCCATAGGCCGAACAAATTGTAATGAAAGAACAAACATTTTAATTTTTCAGGCTTTTTTATTAGTCATGAATATTCATCTTAAAAAAAAATTTAGATATTCGTACTCAGCGTTAAAAAACATATAAAATTGATATATCAAATCTCGGTGTAATAAAATTTTCATATTTCACACACCATTTTCAAGGTGTTACCGGCGGACGACATAAAAAACTTAGGTTACTTTTCGATGCTCTATCAGAATCTGAAGTCAGAATTTTAAAATTCCGTAACACAAAAAAGCTACATACACACAGAACGAATTCAGATACAGAACAAATTTATTCGGTGAAAATTATATCCATGAAATTTGCATTTATAACATTGTAGAATTGTAGATGTTGACAGTTTACTGAATTCATTTGTTTTCCTGCAATGGATAAATGGTGTCGGTAATACTGTTTACTTTCATCTCTAGAGGGGAAAATGTAACTTTCTTCGCTCAAATAGTTATTTACATTGTAAAGCGGGAAACAAGAGTTTTTCCTTTTGAGCAAAAAGTTTGCCAGACGAGCCCTTCGTAAAGAGTACCTAGGCAACCTAGAAAAGCAAGAACGCATAAGGAATGACATGTAAATCACAGTCATTTGGGAAAGAAAACGTTGTAAAATAATTCTTTCTGCTATTTAGCATTACCCTCCAGTTTTCAGTACATTCAGAATATTTGTGCCCTTAAAAATGTTTATCTAAGGTCTTTCTGAGGGAGGCTTCCTGTAATGTCTTTTCACGATACAAACTGTGTCCTTGACCGAGTATATGGAGTGATGTTTCTTCCTCCTTCACACAACCCCTGCACATTGGCTTGAAGGCCGACTCTATGAAGGTGTCTTCGCATTCGACAGATAGGTATGTTTTCCTTGCTAAATCTCAGCATATTTTAATTAGATGACACTCCTGGCAGGGTCCTTGCCTCGCCTTTGAGCAGGGACGTTTCTCCAATATTATTGCTCCTACCATTCCTTTACCCCCCCCCCCCCAAAGTTCCATGCACAATTCCATATATCGCATCGGATTATACAGGGTGACCCAGGGCTGTGTGATTGGTCCATAACTTTTTTGCTATTCAAGATATCGACATGCGGTTTTCACCAACAAGTAAGCACACTTATACTGCACATTATAAAAATATTTTGATTATATACAGAATGTTCCTATACAGGGTGGTAAACCAAAGTTATGTTTTTTTAAATGGAACACCCTATATATTTCTACATTATTAGTTTTTACATGAAAAAATAATGGCACTTTGTATAGGTCACTATGGGTCTATCTCTCTCCGTTTCGGCGTTATTCAACGTTTTGTTCGAAAAAAGACTCATATTTGATGGGTCACTGCCCAGTAGGCCATGGATATTTTTCGAAAAACTTGCCACAGAAAATTTTAGAATAACTTGGAATTTTAATAAATAGTCGACTTTTGGTCCATGCATGCACACACTATACAGGGTGTGCTGAAACGCAAAAAGTCGAATAACTCTTTATTTATAAATGTAACACCCTGTATTTCTGTTCACGATTCGATTAAGTTTTTTATAAGCTTTCCACTGATATACAATTTGTATGGTCAATTCTGAATAGTTACTGAGATTTTCCGGAAAAACTATTGTAATTATGAAGAAGTAGATTTTTGCAATTAGGCTGCTGTCAGCGAATATCGCAAGTGTTTAGATATCTTGCAACACGAGTAAAACATCCACTTGAGTTTCTTCATCAATCCTCCCTACCAATATCTCTTTTTTTCCATGTTTAATGCTGCCAGATTCATCAAATCGATTTCTAAGTTTTGAAAAGAAATGACTTGTGGTACTCTCGTATCGGGAGATTTTTGATGGTATATTCTACTGGCTAACAAAATATTTCGATCGACTTCACCAATACAGTAACAAGGGCGTCGCCAAGGGGGGGCCAGGGGGCCATCGCCTCCCCTGGGAAAAAGAAAAAAGGCAAGTTATTAAAAATAAAAATAAATTTTGTACGAAATCTTGAAAAAACGCCAGAGCCACGAACTCCCAATAGTGCTTGCCCCCCCCCTCTGGGAAAATTTTCTGGCGACGCCCTTGTACAGTAAACCATATTGATTAATTCTTGATGCGTGAAATTGATTTTAGTCGAGCAAAAATGTGCAACAGTAACAATGTAGATTATCACACTAGCATCTAAATTAACTGTCATATCACTTGCGATATTCGCTGACAGCAGCCTACTTGCAAAAAACCACAACTTCTTCATAATTACAATAGTTTTTCCGATAAATCTCAGTAACTATTCAGAATTGACCATGCAAATTGTATATCAGTGGAAAGCTTATAAAAAACTTAATCGAATCGTGAACAGAAATACAGGGTGTTCCATTTATAAAAAAAGAGTTATTCGACTTTTTGCGTTTCAGCACACCCTGTATAGTGTGTGCATGCATGAACCAAAAGTTGACTATTTATTAAAATTCCAAGTTATTCTAAAATTTTCTGTGGCAAGTTTTTCGAAAAATATCCATTTCCTGCTGGGCAGTGACCCATCAAATATGAGTCTTTTTTCGAACAAAACGTTGAATAACGCCGAAACGGAGAGAGATAGACCCATAGTGACCTATACAAAGTGCCATTATTTTTTCATGTAAAAACTAATAATGTAGAAATATACAGGGTGTCCCATTTAAAAAAACATAACTTTGGTTTGCCACTCTGTATAGGAACATCCTTTATATAATCAAAATATTTTTATAATGTGCAGTACAAGTGTGTTGACTTGCCAGTGAAAACCGCATGCCGATATCTTGAATAGCAAGAAAGTTATGGCCCAATCACACAGCCCTGGGTCACCCTGTATAAAAGGCATTGTTCGATCTTCTTTAGCTAGTGGATCGATTATTACGTCACCCTTTACAGGGGAATACACGGATCTTTGTTTTGTTTTGTTTTGGACCTCTTTTATCATTTACCTGTTCGTCTCTTCTCGGTACCATTATATCGTACGGTACGTTTGTGAGGTACAATTTCTTTACTATGTCCGTTCTTTGAACACACACCTGATATTTCATATCTATCTCCAAAACTTTTTAAAAATTCCAAGAAACAGTTGTTATCCGAATGGCTAGATTATCCACATCTATCACAAATATACAGTGCATCAATTGTAGAATTCGAATTTATAATGTAACCATTGTATTTATCGAATGAAACCCACATATAGGGCTCAAGAACAACAAGATTTTGCATGGGCATGATTTTTGTATTCGCGAACAGCACGGTCCAAATTTTGGGAAAATTTCTGTGCATCAAATACGTCAAGATAATATGCAGACAGCCAACTATTCCTTTTAGCATATGGACCTCCCCGTTTTCTTATTACCATCATCACTAGACTAATATTCGTGCACGTGTACCACTCTCAGTATATTTGTCTAATCATGTTACAGATAATTGTGGGGAAAAGGAAGTTTGCATCTAGTTTTTGGATGTGCAAACATTTGTTGTGTTAAAAAGTTACTTAATTTTCAAAATAATACAATGACCTACTTATTAACATACTCATAAATAAACGAATTCAATTTTATCACAGTATAAACTGCGGCGCGTCATATTCACAAACGTTAAAATTACTGTACATTTTTAATAGGTTTGAAATGCAGGTTGTAATTTATGTGGAATGAAATTAATCCATCATAGCATGGAATTTCATTTCAAATACAACGCTTTATTCGATGCGAGCTTTTACTTTGATAGACCTAAAATATATCGACTTAATTCATTACAACAATAATTTTGTACAGGCGTAGTCACATAAGAAGGCGAGCGCGGCAATGCGCAAACGACGAATTCACGCTGCTTGTAAAATTTCGCTTAGCTATAAGTCAGTGTCGTTTCATTTTGTTGTTGTAGATATGTTTATTCATCACTAAATATGAACATTAATGTTATTTATTGAATTATAATTACTGGATAATTACATACTTTAGTGATATATAATGAAATTCCAATAAGTTATTGAAAAAAATGCACTTGTGTGGATGCATTTATTATGGTACGCAACTGACTTGTATTTTTACAGTATTCGGCTTTCGGAGTCATGAATCGGGTTGCGCCGGTTCTCGCCTTCTTATGTGACTACGCCTGTACATATACAATCCCACCCACCAAGAGAAGGGTCGATTCACAATTTGCACATATTAAGGTAGTAGGTGTCCATCGCTATGGCAAGTAAACAATTAAAACCCTTGACGCTCATGTTATTAAGATTTTTGTTTGTTACATTTATTATTATATTTTGTTATTTCAGTCTTGGTTATTTTTCTAGAGTACCCAGATTAGATCTTTTCGGTAAATTAAACCGTCGAAAAACTAATATTCTACCATTATTGGTTATTCTCTTTTCAAGCTCCTTTCTAGTTTTTCTCTTGTACTGGTTTCTACATTTCCTAAATTTTGTTGATTCTCCTTGACACATTTTCTAATAACACCC
The DNA here is from genome assembly GCA_036250285.1 of Pyrocoelia pectoralis. NCBI lineage: Eukaryota > Metazoa > Arthropoda > Insecta > Coleoptera > Lampyridae > Pyrocoelia > Pyrocoelia pectoralis. The sequence goes on from CM070075.1 coordinate 71,968,766, forward strand.
ATTCGTCATTTTTTTATCATTCCCTTCACATTACCCATTTCCGAAAATAATACCAAACACTTTTTCTTTTGTAACGTCTAAAAGAAGTTTCTTGGCAACCTTTTTTTCTGTTCTTTCAATTTTAGGAATGCGCATGAAAGAGAATTTTTCTCAATATTAATTACAGTTGGTATATCTAAACCACCTTTTCTATGTTTTACTTATTGATACGATTTTCAACGGATTTAGACTTTGCACGTGCTGTTCATCGGTTTTTCCTTTACTGCCTTCTATATTTGTATTATCACATAATTATATACCAAGTACAATGTGGAGTGTGTAAAATGGCTGCTGCTTTTGTCATTATTTAGGAAAACTTACTTTGAGAGGTTATAGATTTCTTTGGGTACCGGTGGGTGTACCAAATTTAAGGTAACATACCCATAAAATTCCCTGCCCAATTATGGGTTTCAATCGAAAATCACATGATGTAATTTTAGTGACCTGCAAGTAATATCGCAACCACACCACACGTTTTTTTGAGAATTGATTACCTACTAACAAATTGTGATTCTTCAAACAGTAAATAGTAATCGAATAATCGTCTAATCTAATCGAGAATAAAGTAATACTGTTTGATTCTTCTAAAAAAATTATTTTTGTTTTGCCTGCACACTTTACAAATTACTATTACAAGCTTTTTTTTCAAAAACAAACTTCATCTATTATATTATAAGTAATACATAAAGGGTCTGTCCCAGATAAAAGTTGACGCAACTGAAGCGCGCCAAGCGGCGGGAATTGTGGAGGGGGGTCTGCTAACGTGGACGCAACTCGCGCCAGTCGCCTGCATTCTTATCTATGCGGGCTGTGGATCAGTGCACACGACTGTTCGTTTGGACCTCTGTTGAAGTGACGCGTCGAACATGCTTCGTTCCGTCATAAAATTTTGCGTTTTACTCAATCAAACGAGTGCCGAAACTGTTGCTATGCTGAAGAAGGCTTTGGGAAAGTCCTTAAAAGGCTGCAAAGCAGAGTGAACCGTGTGAGGAAAGAGATCACGAAGTCCTGGCATCTTCACCAGGACAACGCTCCGGCACACATGGCCTTCATTGTTGCCGACTACCTGGCCAAACGGGGTATGGCAATATTAGCCCAGTCGCCATACAGTCCGGACGTGTCCCCTGCGGACTTCTTCTTATACCCAAGAATCAAGAGGAACCTCAAGGGCCACCATTTCGGGACTTTAGAAGCCGTCTAAAAGGCTACGACGAGGTGCTTTAAGGAGTTCCCCCCTCTTGTAGCTATATCTGCAATAATTTTTTTTCCTGAACTCATTGAACTTTATTTTGGGATAGATCCTGTAAGAATAATAATTGTTCTTATGAACGTTGTTAACTATTTTTTCTTCCTTCTTTGCGTTCTTGCTGACCGTTATTGTTATTTTTCCCTTTTTTTTGCTTTGGGTATTTTGTATTGACATCAACGTATTATCTTTGTGACCTATGAATGTGATATTTAATTTAGGGAGAAGTTAAAACATGCGAATACAGTAGATGATCATTCACAACTCTTACCAACTAATAGCGAACAAGGATGGCATTGTGGGCAGGTGTGTCGTCTTGCAGTAATCACTAACTTCCTATCTCACAGTTTTCTTTGAGATAACACTCTCTATTGTTCGCCTGATCAGTTGCAAGGAATCCCTCCTATACAAAATGCCGTTGTTACAGTGGAATAAACTGAGCATTGTCTTCTCTTTTAACTTCTCTTGTTTTTTGGTTTTTTGTATCACCGCTCTCCTTTTGATAGCTATTCGGCTTGGTTTCTGTCATGATCGATTTCAGGAAGTTGGAATCACTTGCTATTGAGCCAATGACAAAATTACTCACACTGTGCAATTTTTTATGACCTCTCAAATAAGGTACAAACCATTTTTTTGCAGATCTTTCGAAGCTTTGAATCGCGTTATTACTACTGATTCCCGGCCTTCTCGAAATAAAAAATACGTACGTTTAATAAAAAATCATCACTAATGTACTAGTAGTACATTTTAGTGATATTTTTGCCATATTTTGCGCGGAATTTAAAAATACTTTCGATGAGATGCGGTTATCGAGGAATCATAAAATTTATCATGAAAGTTTATTTGTTCTTTATCGGGATCACCTTACACCTCTTTCAAACAGTGCATGGATAACCTGCTCTTCTTCTACAAACAAATAATTTTTAATTTCAGCGATCCAAAATACAATATGAAGAAAACAGGATGAACTATTGGCCAAAAATCTTGAATCGTCCAATGTGATGACGCTAACCGTCCGTAACAAGCTAAGACATAAATTGTTCAAATCACGTTATGTAAAACTTTTGGATTGATAAATAACTTTTACATTTATATTTATTACTTTATCACATTTGGAACGTTATTTAAAGTTATCTTTTTAGGAATTCGAACAAACAGAGGTTTCTTTCGCTCTCTTTTGTACCTACATTTCCTTGTAACAATCCCTATGGAATTGTTAGATAAATCGGTTCAGGAAAAGGTGTTTAACATTTAGGAGGTGACTTATCCATTTTTTATTTACAGCTAGAGGGCAATGATCAGGCCATAATCGTTCATTACGAAAAAAGATGTAATAAGTAATTCGATGACTTCAAGTTTATATTTCTGCATATAACGCAATAGTTAAGTAGATACATCAATTCAACAATAGAATCCAATTATAAACGGTGCTATGAATCCATCATCATTCAATTTCACACTGAACGCAAAATGTTTGCCAAATTTGATGTGCAACTTACTGTGCACTTCAAATTGCAATTTAGCCGTCATTTTCATCTAATAAGTGTTACATCCCAGTCATTTGGTCAACACCTCGGTATATACTTAAGTAGCAAAATACATAGAGATATATGACATATCGCGATTTTCTTAATTTGTATAATCCTGAAATGTATTTTCGTATTTATCTATTTTCATTTTATTAAAGCGATGGTGCTCTACATGCAAATGTTATTTGTTCATGCACGGAAAGAAAAACATATCAATAACGCTAGGAGGGTGATTTCCGTTCTCATTAAAGTGAGCATTAGCCTAATACAAGCCGATTACTCTCTGTTCAGTTCAATGGAGCATCATCAATAGGTTCACTTCAATGATGCTTTTATACATTAGAGTGAACCGTCTAAATGGAGTATTTTCGATAAATACGAAAATACTTCAAATGTAGGTGTCATTAAAACGTTAAAAAAAGTTGTATTGATTTAGTGTTAACAACCACTTTAATGGCTGCGAAAACGTTTTATAATGTTTGCTCGTTTATCAAAGCGTATTTGACGTATTTGTCGTACTAATTCGCTTTTTTTAACTACGCAAAATCCATACAAATTTTGATTTCGATTAAATTTCGTTCATTCGTCAATCAAGAATATAACATAAATTTGAAAACCCTGCATAAAAAGCGAAATTTTGAATTTAATAACAATTATTAATCTGCATCAATCATACGAAAGGTACCTCCACATATAGAGGTTTATGATTAAGGTGGCCTAGTTAATAGTTAGGCCCTTGCTTGATATTGATCTGTTACGTTACATCGTTTACAATAAATTTAAGTATTTTTGTTCTAAAAGTCCCTTGTTAATGAAGAGAACTTATGTATACTTACATATAATTAAGGTACTTATGATGTAATCTTACATTTAAAACAAACGAAAAGTTTTTTATAAAGATCAATCATAAAACTTCAATTAGGGCAACATACAAATAATAACTTTTTATTTTTCTTTCAGAAACAAGCTATGCTGGTACGGCAGTTGGAAGAAGAATTAAGAATGAGAATGCGGGGTCCTAGCATCGAGATACAACAACAAATGGAAGCACTTTATCAAGAGAACGAGCATTTGACTAGAGAGATCGCCATCTTGAGAGACACAATTAAGGTGCTTTTAAACTTTATTACGTACTTGAAAATATATAAATTTTACTTAAACTATTCCATTGAGATCTTTGGACGTGTACGAGGTTTTTAAGAATCTTGACGTCTGTAACGGAATGAAGAATTGCTTACATAAAACTGAAACGTTCCTTATTTAAATATTAAAATACTGTTGGGATTGACATTAGATATTTCTTTTTTAATTTGAGTGACTTTTTTCTCTTCATCTCTATAGGCATTTCACCTTGTTATTGTATGAAAATGAATTTCGGAAACTTTGCCGTACAATACTTTCAATGGAATTAAATGTGTTCATAACAATCAAAATAATTTAGGTAACGCGATTTCTGACAAAGCCACCTTTTTGTTTGAGTTGAGTTGAGTGACAAAGTAATTGGTAGGTTAGCCACAAACATAAATATAATATAATCATTTAAATGACCGTATGAGCTTTTGCATCCTTTGCATGGATGATAGTTTAATCTGAACACTCCATAGTAGGATTTATAAATTCTCTTGTCGTTAGAAAAAATAAAATTCAGATAAATAAGGAAAACCTAACAGGATACACTCATTTCGCCATAGCTTAGGTATATGTTTTAACTTTCCTTACAATAAGGATTTCTTTAACATATACACTCAGCCGTAGTGTAATATAAGATTTTCCTTCCATTAAGATCATAACTACTCACTTGCTCCACCGTCGAAAAATTCACATTATTTCGATTGACGATATAATTAATTGTCTACTTAGTGAGGACCATTTCATTTTTCATTTAGGGGTACTTAAAGTATCACTATTCTGTAGGTAACAATTGATAACAAAACACGAGTTTTTGGAATTCTTTCACAGCGTTCTGAGCTACCTTTTAACATATTTTTCAGTTGCCCAAAGATATTGAAACTATGCTGCTGTGAATGGCAAATTTAATTTGTTTCTTATTCGAATATTCGTTAAAAAAATTCTACTTATTCGTTTTATTCGTTTTATCCGTTTTATTCGTTTTATCCGTTTTATCCGTTTTATTGGTTTTACTCGTTTTATTCGTTGGGCTAATATTATTCCCTATATTCGTGTAATTTTTTAATTAAAAAATTCTAATTATTAACGTGATAAATAAAAAATGATTAAATGAATGTTAACAAATACTGACACTTACACTTATAGCTATAAAAAAGGTCTAAATTAATTACAGTTTTCTTAAAAAACATACTACGCATTGGGTTGGCATTGGCATAACACTATTCTCACACTACAAAATCTTAAAAAAATATATAAAATTATTATAGTATTTACCTGCAGATAAATAACGATTGATTTGATTGATTGATTGATTGATTTATTGATTCATTATTGATTACAAATGTTAAATTACACAAAAAAGAACTTGACGCTTAAACTAAAAGTTTATCTGCGTCTAAAAAGTAACATAATTAAAAAATTACAAACAACTATTATGGTGTGTCTTATTTAAAGTAAACCGAATCCTATTAAAACTAGTGTTAACAATACATATAATAAATAATCCAGTAATTACTTAACGAAGGAACACATAAACTCAAAACATAAAAATTTGAAATGGGGAAACGGATAACACAAGTTTTCTTATTTGAATATTCGTAAAGAATATTCGAATTCTAATAACAAAAATAACAAAAAAATTCGTTTTATTCGTCTTATTCGTTTTATTCGTTTCATTTGTTTTTATTCTAATTCGATAAAAATTGCCACCATTAGTGAATACTTTAAAATCCTCAGTTACTTTTGTTGCACATTTTGTTTTACTACGTTGTAGACTTAAAACCTAGCGTTATTCCTAATTAATTGGTTACAATTAACAATCTCTACTAGATCTGTCATATTACCCAGCAAACACACATATAAAATATACGTACATATATAAAATTGAAGTAAATACCCCTACATATAGTACGTAACAATCTCCATATAATTTTCATTGGGAGTTACCAAGCGTGTAAAAGTTGCCCCCCCCCCTCCAGGATTGTTATCAATGACCCACTGAACAATATTAGAGGGGGGGGGAAGTTGAACGGCCGCCATCTTGTCCGCCATCTTGAAAATACGCGCGAACCTATTTTTGGCTATATCTTAGCAACCGTATGTCCAAATCGAACGTACGTAGACTCTAATTGCACAGTTTTGTATTCCTAAGATAAATTGTTATATAACCGAAATTGATAACCCTAGCGGATTTAATGTTTTTGGGCTTAAAATCTTAAATTATGGAATATGTAAAAAAAACGCTAAAAAACATATCACTTTTGATTTTATTATTATTAATCTTTTAGATCTCGCTTTTATGAATAAAATGCAAAAACAATCAACGAAATCCGAGCACTGGTTACCAAAATATACAAGATTTAGGAATAGGTACCGCACCTTTGCTCAGCACACAATAATTGGGAGTTACAGGTCAAATTGAAAATTTCATAAGTTTGTTCTCTACAAAATGTGCGAATTAATACTAAATACATACATCAATTTTTGAAGGCTTATGCCCCATTCGCGATTCACTCGCCCTCATAAGAATAATGATCGCCATGACATGAATCAGATCCGAAAAACCGTACCGGTGAATAAATCGAAAATAACCGTTTTATGCGTTTCGCACCTTGTCGTTTTTTTAATTAATTAATTTAATTTAGGCTTTCAGGGAGAAGAGGTGACCATCAAATGACAAGTATTATTATACGGAACACTTTACGCAGACATTTGCAAAGAGCAGTGTAATTTAATGATTTTTTTCTTGAATTGCATCAGTTTCCACAATTCTGCTTGTAACCACATTTAAGAATCTCAATGCAAGCGGGGCTGACTTCCGGAATTGTTATCCACACGGGAAGGAATCTGTGATCGAGTTTCTTCCACCCATGTTGAATTGGATGTGGGGCTTGAAGCTCAGCCTTATGTGCCCTGCTCCAAATGGTAGCTTGGTAAGCTGCTCTCTTGCAGTGTAATAGGAGAACGTCTTGTGTCGGGTGCATCATTTGTAAACTTTTGTTTCGGTGACAGAATATTAACTTTCGTTGTTGATTAATGGATTCTGCACCGCCTCCATAAACTTGAATAAAGAAAGGCTTCAAAGCTTTGAACTTTGTAGACTCCAAATTTCACCACTGCGAATGGATTTTCCATCATTTGGACGATGACCTGAATTACAGTGTCTGGGTTCCTTTTCCAGGCACTGAATTCCGTCCTTTTAGACTTTTAGAGCGTCCTCTCAGTGAGGAAGTGGAGTCACAACCCGTAAGTGTGACAAACAATGGACGTGCAAACTACACTGCTCTTTGCAAATGCCCTTGTGTAAATTAATCCGTATAATAATTGTCATTTGATGTTCACCTCTTCTTCCTAAAAGCCTAAATTAAATCAATTAATTAAATAAACGAGAAGGTGCGGCACAAAAAAAATTATTAATTTATAAAATTTGTATTAATTCGGGTATTTTCGATTTATTCACCGGTACGGTTTTTCGGATCTGATTCATGTCATGGCAATCATTACTCCTATGGGGGCGAGGGAATCGCGAATGGGGCATAAACCTTCAAAAATTGATTACACTTAATTAATGCATGTATTTAGTAGTAATTCGCATATTTTTAAGAGAGCAAACTTATGAAATTTTTAATTTGACCTGTAACTACCAATTATTGTGCTCAGCAAAGGTGCGCTACCTATTCCTAATTCTTGTATATTTTCGTAACTAGTGCTCGGATTTCGTTGATTGTTTTTGCATTTTATTCATAAAAGCGAGATCTAAAAGATTAATAATAATAAAATAAAAAGTGATATGTTTTTTAGCGTTTTTTTTACATATTCCATAATTTAAGCTTTTAAGCCCAAAAACATTAAATCCGCTAGGATTATCAATTTCGGTTATATAACAATTTATCTTAGGAATACAAAACTGTGCAATTAGAGTCTACGTACGTTCGATTTGGACATACGGTTGCTAAGATATAGCCAAAAATAGGTTCGCGGGTATTTTCAAGATGGCGGACAAGATGGCGGCCGTTCAACTTCCCCCCCCTCTGATATTGTTCAATGGGTCATTGATAACAATCCTGGAGGGGGGGGCCAAACTTTTACACGATTGGTAACTCCCAACATTACATTGTTACGTACTAATATGCTTTTTATATATCAAGTATGTAGGTATTCTTTAATAAAGTTATATAAACCGTATGTCACAGATTACGTATAAGTATTTTACATAATAGTATAGAAACTTACGGATATTCTGTATACAGAAATTTATATAATATATACATACAGATAATTACATATCACTCATGAAATTCATGTGCTGTCATATTTACATAATTAGATTTATGTACGTTATATGTAAAATCTTATATGTAAGAAGTATTACATATTTTTTATGTCTGCCTTCTGTAAATATAATTAGGAATTATCATTACATATATTGTATGGTCGAAAATAAAGTCCGTTCCTATTTACGCCGCATAAGTAATCGCACGCGCATATTTTCTATAACACCAAAAATTGTAGTTCACGTACCTTTAATATTAGATCCATATCGACATATCGACTAAAATGCGTCTAATTTATATAGAAAATAAATAATATAAAATAAATTAAAATTTAAATCCTGGTCATTTTTAACATAAAGTTATAGATATAATTATTGAATAAGACTTCACTCAGCGATATAATCAAACAAAATTTAAACTAGTAACGCGAAACAGCGCAAAGTTACGAAGTATGAAATAAAAAGAAGGGATGTTTCAGATTAGCGCAGTGGTACAATGTCGGATGCAAAGAAAACACATGTGCGATTTCGGAATTTGAAACGCACACCCGGCAAAGGTTCGAATCCGGTTAAGGGAAACGTTTCAAGCAAGTATAAAATAATAAACTGTTGGCTTTCAGTTCAGGTAAAAAAACGGGTTGGTGCAAGAATTACTTAAGTTAAATATAATTAAAAGTACAGTTGCATGTAAAAATGTAGTTTTTCCATTTTTTCATCGCACCGCTTTTACAACTAATATTTTTTATGTAAACGGTATATAAATTCATGTGCTACAGTTGTAAAAGAATTTACATCTAATAGACATATATATTATATGTCAAATTGCTGACATCCTGACATTAGTTATCTCTTATTTATTTTCCAGTTTTATGTAATTCTAACAAGCTCTTACATAATTTGCATGTATTTTATATATAAATGTGTTTGCTGGGTATGAAAATGATTACTAAAACAAATTTTTATTTGTTCCGCTTCAAATGAATTAGTGTCTAAAATAAATATGTAACCTATACTCTCATCTAAAATTTTATAATAAAGACAAAAATAAATTTTATCTCTACTCTACCCTAGGTTATTTTTTTGATTAGCTGGTCTTGGCACTTCACATCTTTGGTAACTTATTCTCTATTAACTGCATCCCTTCCACTGTTCAACATTTTCGCCAACCATTGCATCTTAACATCCATACCAAATATTTTTAAAAATAGTATGTGAAATGTTTTTAAATTTAAGTACAAATGCGAGTATGTTTATTACTTCAACTCACAATTTTTCGCTAAATTCTTACTATGTAACATCATTCTTGCAGCTTCCGCCAATTTACTGTTTTCTCTTCTGGCTCATCCTTAGTGTTGCACATCCATGACTTTTATTATACAGTGTGTCCCACTCGCTATCGGCCCCAGATTTTCGCTTGTAGAGGTCAAAATAATGGTCATAATTTAATAAAATTTGGTACTTACCAACATTTTTGTGTGGAAAGCATGGTGGCATCAAAGAAAATGTTGGAAGTGATCACCAAGAGCATCCAGGCGTGCCTGAGCACGTCTTTCCATGTTACGGAAGGTAACATTTCGGGATTCACAGCTTCAATTTCACGCCGAATATTGCCTTTCAGTTGCAAAAGAGTCCATGGCTTGTTCGTTTCCTTTCAGCATGCTCCATAAGAAGTCTGGTGGGGTTAGGCAAGGTCTCAGGTGGCCTTGGGTGAGGTCTGGCGATCTTGGTGGCCAAATTCCCTTTGAAATGACTCGATCTTCAAAGAAAGACTCAATTTCATCCATACTGATGTTGGAAGTGTGACAAGTGACAAAATCTCACACCTGCATCACATCAACAACGTAAACAACGTCAGCATGGTCATCTCGCGCATGCGTCGTCTCGCGCATACGTCTTCCTAATGAAAAGACGTGTTTTAATATCCCAAGAAATAAACGGTTCTATAATTTGAATAATGATATGATAATGATAACACGTGAAAAATCTGGACTATAAGATGGATGTTCTAAGTCTTCCCGTCATACCCCTACAGAAATCCTGTACTGTTTGGACGATCAAGCGCCGAGCTTTCAAAGACGTTTATTCTTGATGCTGATACGGAAGCGTTTTAAGGTATCTGAATGTCTGTCAAGGTTGATTTTTTAAAATCTAAAATCGGCACACCCTCGTAATCAAAAAATATGATCAGCTTTAATTTTTCTTTTAATTTTTTATTTCGGAGATTGCGAAAGCTTCCACTGGATACTCCGACGTGTAGGCTCTGGTTCGTAGTGACAACACCAATTCTCATCACCGGTAACAATTTGGTGGTGGTTTACAGCGCATCAAAGATCTATTGATAATGCGAAAAGCAAACTATTCTGTTTATCAATAAGCGGTCGTGGAATCCACCAAGACGCAGCTTTGTGATAATCAAAACCATGAATTATGGAATGGATAGTGAACATCTGAGAAAGTTCTCTAATTGTCATATGCTTATTTGCGCGTAAAACATATTCTACCTGTCTGGCATTTGGTGCAGCAACACGTGTATGTTCAGGACGGAGATATTCTCTCCCTTATCGAAATGTTCTGCACTATCAACCACTTGCGTATGAGGGATAACTGTAATCAGAATCGCCATATGAGGCTTTCATTCTCGTATAAATTTCTATTGGCGGACAACCCTCAGCTGCCAATAGCTGAACGCTGACTATTTTTGGACGAACTTACAGGATATCCTGATCTGACGTGTTTTGATTGAACAATCGTATATGTGTATAAAGGCGTCTAGCAAGGTGACTCTCTATTACCCAACCGTTCGTAATACCCTTGGAAGAGATGAGAATCTAAAGGCATAAACAGAAATGGAAAATGCTTCAATCGCCTAAAGTACGCCGATGATATATTGCTATTCTCCCAGTCCTCTACAATATGACAATTAATGATCCAAAAATTGCACGAGCCGTCAGAGAATGTTAAACTACAAGTGAATATAAACAAATCAGAGATAATGGCGAATACTAGACAAATCGTGACTTTAAACATTAACGGTCAAAAACATTGAAGAATAAAACTAAACAAGGAAAATCGAGGCACAAGAATAACAAGAAAAATTGAATTGAGTTGGGTAACATTTCGAAAGCTCGCCAAGAAAAGAATCGCTCAGCATTACAAAAGAAAGTATTCGTCCTACCAATAATGATGGTTACCAATTGATAATAACAAAGAAAACTATCAAGAGATTAATAAAAACACAACGAGCAATGGAACAAATAATGCTAAAATATAAAAAAACACACCACCTATAGAACACAAACTAATGTCACCGATGATAAAGAAAGAGAAAACTGGAGATAATGGCTGTGGAAAAGGAAACGTGGAAATGAGATGGGAGAATCATATAAAGAGGCATGCTGACTTAACATCGAAGCGTTAAGCTCACGATAGAAAATAATGGAAGGAAACTGGGGAAATGGATTGTTTGCTTCCAAATGAAGCATGCAATAGGACGCTGGTATGTGGACTGTATATTAACCAAATCTCCGTGTGTTTGATTTAGTAAGAAATTAAAGAAATAGTTTATTTTAAATACATAGTAGGTATATATACACAAAATGAAAAAAAGGTTATTGAAAAGGTAATTGAATGATGTGGCAACACTTGAGATGGTGTGGCGTATATGCATCACCGGTCTAAAATTATTAGCGCATGAACAACGGGAAATATAGGGAAATAAGGACTTACGTTTCTGGTTGTGGGCAGGCTTGGTGATGAGTCCAATTACTGTAGGCAGACAGGCGACCGGTGTACACCGATGATGTGGGCACTGGTGGTTCCGTGAGGATCTAAGGTCTCTGGAAAGGATCGATGACGCAATCGATCGATTTCTCACTTCAATAATAAACAATAAACAAACAACTAACGAGCGACGTGTGTTTCAATTAGTGGTGGCAAAAATGTCACGATTAGTGAACGATTTCCATACGCACAGAAATCGATTAATCGCGATTTTCGATTAATCGAGATTTTAGATTAATCGCGATTTTCGATTAATCGCGATTCTCGATTAATCGCGATTTTCGATTAATCGAGATTTTCAATTTCGATTAAGTAATTAAATATATTCAAGTGGAAATTTTAGAATGTTTTATACGGCCGTAGGGCGTAGATCCAATAAAGATTCAATAGCTGCTAAGAAAGAGTTTTAAGGGCGGCGTCGGCGCTATGTAGTGACGAAGTACTGGCAAAAATGTCGAACGAATCGATTAATCGATTCGCTCGAACACGATTGGTGAACGATTTCCATAGGCACAGAAATCGATTAATCGCGATTTTCGATTAATCGCGATTCTCGATTAATCGCAATTTTAGACTAATCTGCGATTAATCGATTTTCGATTTTTCCAGAAATCGATTAATCGATTTTCGATTTTCACAATTTTTGGCTTTTGCCAGCACTAGTTCCAATGCAACCGACTCGCAACGGGGTTGTCGATCGACCCTTGTGTGGCAATTGAATTGTGATTTTACCCTCTTCCCACACTCTAACTCGCCCAGCTCCGCGCAACGTAACTTATCGGGAAAGGGCAATTGGAATAAAACTAGGAAACTAACTTAACTAAAAGGAATGAAGGAAAGGTGAACTTTAGTGACTAATAATACTTATTCTAGGGACGCAACATGGATTGAAGAGGTTAGAATAGGCAGATGATTTCAAATTTTGGTGTATACAGCATGTCATTCAACTTTTCAATTCCATATCCACAGTTTTTCTATTTAACTTTGACGATATTTTACATTATAACTACCCTTGTAGTTATGTCCATGCATCCTTAGTGCTAACATTTGAGTCGTAAATCGCTTTCGATTTTCTCCCATTTTTACCATAATAGTAAACATTATTTCTAAAATCAAAAACAAAAAATCAGCTGGTATTGATGGAATTTATCCAGAATTTATTAAGCAAATTTGCAAGAAAATGGCTCCTCGAATTTTACAATGATATTTTTAAGTGTGAACATTTACCAAAAAAATGTAAATTTTCTAAAGTTATTCTCTACAATAGAATTTATCAAATAACATCAATAACATTATCAACATATATTGAGTCCGGCTACCAAAGAAAGTTAAAAACTGGAGTCGTTTTCAGCATATGATACCGTTTGGAAAGATGGTTTATTACATAAACTATATAAAACGATACCTTGTATCTTACCTTGTAAGCAAATGGTGAAACTTATTGAGGAGATGCTTTCAAATAGAAAATTCAAAATTCTTATTGGGAATAAAAGCAGTAAAGTGAAATTCTTAAATAACGGTCTTCCTCAAGGTGCTGTACTTTCTCCACTTCTTTTTAGCCTTTACATTAGTGATTACCGAACACTAAATGCCGAAAATTTGTTTATGCCGATTTATATTGTCGTGTCAATATAAAGAATTTAATGACTTAGAAGAATGTCTAAGTAATGATGTGGAAATCATGAATAATTACTTTAAAAAATGGCGACTTTGTCTTAACACATCAAAAACAGAAACTTCTTGTTTTCTCCTATCCAACAAGCATAAAAATAAGGAAATCAAGGTTAAATTTGGTAGTATTACTTTGAAGCACAACTTCAACCCTATATACCTCGGTGTAACACTTGATACCTCATTAACTTATAATCAGCACCTACAAAGGATTCGTCAAAAACTGAAAACAAGAAATAATATGTACAGGGTTAGTAAAAAGTCCCGGAACGGTCGAATAACTTTGTTATTTGAAAATTATGATTTCTGAAATTTGGTATGGGGGTATAGTTAATATAAATGCATTTTATGCAATAAAGTTTTTTTTTTTTCACTTCCGGTGTAATCGGAAATACGTCCAACTTTTTTTTTAAATGGAACCCCCAGATTTTTTTAACACTTTTGAATGCAAAATAAAAACTACGTTCAGGAAGTATTAACATGTTTAATTTTATTCACAACAAAACAGTTAAAAAATTAAAAAAGTGTCCTAATACAGAAAAATCAAGATACCTGTCTATTAAGGTTGCGATTACAATAATTGTTCAAAATGCTCTCCATTTACAATTTGACAAAAATGTAAACGGTCAGTAAAATTTCTTATTGAATTTTGTATTTGTTCTGGAGTGATGCGATTGGCTTCTTGAACTATTCTCTCTTCCAATTGTTCAAGATTATGGGGACACTTTTTTAATTTTTTAACTGTTTTGTTGTGAATAAAATTAAACATGTTAATACTTCCTGAACGTAGTTTTTTATTTTGCATTCAAAAGTGTTAAAAAAATTTGGGGGTTCCATTTAAAAAAAAAAGTTGGACGTATTTCCGATTACACCGGAAGTGAAAAAAAAAACTTTATTGCATAAAATGCATTTATATTAACTATACCCCCATACCAAATTTCAGAAATCATAATTTTCAAATAACAAAGTTATTCGACCGTTCCGGGACTTTTTACTAACCCTGTATATTATTGAAACTTGCGGGCTCTCAGTGGGGTGCCCATGCACATACATTGAGAATATCGGCACTGGCTCTAGTGTATTCTGCGGCGGAGTACTGCTGTCCAGTTTGGATGAACAGTGCACATACGCACAAAATTGATGCACAATTAGACACCGCCATGAGAATAATCAGCGACACATTTACATCTACTCCTATACCATGGCTATCTGTTCTTTCAAATATAACTCCAGCACATTTGCGTAGAAAACAAGCAGTTAAGAAATTATAGAATAAATATCAATTACTTAAAGAAATTTTTCCAATTTGGAACGATATACAACATTACAGCAATAGGCTTTCTTCTAGAAAACCCTTTTGGAAAATAATTATAGAAATACAACATTTTTCATTAGAAAATGAGTGGAAACTATTTTGGACAAACGAAAAGGTCTTTAACGTAGCTTTGGTTATGGACCCTACTAAATCCCTTCCTCGATTCTATCATTTTAGGATGATTTGGACTAAATTAAATCGTATACGTCATGGGCGATTATGTTATTTAAATGGGATATAGTGCAAAATCCATTGTGTGACAAGTGTGATAATGACTATGAGGAAACTATAGAACACATTGTTGACCATTGTCCAGTGACTAAATTTCAGGGAGGTTTTACTATATTAAATGAACTAACACCGGAAGCTATCGATTGGTTACGGTCTATTAAAAATTTGTAGTTTATCTTTTACAACCTTTATATGCTGCTTTTTTTTAGTCTATGTCCTGTTTATGCTACATTCATATGACTAAAAAAAACCATAAAAGTTGCAGTAATAAGAGAATTTATTTTCTCTACAACCATAAATTTTTCTTTCCTCTGAATGATTTTACTTCAAAGCAATCAAGTTGACGGTTCACTTTGTGTAATTCTTTCAACTTCAATCTAAATCCACTGACAAAGTGTTTGAGGTTTTCCGGTAAAGACATTAGAATTTTTTTAACTACCATAATATTTCAAACTGCTCCTAATACCCCCTAACTGTGATGTAAATTGCGCTACTGCACCATTTTGATTGAACTCTTACCTAAAACACTTTTGCTGTAATAAATGACTTCTTTTCGTTTATTAACATTAACGTTCTCAGTTCTCACGTTTTAATTGTACTGATTTCTTGAGCTTTTACACAACTTTGCAAAACCAATCTCGATCGTTTTTGTTTGGTTTCGTTGTTTTTTCTTCATGCAAAAAATCTTTTGATTTTAATACAATTTTGGTTTGAAACTTCCTTCGTGGCAGCAGTGTGCAGCTACGAAATGAATGTATTTAATTAATTATTCGAATACAGTTTTCAAAGCTTACCTTAATATTGTTAATTGAGAAATCATAAACGTTTGATAGTAACGTCTTTGTTCAATCTAATTGGAAAGGGAAACAGTAGTAATACTAGCTCAGCAGAACAAACTACCAATTAGGTACTACGACCTGTTAACGTACCGCAGATAAAACTTTATAGACTACAGGCCCGTGTCAAAAATTGATGGGTCATTTGAACCACCAGGAGACCTATGTAGAAAGATAGAAGGGCATAAAATAATAAGATTCAGCACTATGCCGTCACTTGTAAGCTCTCCAATTGAGTGCAGGTGAGAATTCAAAAGTACAGGTAGAGCGGGTACATTTTGGTCATATATTTTTGTACGGCATTCTTACCATCAATAGATTCATGAAAAATAATGAGAAAACGCGTAGTGCCGTATAAAAATAGTGCACCACAAAGTCGGACAAATTTTTGATTTTCCGCCGATTTTCAGGGTAAATTTGGTCATTTGATTGTGTACGGCATCGGTTCCATACAGTTTCAATACCTCTTCTAATTCATTATTCCGCAACGCCGTACAAAAATCATGGTACAAGGGGAAAAGATCGAGAGTTGCAACCCCCTCTCTTCCGTGGTCAGGGGGGGGGGGGGGGGGTATTTGAAAAAGTAAGGCATCGGTTCCAAAGAATGTATATCGATAATTATCTTAATTTCATCGTATACTTCATTTATAAAGCGGGAAGGTCATTTGATCCTGTACGGCAACTTTTTTTTCAACATGACATTACTAAAAACAATATTGTTATATAATATTGCCGTTCAAAAGAAACTGTTCTAAAAAAATTATAGAGAAATACAAAACATGCAATTTGTTAAATTATTTAAAAAGTTTAAATAATCAGATTAATGAAATATAGCAATTTTCTACATATTATCGTTGTTTTAAATAGTATTCAGGTAAATAAATTAGAAAAAAGTAATGCCGTACATTTTAATGCAGACCATATTTTTTGGCTAATGAAAATGACACTACCATTCCAGGGTTACTTTATGGTCATCTGATACTGTACGGCATTAACATATTTTTGAAGAGAACAATTGATAATATGCATTAATCATTATGCCGTCTATCTGAAGTGAAACGGTATGTATATTATATCCAAGAATTGAAAACTTTCAATCTCAGTATCAACAGTTTTGTATACTTTTTGATGTTATAGATAATTCGGTAATTGTATACATTTACCGGTAATAGTATAGAATTGTCTGGTTTGGTTTAGGCACTAAACAAAGTTTGAAAATAAAAGAAATGCCAATTTTAAACGTAGATTGCCACTAAAGCGCCTAGGGTATTTGCAGGTTTAGTATATTTTTTTTCAATTGATACAAAATGGCAACATGACACTAAACAAAGTTTGAAAATAAAAGAAATGCCAATTTTAAACGTAGATTGCCACTAAATCGCCTAGGTTATCTGCAGGTTTAGTATATTTTTTTTCAAATGATACAAAAACTGATAAATATATACATTTACTGAATTATGTACTTTTACCTTAACATATAATATACTTCAAACATTGATATAATTTGTTTAATCGTGTAAATAAAAAGTACTACAATTTTATAGAAAAATTTTATGTATGTTTAACGATATTTACAAAATTTACAAAAAAGGTTTCTCTTTGGAATTATTATTCATTATCTGGAATAGTCATCAGAAACAACGTCCTCATCGACGTCAGAATTCTCTTCTCTATCATCTTCTGAAACATGAATGTGTGTTTTCATAATCACAGTCATACGTACAAATTAAAAAATGCAAGGTTAAATTTTTTACAACGTCCTCAGCTTCTTCGCCTGATTCCTTATCCACTTCAGTTACATCACAGACTTTTTTAAGGCATTCCTCGCCGTGAAACCAGTCGAAATCATACCGACCGTCATTCAAAATCCATCCATAGCTAATTGGTAACAAAGTCGGCGGAATTTTTGTGTAGGGATTACACCAAATTTGTGCTATGTACGTCGTTCTCTTCATGTGTTGCTGTAACTCCTGGAAACAAGGGAGAAACGACGTTGCTTCCAACTTCATGGTCGACTTCATAAAAGCTTCATTGGTGCTTTTCGACGTATAAATCCTATCAAATACTATACATCTTGCTTCGTTGACTGTTTTTCTGGCTTTTACATTGTTTAAAATGCATACATATTCTTGCAGAACATTGAAAGTTTATTCCATAAGTACTGGATCTGCAACAAACGTATCTTGCTCCATTGCAATGAATGCGTTTTGAAACATCACAGAGTTCTCCAAAATTTTCAACGGTCTACTTTTACCCTTCCTATAAAATGCGGGATTAAAACCGCATCCCGTAAAAGCATGGAATGCAGCCAACGAAGAACAAAACTTTTCGCCCAAGTCGTTGTAAACAGCACAAACGTCAATATTTTTTACGTTGTTACCCGTTCCAAGTTGCATCCATATTTTACGATCCACATTGAATTGATCTTCGCCTACATTTACAAGGATTTGTTTCATGTTTGTCAATAATATTATAAGAATATCTGTATCAGAACACTTGATCAGAATTTTAGTATTTGACCCAACAGCACAAACGTGATACACTATTTTTGTATCAGCTTCTTGGTTAGCGCTGCAAATGTACTTTTCTGACACTTCTCTCACGACAGATTCTGCCGATCTTTTGTAAGAACTTTCAGATTTGTACGGCATTGACTTTTCATAGACGAATGCATTAAATTCAAAAAAATTATCTGAATGCCGTATAAGAAAATATCGTACCAACTATCATAGACTAGGACACATTTCTAAAAAGTTTAAAAATAAGAATGTCAGAAGCATTTCGTATAACAATTGCGGAAACAACTTTTTTAGACTAATTTGAGTCCGCTGAATCCGAAAATGCCTGTTTCCACCTCGAGATTTTGACCGGAAGTCCGGGATTCAAGATGGCAGCCAAGATGACGATCGGACCACGCTTGAGCATATCTTTGGTGTCTTTTGGGTTAGAATCGTAATCCAAACATCGATATCGGGGTTTTTGATGGTGGGGAATGCAATATAATAATAAAAAATAAGACATCTAATGGTTTTAAATACTTAATTTAATATTAATCTATAAATACTGCTTTTAAAAGTTGCTTATGAGGTCCGTTCTTTCAAGAAAATGGAAGTATCTTTACAAACGGCAGATTCTTATATTAGGACACATGTTCATTTCTTAAATATTAATTTAACTAAACGATGCTGTTCTCAACACAGTGGCAACATTCCACTTGCTTGAAGTCAACGAGTTGAGTAGTTCAGGAGTTTGCAACATCGCAACCAAGGATAGGGCCACGGAAGAAATTCAATCCTTTCTCCTGAACGCTAAAAAACTGGGTTTCGACGCAGTGGTAAAGTTTGTTCAGGAGCGACTCGTTCCTGTCGAGTCCACGGGAAAGCCAGCAGCGAGCTTCCATGATACTTTGCCCAAGAACAACGCGAAGACTATGGCCGACTTGTACAAGGTCCTATCAACTAAAGATGGTAAAAAAGTGATTGAAGCAGACCGGGATGTTCTTCGGGGTCTTCTCATGGCGTACGAGACAGGGCGGCCAGTAGATATGAAGTCGATATTAAAGCACGAGCTGTTACCTGTTCCCTTGTCATGTCACTTACAGAAATGGTCATCAGAGAAGGCATCGTTACTCCAAATATTAAATGGAAGAGTCGAACATTGTGAAAGTGTAGACACTCAAGAACGATCATCCCACTTGATTATAGACGACCAAGCTTTAGTTGTGGCAAGGGGAAAGCCAGCTAAAGCCAATACCTTTGCAGATCTCGCTAAGGTTTTTGTTTCAAAGATAAAACATCTAGGGTTACCCTATGGAAGAGTAGATGTTATTTTCGACAGTTACAGATCAACGTCTATCAAGAGCAGCATTCGAAAAAGGCGAACAAGGAAAGCGACTCCAGTGAGGCGAGACATCACCAACGCCAATGTTCCTCTACCTAAGGTCTGGCAAAACTTCCTATCTCTTGGGGAAAACAAAGCAGATCTCGCGCGATTTTTATCGGAAGAACTTCTTTGCACCGATTTTGGCAACACCGAAGTAGTTGTCTCGGGAGGTTTTCTCGATGGAGAAGAATGTAGATCAACAAACCACACCAGAAATGTTCAAGTTCTTGCAGCATCGCACGAAGAAGCAGACACTCGCGTTATCTTACATGCAGCCCATAGCGACGCTGATGTGGTAGTCATCAAAGCCAGAGACGCAGATATCTGCTTATTGGCGATTCATCACTTCCATAGAATGCCTTGCTCAAAACTGTGCATCATGAGTGGAACTGCAAATGATAGGAAGTTCATTCCCATCCACGAACTCTGTGCCAGTCTTACTCCCTTACAGCAAAGAAGTATACTAGCCTTATATGCGGTGACGGGATGTGACTCTACATCGCACATCTTTGGCTTGTCCAAGAAGTCAGCGTGATCGTTTTCTGAGGAAGGAGGCGGTTTCGGTTCCATGCCGCTGACTGAATTATCCTTATAGTAAGAGTTTATAATTTCAGCAGAAAAATCAGTTACACTGATATCTATTTACATGATAAAATTAAATATGTTCTACTCAGGTCAATGTTTGGGAAAAAGGCAACGAAGCCAAGGCCCCTCCTTCCTGATCTAGAGAGCTATGGATGGAAAATACAGAACAACACAGCAGTGCCCGTTTTGATGACGCTTGACCCTGCACCGAAGGCGTGCATAGACATTGTAACTTGTAGTTACAAAAATGAAAAAAACAAATTTACAAACAGAATGTGTGGTTGCAAGAAATCAGACTTTGATGTGTACGAAATTTTGCGGTTGTAAAAGCCGATGTCTTAACTCTCGCGTCTTGACGAGCCTTAATATTTTAAGTTCTTTAACTAGTAAAATAATTAATTTTCGTATAGTTAAACTAATATTTAAGAAAACACCATTTATGTGTACCTAATATAAGAATCTGTCGTTTGTAAAGATATTTCCATTTTTTAAAATAACGTACCTCATAAGCAACTTTTAAAAGCAGTATTTATAGATTAATATTAAATTAAGTATTTAAAACCATTAGGTGTCTTATTTTTTATTATTCTGTTGTATTCCCCACTATTAAAAACCCCGATATAGACGTTTGGATTACGATTCTAACCCAAAATACACCAGAGATATGCTCAAACGTGGCCCGATCGCCATCTTGGCTGCCATCTTGAATCCCGGACTTCCGGTCAATATCTCGAGGTGGAAACAGGCATTTTCACATTCAGCGGGGTCGAATTAGTCTAAAAAAGTTCTTTCCGCAATTGTTATACGAAATGCTTCTGACCATTCACTTTTCCGAATGTATGCCTAGACTATCACCCTAACATGGATTTTTCTGAGGTTTTTCCCCCTCTACTGACTTTTGGACTAACAAAAATGTACGGCATGTGAAAAAATGTTATCTATGCATAAAATACTTTCAGAATATTATTTTATGTTGTGTCAAATCACTCCCCCCCCCCCCCCCCCCCCCGGACTACGGAAGAGAGGAAGTTGCAACCCTCGATCTTTCCCCTTGTCGCATGATTTTTGTACGGCGTTGCGGAATAATGGATTAGAAGAGGTATTGAAACTGTATGGAACACTATCAAATGATCAAATTTACCCTGAAAATCGCCGGAAAATCAAAAATTTTTCCGACTTTGTGGCGCACTATTTTTGTACGGCACTACCCGTTTTCTCATTATTTTTCATGAGAATTGATGAGAATGCCGTACAAAAATATATGACCAAAATGTACCCGCTCTACCTGTGCTTTTGCATTCTCACCTGCACTCGGTTGGACAGCTTACAAGTGACGACGTAGTGCTGAATCTTATTATTTTATGCCCTTCTATCTTTCCACATAGGTCTCCTGGTGGTTCAAATGACCCATCAATTTTTGACACGGGCCTGTAGTTATAGATACAGATACTAATGAGCATGTTCAGGTATCTAAAACATACTTATTATGTGTTACATTACATAGTAACATTTTGTATATAACTGCAAACTTTGATTTAATTGTCGTGCGCAAATATAAATTTGAGTGCTGTACCTTTTACGAGTTGTGAAGTACACAATGCTAAATGGATACTGCACTTTTATAGTGCAGGACGGAATTAAAGTTTTAGAAAACTGTAGGTACACTGTAGGTGATCATATGGAATAGGTTATTTAAGGTGATTCTATTTGTTAAAAATGTTCTTGTTAAAATAGGCCGTAAAATTTTAATGTTTAAGGATAATGAAAATAGTTCTTGAATAACATTCATTAATCATATGAATAAGCTGAGATTCAATTTCGCGTAGTTTACTTTTCAGAACTTTTCCTTAGAAACGGGTAATTCTTAGTTTTTCTAATGTATTTATACAAAACTTTTGCTTTAACTTGTTTTTCTTGTCCACAATTTGTGTAATATTTTATCTACTCCCATTACATTCCAAAATCGTTAATAATATTTTCCACTGTGCGCATTCTACCTTACCTCCTATACTATGTCTGGAGCAGTATCTGTTTCTCCCCTTTTTGTCTATTTGAAACCTAGGCAGTAATTATAATTACTGTATGTAACGGGAGAGGATTACACACTTTTTCTGCAGCAAATTATGCGTCTGTTAGTTACCTCATTCTGTACTAAGTACATTAATAAATCCAGATTCAAGTAGTCGCAGGAACAAAGTGTGATAAATTTATTGAAAATATTGCACTACAAAAGGTCTATTTTATTTGGTCCAATTGAACCGGTTAGAAATCAGTCGTTGAGATATTTTTTCATTGTCTTCATTTCATTCAAGTCAATATGTTACGATCACAAACGAGAGACTTCTATAGCGATAAAACTTCCGCCAATCTCCTTCGTTTTTAACAGCATGAAATTGACGTTTCGAATACGTCTTGCAAATACTAATAAGTAGCTATATTTGTTCCAAAACCAACCTTTTATTTTTACTAAGAGGGTTCGCATTCTAAATCAATACCATGAATTTATTAATAAGTAATCTTGTCTCCGACTCCTCTTAACAAATGTTTACTTATCAACGCTTATAATTAAAATTCAATAACAATTAAGCTTAGCACGATGAATGAATTAGTACCACGTCTGTCAATTTCATTTTACCCCAGGTTACCTTGCTGTCCTACTTACCTACATCATTTTAAAACAACCTCAAATATGCAATGTATTTATGTCAAGGGTACTTATGACAATCACTCTGTACCCTATTATATTCTAAGTACGAGTATATATCTGAACTTATTCTATTGGCTACACATTTTATATTATGCAAGGTGTAGTGTGTTGTCAGAACTACAAATATTAAATGTCCTTATTCAAATATGCGAAGGTTCC
The DNA here is from genome assembly GCA_036250285.1 of Pyrocoelia pectoralis. NCBI lineage: Eukaryota > Metazoa > Arthropoda > Insecta > Coleoptera > Lampyridae > Pyrocoelia > Pyrocoelia pectoralis. The sequence continues at coordinate 71,992,147 of CM070075.1, forward strand.
GATTACGAGTATTTTGTAGCAGGGGCTTGAAATATAAAGGTTTCGGTTACAGTACAACTGCAGTCCAAAATATGGGTGTTAGTTCCGGTCCCGGTTCTAAACAAATATATAAAAAAAGTTCCGGTTAGGGTTTCTAAATTTTCGGATTCGATAAAGGTTCTGATTTCAAAAGTAGTATTTTCAATACTTCAAAAAGTTGGTTACCTACTAAATTCGTACGGATGTCTGTATGTCTGTGCGTTGGTCGATGTTACAGGGTTTAGAAAGCTGGAAGTGGTGTCATCTTATAGGAAATTCTTTACTTATTCCAAATCTCTGGTAAGTTTTTTGATCGGATCACTCGTTCGCCGTCGGAACGCTATTAAAGTCAAAATATACACCCTTGAATATCTCGAGAACGACACATCCAATTATTACAAAAAGGAAAATTCAGGTTTTTTTTAAATTTTTTGAAATCTATTGAGTCATGATACGTAAACATCACCCTCATCCTCCTGTGGGGTGGAAAGGGGGTGAGTTTTGAAAACTTGATGTTAGCATCTTAAAAAAACCTTCTCCATATGCGCTGTAATTTAAATAATTACACCCCTTTTAGATTTTGTCTCTATCATACAGATTAATTTAGTTACCGAATTTATCCGCTACTTAATTTCCACACTGTATATAATATCTATAATATATACTAAAAACTACAGATCTGAAAGATATTTTGACATTTTATTTTTTACAACAAAACTGACGTATGTTACTCTGCTTATTTCTTTTTAAGGGAGCATTGCATTCATCACTGTTGTTTGAATCTCTTTTCTTCTTTTCAGAATCTGAGGTGCTAGTGACAGAACTTACAGAAGGCAATGTGTTGTGATTGTCGTTATTGATACCTAAGGGTGAAGTGTTAGTGTTGCTGCAACAAATATTAATAAGTGTAATACAAATACTTTCTTTTTAAACACTTACTATTCAGACTCTTCGTTTTTTGATTTATTCTCAAATACACGACTTGATCTAAAAATGCTTGTGCTGCTACATTAATTTTTCTTAATGGGAATGAAATAAATTTTAAACCTGAAAATAGGCGTTCAACACATATTAGTGTGACTGGCACACGAAGTACAATTTGGCTTAATACAAGCAGTTCTGGATCAACAGTTTTAATATTCTCCCCCCAACATTTTAAAATATCAGTTTTTCGGTTTATTCTTTCTTGTTCTGATCAATAAAATATCTATTTTTGGAGTGATTACATTTTTGTTAGTATGTCCTACAATTTTTTTCTTTTGCTTTTGGTAATAAATCAATTGGATAACTCACTTGTTGCAGGACTAGTAGATGAATCAGACAGTTGTGAGACACTATCGGTGGATGCATGAAGACAATTTTGTTTCATGTATTGTATTTGAGTCCACAATTTACGCAAATGATCAATTGCTCAATTGGTTTGATTTTCATTTAAAAGCAATTTGTATCTTGGGTCCATAAATACAGGGTAGACCATTTTAAGTGAAAAAATGTTTCAGACAAAAGTTTTATGGCTTTGAGAGGGAAAGATGATGACATTATCAATTTAATTGTAGATGGCGCCACTTTAGAGGTGTCATCATAGCGGCCATTTTTTTAAATGGGACTGCATTTTTTTCAAAATAAAAGTTGTAGCTGGCGGTAAAACGAATATAACGGTTTTTTGTTTTTTTTAATCGGGTCATTTTTCACTGAGTTACGGTGTTCCAAACTTTATAAATTAAGTAAAATTTTCCACCCCCATAGTGTACGTATTTTGTATTTTTAATCTAATCAAGCACCTAAAAACCTCGCATCATACTCCGTCATTGTTTAGTAACTCCACAGCACTATGCACCTCTCCCTCTTCTCGCTGTGTGAGTGTGTGTTGTTCCTATTCGTTATCTGGACCGATTCTGTTTGATGGTCAACCAGCTCCAGACTGATTGACACGCATTCTTCCGTGCTTAGCATTACCCAGGATTAACGACGTGGATGTGGCGGGGTTTTCATCCCTTTGGGCAGTGCCGGTTTTACATTCATTTAGTAGTACGCACTAAGTAACATTGGGCCCCCCACCATCACCATCCACCCTCACAACAATTTGCATCCATAGCAAAACTTCGACTTTGATACAAGCCAATCTATTTTTTTTCTCTACCTCCGTTGCTTCTGGGACGATAAAAATGAGAATCATTCAGACTAATATATTTTAAATAGCTTCATAAGATGAAAACGGCAAGTCTGAATTCTCAAGAAGCTATATGCAATAGGTACAATAAGTACGGCGCTTATTTATGGTTGGCAGGAGTACAAACAACACCGCACGTAAACGAAGTGTAGGCCGGAAATTATGGCAATAAAAATTGCCATTATTGTTAACTTGCTGGAAAATAAAACTTACATTTTGCAACTTTTTTAAATACGTTTTCAGCAATAGGAATGTTTACGAAAATACAAATATTAGTGCCGTAACATCCGTGTCCCATAGATCACAGGTGCGGGTTCCGCGGGGTAAACCCCCTTGTGTCGGCATAATTAAGTACCTACAAAGGTTATTTACTTAGAAAGGGACGAGGAAATGTTCAATCTGCAATAAACTCTTTTAAAATATATGACCAATAATAAATTTTAGTCTGAAACGTGTTAAAGGGTGTTTATTCTTCTTATTATTATACCTTCTTTTGAGATTTTAACTTTCCTGTTCTTTAAGATTGTTGTATTTTACAGTATTTATTCTGAAGGGAAGTCGTGAGTGAAATAAATACACCTTAATTCCTTTATATTAAATGCATTCATTGCGCTATACCTATAATTAATAAACTTAAAACTTTAGATTTGTCCGGGCCCTACGCACTGTCGGGCCATACGCACGTGCGTAATGTGTGTAATGTGTAAACCGGCGCTGCCTTTGGGGTGCTTGATTAGAAATATTATACAGTGAGGACCAAAAGTTTGGAATAATGGATTTTTTTCGTTTCCTGTCAGAAATATCAAAAAACTATTGGACACGTCAAATTGATTTTGGTCATGGAAAACATTTTGGGATAATTTTCAATTTTCCAACTCCCACCCCTTCTGTGCAGTGACGTCATCAATTATTATTTTTAATGGGAACACCCCACTTTCTTAACGGCTTTCAATAGATTATAAAACGACGATTTCAGCAAATATACACATTCTACCCTTTAAGTGCAGATTTCACGAGATATTAATTTTTTAAAATAGAAAAACGAGAAAAACATCAAATGGTGTTGTCAACAAATAAACAAATTTTATTTGTAAAAATAATGTTAAATGGTTTTTTCTTTTAGCAACAATAATTATCCTAAACAATAATTAGAGTAAATTTTCAAATTGAAACGCATTTTCTTCTTGACAGTACGCCAATCGCGCTTTGAAACTCTGTGCAAACATTTTGCAAAGTTTCTGGTTGTATTGCAGTCATTTCCTGTCTTATTCTTTCTTTCAAATCTTCGATATTATTCGGTCGATTGAAGTAAACTTTACATTTAATATATCCCCATAAAAAGAAATTCCGTAGAGTCGGATCTGGAGACCGAGTCGGCCATTCAATAATCGTTCTTTTTTGATGTTTTTCTATTTTAAAAAATTAATATCTCTTCAAATCGGCACTTAAAAGGTGTAAAGTGTATATTTGCTGAAATCGTCGTTTTATAATCTATTGAAAGCCGTTAAGAAAGTGGGGTGTTCCCATTAAAAAAAATAATTGATGACGTCACTGCACAGAAGGGGTGGGAGTTGGAAAATTGAAAATTATCCCAAAATGTTTTCCATGACCAAAATCAATTTGACGTGTCCAATAGTTTTTTGATATTTCTGACAGGAAACGAAAAAAATCCATTATTCCAAACTTTTGGTCCTCACTGTATATGCAGTGCAAGTAAAATATTTACACAAAGCTACAACCAAAACTAAGTGGATTATTGCAAAACCTCAGAAAAAGGGCTCTTTTACTTTTGTTCTCATCCCATTGGCCACTAATCGGCACCTATGTATTGCCCATGAACTGGACGCCGTCATACTACCATAGAATAATACTCTTTGATACTGCAAAAATCAAGATTGTAATCGAACGCTTAAGTTTTTTAAATAAAACAGCATATTACTTTCTGAAAAGATTCATCCGTCCAATGTATGTTAAAGTATCAATACAAAAATCTTCAAAAATTGTGTTTGAAATACAACATACAAGGTAAGCAAAATAGAAAAAGTATTTTGATACTAATGAGGCCTGATGATTAAATATGTAACATTTTCAAATGATTGTACAGCATTTTTACGTTCAGTTACGACTTACATAAAATTAAAATTTATTTGTATGGGTAACCCTTATATCTTATATCGATGCTCGATTATGAATCGATGGACAGAGTTTTCCAAATAAACGTACCTAGGTACTTTTTTCCAACTTCTTTTGTTTGTTCATTTTGCTCTTTGTACCGCTTTCACCAAATTAGCTTTTTATTGGAAAGACACTCTTGCATATTATTAATTTAACTCTCCAAACTCTTCAAAAGTACTAGAAAATGTTATCAAAGAGGAGTATAAAATAATGTACCTATTTATAAAAGCCAACTCTCCACTTGTACAGCTTTAATTGAATTCGTAGCCACTGAATGGACAAGCAATTAACAATACTCTACTTGTTGACTTTTCATCTACTTTCGATACCATCGTTGTTTATAATATTTGCCAACTGCTTAATACCAGCTTATTCCATCGGAAGTAATGCGTTACGCCGACGGCCGACTATACGAATATTCGGATCAAATCCAGCACGATTACCTTATGAAAATTCACTCAGTCTTTGTCAAATTAAATTATTGGTGTAAACATAACAATTTCATTATAAATACTGAAAATCTTCAATAATCCACTTCAGAAGCAAGCAAAATGTTGGGCGTACTAAATAATCAGCATAGATTTATTAAGATCAACATATACATATAATAATCTATGTTTCTATGTACTAAACTTGGGAAATGTTTTTATGCACACTTTTTAAAATGCTTTACCATCAAGATAACGCTGTTAACCCTATATCATGCAAATTTCCACTCCATAATTACTTATAACATTAACATACGGGGTGCGGGTGTGTACGTGCGCAATTTCAAAGCAGAACCTAAAAACATACTTGTTATATGTTAAGCAAAAATGTAATATAAATTACAGAAGAATGAAGATGAAAATGTTTCACTTAGTGTACAATATTAAAGATTCGCAATTACTCAACGAGTGCGTTAATTATCCAGTTAAGGATTACGATACCCTAGTTTAGGGAAAAGGGATTTTAAAGGATTCTCAAAAAAGTTTTCAGTATGAAAATTCGTTGCATAATTTTTTTTCTACGACTTCTGCTTAAATTACAAATTTCAGTTACTTATAAAAATGTAACGCGTCTGTGTTGCAAAATTTACATAATCTGCTCTCTGTAGTAGCAAGGAAAGTTTGTGTCAATCCCACCGAGATCGTAAATTTTTATAATTCATCATTCCAGAGAGTTTTAAGGCTACGATAAGGCCTCTTTATAACTTTGCATACGACAATTTCAACATATAGGTAAACTAATAAGAAGAAAAAGGATATATTTGATATCTACATTCAAGCTCTACCTTTCCTCAATTTGCTTGTTCACGACTTCACGTCGTATTTAAGTGACAGTGTTACTTCCATTAACTATTCACGTGCCCATTCCGTCTACTGTATTTACTAAAATGGGCTTGATTTTCGATTTTATAGTCCGATGATATCAAAATAATATGTGATAGGGTGAAATATGAAATATTTGTCTTTTCCACAAGTAATAAAGTTGCTCTCATCTCAGTCGTCTTGAAAGTTTAATAAAAAGAAAAACACATTGCTAGACGACTAGAGTAAGTGGAAATTCAGATCGATCCATTATATCACCATTTGCCACAAATTCCCATTTTCGTCGATGAATGTAACATCTCAGCACATTTTCAATGGCATGCTATTCTATATAGGCATATCCTTCACGGAGCATCTCAATTTTTCCTGCAATCACGTTTTATTTGCGTGTCTCACAGGTTATGGTTGCCTTTTTTTGAAACGTTTATAAACTAGCTAATAGTCCGAGAGCTAGTGAACCCTCCGACTAACGGTTGTCCTGTAAGGCTAGAAATTGTTTTAGAGATGATTCATATCACGGTAGGTACAGTAACCATGATCTGGCAGGCCTCAGCCCTGCACGTCATTAGTCCCTCAATTTTTGAAAGTGTAAAAAAAAGTAAAAAAAAAACTTTCTCCTGTAAGCTTGAAATTTTACTATGATTTACTTCATTAAGTATAAAGTAAAAAAACAAATTGACAGACCATTTTGGTGAGCACAAGTGCCTGCCAGGTGAGTCGAAAGGTGTGCAGTATATGATTGAATATAAACTTTGTTCTGTAAAGTTGAAATTCATATATATTGTTAAGGAAGGGATGTAGAAATAGGGGGTACAATTACAGGCGGTTCTGACCAGCAGAAGACCGTGACAGGCGAGATGAAAGATGCTATGGAAGCGCAAGCGAGAGGCTTAACGTGAAGTAGGTGGCGCAAGTGAGATAGTTTATCTAACGGTAGGTATCAAGGGTCGTATAGTATAAAAATTTCACAGGTGAAAATAATGAATTTTGCCTCTGAAAAAAAGACAAGACAAATCAAAGTGGGACATAAAGTTCATGAAATTCGTGTCCAACGTGATTTATTCGGCCGCCTATTATCTCTGGCAATGGAAGATAACATCGACGTGGAAAAAACATTATCGTACCCTATTACGAGTGTGCCAATGTCATTGTGTCATGCAGATGGTACGTTGCATAAAACGCCAAAATCAGCAATGGTTGGCGTTTTAACTTCAAATAGCACCAACGACGAAGTACCAAGACGATACGATGCTGTTATTTCTGATGGGTTCTTTTTACTGCATACCACGAAAGACATTACAAAAACATTTGGTAATATTTCTAAAAAAATGATGTCGATACTAACAGCCACACATGCTCGACGAGTTGATATTGTTTTCGACCAGTACTTTTCGCCGTCTATTAAGGAGTACGAACGAGCCCAGCGGCATGAAGCACGAAATAGAGAATACTTCATTACAGGGCCAGAACAAGTCAGACCAGTCGATTTTATAAAGGAATTATGTAATATAGAATTCAAACAAGCTTTTATCAATTTTTTAATTACACATTGCAGCACAAATGAAATGGCTGAATTTATCGGGAATACCATAATAAATTTAAATTACAAAGAATGTTAATACTTATAGTGCTCATAACAACTCTGTGACCTCCTACGCATACGATAATTTATCGTGTCAAAATCATGAAGAAGCAGATACAAAAATTATTTTTCATATATGCCAAATGGACAATGATGTATCCGATGTGTCAATAAAAACGTCTGATACAGACATTTTAATAGTAATGCTGGGAAACATGGATCACCTCCGTAATAATAACTTGAAGATATACATGGAATATGGCACTATGCATTCAAAGAAACGGATAAATATTTCAGAATTACAGATCACATTAGGACCTCTCCTATGTCAAAGCTTACCGGGCTTTCATGCGTTAACTGGTTGTGATTTTAACCCATCTTTTCTAAGAAGAGGGAAAAAAACCATACAAACTATTGGAAAAGAATATTCTCTACCAAAAGGCATTTGCAGCATTAGGAACTGATGAAGTACTAGAGAAACAAGAAGAGATTTTTTCAATACTTGAACAGTTTGTGTGCCGCATGTACGGTATGAACTGTGACGATGTCAATGATGCACGTTATCATAAGTTCCTCGCCACATATAAAACAAGTGGTACGAAAGTATTCAAAAAAACACGTATCAGTTATGATTCGTCAAATTTACCTCCGTGACAACGTGAGCTGCGACAACAATTATTAAGAACTGTATATATTTCACATATCTGGCGAAATAGTCATTAAATGATTTAAAAGAGCCAACGGTTCTTACACCTGAAGGTAATGGTTGGAATTTGATCGACGAGAATTATGTTTTTAACTGGTTTGAGGGGGATACAGTCCCTTCTTCTATATACGACATTCTCGTGCAACAGCCTACGGATACTGCCGAAACAACGTCCAGTGAAGCTGAGGAACACATTTCAGGGAACATATGATTTTCCACTCAATAAGAATATGGCACCTTATGTAATTGAGCACAAGATCCAATACGTAATGATAAATTATTATTACCACCAGTCTCACACTTTTTTGTTTTCAGAGGACGACATTGATAATGAAGAGTCAGATGATGATGAAGAACTAATTACTGACGTATCTGATTACGATGAAAACAATTAATTTTTAAACTTATTTATTGCTTCTCGCTTGCGCTTCCATAGCATCTTTCATCTCGCCTGTCACGGTCTTCTGCTGGCCAGAATCGCCTGTCATTGTACCCCCTATTTCTACATCCCTTCCTTAACAATATATATGAATTTCAACTTTACAGAACAAAGTTTATATTCAATCATATAGGTATTGCACACCTTTCGACTCACCTGGCAGGCACTTGTGCTCACCAAAATGGTCTGTCAATTTGTTTTTTTACTTTATACTTAATGAAGTAAATCATAGTAAAATTTCAAGCTTACAGGAGAAAGTTTTTTTTTTACTTTTTTTTTACACTCAAAAATTGAGGGACTAATGACGTGCAGGGCTGAGGCCTGCCAGATCGTGGTTACTGTACCTACCGTGATATGAATCATCTCTAAAACAATTTCTAGCCTTACAGGACAACCGTTAGTCGGAGGGTTCACTAGCTCTCAGTCTATAATTGATGTAACATTTTTCTTTTGCTAAATTTAGCTGATTACTGATACTGGTATTAGGTACATTATCTCTTCAAATCACTTTAGTTATTGGAAAATAATTGTCACTTTTCGTCCACAAATAGTTTAAAAATATACGATCAAGGTTCTTAACTAATGTACATGTTGAGATATTATAGATATTTTACTTATTAGACAATCTTTCGTAACATACTAATTGGTGTTCCAGGTCTGTATTAACGCAATCATGTGGTAAGTTACTGTCATTAATTAATAACTATAGGAATTGGAGTTGCGCATAGAAACTCAGAAGCAAACTTTGCAAGCTCGAGACGAGAGTATCAAGAAACTTTTGGAAATGCTACAAAATAAGGGAATGGGTGAGTGTTCCTCTTTATTAATTCAGTGTTACGCTTATTCCCCCGCACACTTCTTTTCCTCTTCTAGCGGGGCCGCACTACTCGGAGCTAAGAGTCTTACACGGTTACAGTGACACTTACATAGACTATACCGCCTTTAAGATGTGACGAGAGATAAATAGATGTTAGCGGTTAGAAAGACTACGGATCAGGTACTAATACCAGGGGTGTTGGGTCTGTTCCAGGTAAAGAGGAGGAGCGCCAAATGTTCCAGCAGATGCAGGCGATGGCTCAAAAACAGGTGCATATTCACTGTGTAGTATTAAGTGTGGTAGTTGTCCACCGCGTATGTCTGTTAATTTTCTATGGCTCACGTTTGTATGTTAATCGTTGTTTTTTTGTGCTTTATTCACGCACTGCAATAGTATTTCAAATCAATTTGGTTATTTTTATGATCGATCGAATGAATGAACGGATAGTATGAAAGGCTTTTTTGCACCATTGTTTGCTGAGTGTGTGGTGTCGGTGGTAAAACGGCCGGTCGGGTCCTACCTCCCTAGTTACCGATACTTCCGCCTTGTGTAGGAGCTGCGCGTGGCCAACGAGACTTTACGCTCGCTTCAGTCACAACTGGAGCTGGTGCCCTCGCCCTCCAGCAGTACGATCAACTTACTCCTGGACACGAAGGACGCTAGAATAGCGACCCTCGAGCGCCAAGTAAATTTGCTGGAGCGCGAGGTGAGGCGGCTGGGCGGAGGTTCACCTCAAGGGGTCGTGCCGGACGTCCTGCAGGTCCCTCCTAAACGTCAAGTAAGTTTTTTGTTGAACAATGTACACGTCGGGACGGGAAGGGTTGCCGAATCCGTTCTCGACAACTGTAACTAGTTGTAAAGACTCTCCGGCTCGCTTAGCGCTGACCGTTTTACCACCTCGCTGTCTCTCGGCACGCATGTTCCCGCATGGGTTTAGTGCATGCCTCCACTCGTGTGTGCAGCTGGACGAGTTCCGCATGGAGATCCAACGTCGGGACCAGGAGATCCTTGCCATGAGCGCCAAAATGAAGACCCTAGAGGAACAGCACCAGGACTACCAGAGACACATCGCAGTTTTGAAAGAATCTTTATGCGCCAAAGAAGAACACTACAACATGCTTCAGGGTGACATCGAGGAGCTGCGACAAAGGTTGGAAGAGAAAAATCGCTTAATCGAGAAGAAGACCCAACAGGCTCAACAAGAACGTAGTCGTGGTACCGCTGAATTAACCGAAATGCGGGAACACATGGACATCAAAGATCGAAAAATCAACGTACTGCAACGAAAGGTAAGACACATTATTGAAAAAATTACAATTTATCCCCATTTCTTAAAATAGCGTTTCCTATTGACTCTTCTATCCCCGATTATTTATTTTTTATCATAGAATGCTATTTTATATTAGTTTATGGTAATGGTTATGTCAATTTTATTTCCTTGTATCTCAACCGCTCTTGTTTCTCTGCAACTTTTGTTTTTATTATATTATTATATGAGAAGTGCATCCCACGTTAGTGCTTAGTGTATCGTAGTGCTCGTTTTCTTCTTAGTGGTGATCGTGTAACGTCAACTAATTTTGTGGTGGAAATTTAACAGATCGAAAATTTGGAAGATCTTCTAAAGGAAAAGGATAATCAAGTAGACATGGCTCGCGCTCGTTTGCAAGCAATGCAAGCGCACCATTGCTCTTCTGAAGGTGCACTTTCTTCTTTAGAAGAAGCTATTGGTGATAAAGAAAAGCAAATGAGTCAGTTAAGAGACCAACGTGATCGCGCTGAGCATGAGAAACACGAGGAGCGGGAATTGCATGAACGAGAATTAGCAGAGTATAAAATGAAGATTCATGCGCTTGAAAGTGAGGTAGAGAAACTAACCGTTAGACTGGATAGAGCAAATTCAGATAGAGATAGATTAGAAACAAAGTTAGAAAGTTCCCAATCAGAACTAGGAAAATCTAAAGCAGAATTAGATAAAGCCGCCATCGAAGTTGGTCGTAGCGGTGCAGATTGGGAACAAGCTAAGCAAAGATTAGCGAGACTAGAATTAGAAAATGAAAGGCTTAGGTATGATTTAGAACGTTCGCAATCCAGCTTTGGAAGGACAACTTCCTCTCAAGAAATGGATAGATTTCAAGATCGAGCTGACAAATCCGCTGCGGAATTGAGAAGATGTCAAGCGGAATTAAGAGTAACTCAAGCCGATTGCGAACGCGCTAGAAATGAATCTACAGCTTTACAAGAAAAATTGGAAAAATCGCAGGGGGAAGTATATCGTCTCAAGGCTCGTTTGGAAAATTCGCATCAAGAACAAGACAATCTCAGAGAGGAATTGGAGCGATCGCAAGGAGCAACATCCAGGCTTCACGCAGACAAGGAGAGGGCGATGGCAGACTTAGAGAAGTCGCGGGAAGAATTGGAACGATCGCAAGCGACCTTAGGAAAAGCACAGTTACAATTGGACAAAGTACAAAACGTTCTAGACAAAGCTCAAACGGACATCGACAAACTTCAGGAGAAATTGGACAAATCTTCGGGAGAGATGCGCAGGGTAAGTGAAAAACTATAATATCATTCTTAATGGTCATATTTCAAACTAGATGCAACTGGAAAGAGAAAAACTAGGGTACGATTTCGAGAATGTCCAATCGCAATTGGACAAGGCCTTGGGACAAGCTGCTCGGACCCAGAAAGAACGCGATACCTTACAATTAGAAGCAGATCGACTTCGAGATAAATACGAAAAGTCACAGGTAAGATGGTCGTTCACTTGATATACAATAATTACTAATTGTCTATTTTAGCTAATAGTTTCTCGACTACAAAAAGAGAAAGACTCCTTAGAAGAAGAGGCTATTAAATTATCGGAGCGTTTAGAATTACAAATTTCTCAAATTACCAAAGCTCAGCGTGAAAAGGCGGACATACAATCCGAATTGGACGTCTTCAAAGATAGGTGGGATAAAGCATATGTACTTCAACAGAAACTTCAAATGGAACGAGACGAAGCAACAAGAGAAATCGAACTTGTAAAGGAGAAACTAGATAAGGCAATGTACTCGTCACAGAAAGCGATGGACGATAGAGACATTGTAAATAAGGAACTGGAAAAAATAATTGAAAAATACGATAGGTACTGTAACGAATTAATTTACAACTACCTATTGAAGTTAATGGTCTTTTTTAGGTCACAAAATGAAATTTATCGACTTCAAAGTAAGTTGGATGTCGTCCAAGCGGATAAAGATAGATTGGAATTGGACATAGAAAAGCAACAGATTGTAACGACCAAAGGTAGGGAGGATCAACGTAAATTGCAAGACGAATTGCAAAGGCTTCAGGAAATGTATGATCGAACGGCAATGCAGTTAGGACGATCAAAAGAGTTGGAAGAGAAATCTAAGGAAGAATTGGACCGTATTAGTCTCGAAGTTGAAATGATACGAGAAAGATACGATAAGTCGCAAATTGAAATTAGACGTTTGCAAACTGATAAAGATAAGTTTCAATCGGAGAATGAACGTTTACAGTACGAAGTCGAGCGTGCTCACGCACAAACCGCCAAAATGCAAACGTCCCACGAAAAAGATCAAGAGGAAATTGCGCGTCTTCAAGTCGAAGCTGAAAAAGCATTTGATAAACATGACAAATTGCAATTGGAGTTCCGAAAAATTGTTGCCGAGTACGACGCTCTAAGAGAACCCGGCCCTGCACGTTTTTCGAAATACGACAGGGAAGACCGGTCAAAGGAAGAGAATGACAGGCTTAGAGCGGAAGTTGAAAGGTTAAGGGAGAGACTAGATAAAACTTTAACGGAATTAGATCGGTCTAGAAAGGATTTGGCTCTCGCCGAAACTTCCCGGGGTAAATATCAGTTTGAACAAGAGCGAGAACGTGAACGTTCTGTAGAGTCTGAAAGGTTGAGAGATGAATTACAAAAGGCGCACAATAATAACCAACAGTTAGAAACAAAACTTCACGAGGTTAGTATGCAATTAGAACTTGCTCGAGCAGATCTTGCAAAATCATCCAGTAATCAAGAGAAACAACGCCATGAAATGGAAAGGGCGGTCATTGAATGCGAGAAATTAAGAGATCGGTTTGAAAAGCTTAAAATTCAGTCTGAGAAGCTTGAAAAAGAAAACGAGAAATTAAAATTAGAATTAGCACAAGCAGAACGTAAACAAACCTTAGCGGGCGATAAAGTTAGAACCGAAGAACGTTTAGAAATTGAAAGGTTGAAAGAAAAATTAGAAAAAGCGATACAGTCACGAGACGCAACGGAAATGGAAGCTGGAAGGCTTGCGAAGGAATTAGAAAAATCGCAAATGCACTTGGCGAAAGCCCTAGAGACCAACGAAGCTACAAAGATAGAATTTGAAAGAATGGCGACGGAATTAGCTCGAATGCACGAGCGTATAGAAAGAGAAAAAATGGAATGGAAAACTCTGGAACAAGAGCGCGATGTTTTACGTGCAGAATTACAGCAAATTAGAAGCGGTATTGATACACAGCGAAGGGCAGTTGATCATCGGGCACAGGAAACTATCGTGAAGTTACAGCAAGAACTGGCACAAGCTTCGAGAGAACGCGAAAAAATGTCATCGTTATTAGACAAGCAGGGTCGCCAAGGAGAATCAATTGAGAAACAGATTGTAAAATATGAAGCAGACATAAAACAATTAACAATAGAAAGGGACCAATTAGTCACGCAACTAGAAAAGTCCCAAGACATGTTGATGAATTTCCAACAGGAACTGAATCAAAGTGAGGCGGAACTGGAACGTCAAAAGGCGGAGGTAAATCGACTTAAAGCAGAACAAAAGAAGGTAACTCAAGATGTGGAAAGAGGAACAAAAGAAATGCTGGACAATCGCGATAGAGAGATAAGTAAATTGCAGCAGCAGCTCACTGCAATACAAAAGGAGAGAGATACTCACAGACAACGAGCCGAGAAAGCAGAAAAGCGTTTGCAAGAAACGGGCGCTCGTGGAGACTCAGAACTGGAACAGTGGCGTAAAGTGGTAGAAACTGAAACGGCGCGAGCGGATCAAGCTGAAAAAACTGCTCAAGATTACCAAAAACGTATTCAAGCAATGGAAAAGCAGATGCAACAGCAATTACAACAAATGGCCCAATATCAAAAAGCTGCTGGTATACGACCACCAAGTGAGGATGACAAAGAAATGGTTCGGTTGAGGAAAGATTTAGAGAAAGCGCACGGTGACCTTAAAAATAGTGCAACGGAAAAAGAACGCTTACAGTCACAACTTGAAATGTTAGTTCAAGAGTTGGAGAAGAATCAGGTTAGTCAACAGTATCGTTTAAAGTATCTTACATTTTTTTTAATCGGAATTCGAGCACTCCTTTTTAGTACGTCTAAACACATGACAAACACTTTACACTTTATGAACATGTAAAAACGAAGTTCATTAAGCACTATTACACCTACACAAATTAGGCACTATACCTTTATTTACTATGTTCATCAGTTTCTTATAATTTGATGTATTTTTTATTTACCATTAAAGTTATTTATGAAAATGTGTTTTATTTATGTATTGTTAAATGTATAAATAATGTGATTTTCACTTAAAATTTATTAGATAATAATGTTATCTTATTTTTAGTTTGATCTCCTTGAAGCAACGAAAAAGATACAAAATGTACCTAGCCAAAATCCCACTGAAGATTTCAGTATGCAAAAGAAGCAAATAGAAGAGCAGAGGAAATATATAGAGGAACAAAAGAAACATGTAGAGGAACAAAGTAGAAGAATAGACGAACAACGAAGAACGGTAGAAAATAAACATAGACACGTAGAAGATAAAGAAAAACAATTAGCGGAATTAGACAAACAATTGAAAAAACGAAACGAACAAATGGACCAATTAGAAGCATCATTGCAAAAGGTTACAATCATTATAGATTTGATAAAATTTAATACGTTCGCTTCCAGGCTGGAGGTAACATGGCTGTGGCAGGCGAACTAAATAAGAAATTAGCAGAAGCGGAGAAAAACTTGGAAAAAGCTCAAGAAGAAGCGCAGCGATCGGCAACCGAAATGGAAAGATTACTTCAATTAGTTCAAATGAGTCAAGAGGAACAAAACACCAAAGAAAGACAAATTGTGGAACTTCAACAGTAATAATAAATTTTTTTGTTTTTGAAAGTATAACCCCTTAATTTTAGGGCTTTAAGGAATGCTCAGGCAAAATTAAAGTCTCAACAAGCTGCAGCACATAAAGAAGAGGTAATTTTAATATTAATACAATTTAAATTAGATTACTAACTAACGTTTACTTTTCAACGCTTTTCTATTGGAATTTTCCGTACGTATGTGAAGGCCGGTCCCGCTGGCTTTCTAAAAAGCTTTTTCTAATCATCTTGCAAACTTGTTACCACAATCTTGCCTCATTCATTGTTATATCAACTTTTCCTTTCATAAAAACTTTTTTTTCTCTATATTTTTTTTAAATTAATTTGTTTATCTGTCTTTTACCGAATATGTACAGAATGCGACCTCAAATTTAAAAGATCCGGAAAATGACATCGAATTAATACGAAAAAATGATACCGAATGTATGGAGAATACGGAAAGAGAAGACTACATCAGGGACCTAGAGAAAACCGTTACGTCATACGAAAATTTACTGAGAGATAATCGATATGAAATTCAAGAGCTGGAGACTACGTTAGAAATGAAAAATAAAAAGCTTTTAGAACTCGAAAATAATCATAATTTACAACAGGTGGAGTCAAAACTTGAAGAAAAACGAAATGAATTAATACAATTGGAAAATCGACTCAGTTCCAATAACGAAAATTTACACTGTACAGAGGGAACCGATACTTTACGGAAATGTCTTGCCACTAAAGAGAGTAGGGTGACTGAATTGGAACATGCTTTAAGGGAGAGCATTAAAATAGCTACCGAACGCGAACGTGTTTTACACCAAGAAGAGGTAAAGCGAAAACATATAGTTGAGAAGGTTAGTATTTTATTTTTGCTTGCTAGACTAAAATTTACACAGCTTTTAAAGGTTTCAAAATTGGAACAAAGGTTGTTGTCTTTACAAAGTGCACAGGCGATGCGATGTCACACTTGTAAACCTTTTATTGCGAGAATGAATTCTTTAGAATTGCGACTTTCTCAACTTGTAACTGAAAGGAAAGATCATCTTCAAGAATTGGCCCATATGAAGTAAAAATTTTCTGTAAGTGACTGTGTTGATTTTCAACTGTTTGATTGTAGAAGAGAGGCACTCGAGGCTGCTATTAGTGAAAAAGACGCACATTTAGCACTTTTAGAAATGTCCGGTATACGCAGTATTCGTCAGGCCGATGAAGCCGATCGTTTACGAAATGATAAAAGACGTCTCGTTGAAAGATTGAAACAGGAGGTAAGTATAAAAATACTAACTCTAGAATAGTTAATTACAATTTTTGTTAGGTAACTATTTAATGACTAATTTGTTCCTAATTAACGAAACGTTGTACCGTTTCTTATTTCACATTTTCTCAATATGCCAAACATAATTAAACGGCAAAGTGCAAACCCAGTTCTGCTGGAGGTATGCTGTGAAGCCACAGTTTCTATATATGATAGGAACGTTCATTTATATGACTTTTCGCCCCCGCCCACTATTTAGTCTCCGCCGTTTCTCCCTGGGATGTTTCGCCCCCCGATGTGAAATCATGAAAATAATTGGAAAAAATTAAAGCCACATGATTTTCAAAATAACCTTTTTCTGATTTTATAGATTTCTTGTCAGATTTATAACCCAATTGTAAGGGAAGTAAGACCGTAATTTGATTTAAAGGGACACTGTTTGAAAGTTAGTAACCTCTTCAGATTTACTGAAGTATCAATAAAACAATCATTACCAACTAGATAAAGTATTTTTCCAAATTAATTAAGGAACAGTAATTACGATTATTGTTTTAACCTTGGTGATTGTTAACCCTTTCCGTAATTAACCCTTTTTATACTAAGCTAGCTACTGAACCTTACGACGAACCTGAAGGTTTTAACCACCTTTGTAACTCCAGTTACAATTGTAATAGCTTTCCTTAGAAATATTTGAAGACTATAATGATCGGAATATAGGTAATGTGGAATTTCACTGATATTATTATTATTCCTATTCCTACTCTACCTACTGTATAACAAGGGACGAAACGGTCGGGGGCCATCGCCTGGAGCGAAACGGCGGGGGCGAAACTCCCTACCCCATAACGTTCTAGTTTTCCTTAAGCTTTTTGAAAATTAGTCATATTCAATGCATTAGGTATTAGGAGAACGCGTAGTTTAAACCATGAGACCAAAAGTAGATTAAGGCCGGCCGCACATTGAGCGCAGCACAGCACAGCATAGCACAGCGCAGCAGAGGATTTGTAACCCATGGAATTAAATGGAAATAATCATCTGCCGCTACTACGTCTCGGCTGCGTGCAATATGCGGTGTTCGCTTTAATTCCATGGGTTACAAAATCCTCTGCTGCGCTGTGCTATGCTGTGCTGCGCTCAATGTGCGGGCGGCCTTAACAATGTAACGAGATTATACCGTGTGACAAGCTTCAAAACGGGACATAGCCGAATAGCATGGGAAATCACATATTTGCAGTTTACTGCTCGCCAGTTTCATCTATAAGAACGAAAGAGTATTATTTTCTGAGCCTGTTCATACCAAATATTTGGTATACTTACTAATTCACAGCTTTTCTAATTAGAAAAAAATAATTTTCAAAAGTTAAAAATATGAGCAGCATGACATTTAAATTCGAATAATTTTAATATTAATTTTTTTTCGTTTAAAGTTGCGGAGACTGGTTGTTTTTGAATTCGGAAGTTTTTTTGAAGAGAAGTACCAGTTATTTTGTTTCATAAAATTTTTATTGGGGAATTAAGGAGGATTCCCATTCCTATAACTGACAAGTGGGAATCCTCCTTAATTCCCCAATAAAAATTTTATGAAACAAAATAACTGGTACTTCTCTTCAAAAAACTTTCGAATTAATTTTTTTGACAGGTTGCCTATTTATTTTAATAAGCAAATCTTACTAAACTCATTGTAATAATTGTGCTATGGTTATTTTAATTACCTACACATTAACCTTTTTAATAAAGTTTTGGACCGTAAGGTTCCTAGTCTTAGTGTGACAGCAATTGTAATACAATAATAAATTAACTGTTAACAAGTAACAATAATTGAACTAAAAAAATTACAATAAATATTCAAATAGTTCCCCATTTTAACGTAAACAATATCCCGCACTATTATAAAATGCCCTTCAAACTTGTGCGAGTTGTTGGTTATTGACGAGCGCCCATTCGGCAAAGATTGCCTCCCTCAAAGAATTAATATTTGGGTGACGAGTTTTGTAAATTTAGTTTTTAAGGTGACCCCACAAGAAGAAGTGGTGCTAAATCGGGTGATCTGGCCGGCCGGTTAATAGGGCCACCTCGACCAATCCACTGATTAGGAAAAACTTCGTCTAAACAGGTTCTTACACCTATTCTATGAGCTGGACAGCTATCTTGCAGAAACCAGACCTCCCGATTTTCATTTGCAACTTTGTCTAATGCAGGATCTACCTGATTTACTAAGAGTTCCCTATAACTTTCTGAATTTATTCATTTTATTAATATAATCAATATTAATTTTTTGAGGGTACTGCAATGTCGTCGAAAATTGTAATCTCGGGTTTTATTGGGCCCAATATCTTGTGTTTTGTACGTTTGGTTCATTATTTAGAGTAAACGTGCACTCGTCAGTAAAGCAACTCGATGAAAGGAAGTGGAGATCCCGTTTTTCCATAACGGCTTCACAAAATAACATCTGCTTTCTTCATCTATTGCCAACAATTTTTTATGGCACTTCGGTTTGTACAGGTGATAGCTGTGTTCTGTGTTTCTTCAGGATATTCCGTACACACTCCCGAGAAATACCTATCACATTCTTCTGCTACAATTTTGGTACTTGTTGTTGAATTTCGATTGACTAATGCTAGCACTCGTTCCTTTAATTCTGCATTACCCTTCGTTCGATCTCCTGTTTCAATATAAAAATAAATAAATATCGAAAGAATACAAATTCAATTGTAAGCTCACCACTCCCCTTTCCTAGTGCTACAATTGCGGTTTCTTCAAATTGTCTTACAAATCATTGGATTGTACTTACAGACGGTATGTGTCGATCATCTCAAATCCCGAACTCATCGCAAACTGCCAACACTGTAATACATTTTTACAATAAACACTCGTTCCTCGTTACAAAGAACTATTTATTATTGTCATTATTCATGGTTAAACTTTTCAGGAAAATACCGTATTAATTAATTAATAGTTATTTACATAAAAGTCAAAAAAATCTCACATTACTGAAAGGGCCTAATTGATTTTAAAGTTCCGAGTCAATTAAGCGATTTCACTGACGTGTTTTGAATTAAATTTTTCCGGAAATCGCAAAAAAGACAAAATTTCCAAATTTTAGAAAAATTTTTTACAAATCCCACAAAAGTCAAGTTTGTTTGTTGGTAACTATAGTTACAAACTATATTTTGCGTCTTGTAAAGTCTTTACAGTACTAGTCCGGAAAATTCATTTTTCCTGCGCGTAAATAATAATAATAATAAGCAGGAAAATGTTGTTTCCAAGACGATTTCCGGAAAATTTGTTTGATTTGATAATACGAAAAATTATTATCCGAATTTGACATGTCATGACTGATCATATTTTTTAACTTTTGTTTGAAAATTACTTTTTCTTAATATTGTAAAAGCTCAGAAAATAATACTCATTCGGTAGGCATCATTACCGTTCTTATACATGAAACTGGTGAGCAGCAAACTGCAAATATGTGATTTCCCATGCTATTCGGCTATGTCCCGCTTTGAAACTTATCACACGGTATACAGGGTGTTTTTTTGGGAGCTTTGGTTACACGTTTCTGGGAAAGTTTTATAGGTAGATTTTTGAAAATTTGTACTTAGGGGTTACTCAAAAAGCCGAATCGATGTAAAATATTTTCAAAATGGCCGCAGTTCCGGAAATGCCGGAAGTAGCTACCAACTTCGTTATTTTAAATAGCAACCCCTATTTTTTATTGCATTTTTGGATTCCACGTGAAATTTCATAACTTTTGATATCAACATGTCAATATCTACAAGTTATGGTTTTTAAGTTATTTTCATTTATTTAAAAAAAATGCCGGATGCAGACGGTACTTTAAGAATTCATTTCTTGAAAACGGTTGTAGCTACGGCAACCGAGTTTTCACCAGCGCATAGAGGAAGAATAGGGCTTTCTTTTGGTGTACTTAAAAAGATTTATGTTGCATACGACGTCACCTATGAGGCCCCAAATTTAAGAAAATTCAAAGACTGAAAACTCAGTTTTTTTAAATGAAATGACCATTTTCTTACTATTGCATTTGATAGAGAATCAAAATGGGCATATTTTGGTATTACATGTTCCTATCCCTATCTTTAATAGTTTCTGACTTATTCTCATTTCATTGCAATGATACCATATTTTTCGGATTTTTTAGTAAGTAGTTGGCCATGACCTCATGGCAAACGAATTTTAAACAAATCAATCCGTCACGCTGTTAGTTTCAAATTAATTTAAAACCTTGTCTTCTTCAACACATGCTCAAAATGAGCGCCTTCATGTTCCAAACACAAACTATTTTTCGTAAATGTGCTCGTGTGGAGTATTGTATGACTTGTGATTCAGTATTGAGCATATTCTTGCAGCAGGCAGCTCTTCTATTGCAAGAACAACAATATTGCATAAAATTTCCAAATAACGTTCTGTATTCAAATTTTCTGGATAAATGTGGAGACACAAAATATTGCTATTTTTAAACGCACAAAGTACAATAAAACTCCACTCTTGAAAGTGTACATCTCCATTCAAACAAGAATTTTAATGGCACCAGCAATGCGAATTATGGCGATTAAATTTTTACTAAATTTGGCCTCGTCTGACCAAGTAATGTTCGCCAAAAAATATTCCTGGTTCCTTAACATTAGCTATTCGTAAAACTCTTACTGTAGGTAAGGTGGTATAAAGCTTCCAAAATTCAAACAATTTCACTCCAGTGTTCGGATGGTACGTTCACTAGGACGCGGTCTTTCTGGATATCTCTCAATGAACGTATGACAGACATGTGACGCGCTTTTGTTCATTTCACCATAAATAACAATTAGATTCCAACAATCTTAATAGGTAAAACCATTGCGAGCCATTTTTCATTTTTTTCGATTATTGAAAAACGTATGTTAACCTATTACAGGTGACGGTTTAGTATCACTTGATTTGTTCAAAATTCGATGGCCATGGTCCATGTCATGGTCGACTACTACAAAAAAATCGAAAAAAAACGGTATCAATGCGATGAAATGAGAATAAGTCAGAAACTATTAAAGATAGGGATAGGAACATGTAATACCAAAATATGCCCATTTTGATTCTCTATCAAATGCAATACTAAGAAAATGATCATTTCATTAAAAAAAATTGAGTTTTCAGTCTTTGAATTTTCTTAAATTTGGAGCCGCATAAGTGACGTCGTACGCAACATAACTTTTTTTTAAGTACACCAAAAGAAAGCCCTATTCTTCCTCTATGCGCTGATGAAAACTCGGTTGCCATAGCTACAACCGTTTTCATGTAATGAATTCTTAAAGTACCGTCTGCATCCGCCATTTTTTTTAAATAAATGAAAATAACTTAAAAACCATAACTTGTAGATATTGACATGTTAGTATCAAAAGTTATGAATTTTCACGTAGAATCCAAAAATGCAATAAAAAATAGGGGTTGCTATTTAAAATAACGAAGTTGGTAGCTACTTCCGGCATTTCAGGAAGTGCGGCCATTTTGAAAATATTTTACATCGATTCGGCTTTGTGAGTAACCCCTAAGTACAAATTTTCAAAAATCTACCTATAAAACTTTCCCAGAAACGTCTAACCAAAGCTCCCAAAAAAACACCCTGTATAGGTATAAGTAATACAAATAGATATCTTCAATTTAAATTATTCAGTAGAGTAAAGTAGCCGATTGTGGAATACCATTTTGTTTCAATGGGGAAAAAAAATGAAAATAATAATTCTAATTTATGTCGTTTTGGGTATGGATGAACTAAGGGGTTGTTAATTTGTGGCCAAAAGTTTAGACAAATTGAATGACGTAAACTTGTTAAAAAAGAAAAAAATTACAAGAAATGACTTTTACTGAACTCAAAAAATGGGTCTGAAATGTGGAATACCAGTATACTCTAAAGTGGGATAGGACTAATTTCATTTACATGTTAGAAATAAATATTGTGTTTATATTTGTTAAAAATGAAAATAAAACTTTATTCCTCAATGAAGGTTAACAAAATAACAAAGGTAATTCTTAAATACAGAAATAAACATAATTTTAAAAAACAAAGCGAAATAAAAAAATATCTAGATTTAAACTGATTTATCTAGTACAAAAATCACAAATGTATAGCTCCTTTTCTGCCCCGGCACATTCCTCATGTGCCCAACATTGGCACATTGCGCACATGATCCATATTTCTCCTCGAGTATCATTTGCAAATCTTTGGTCACAAAACAGGCACATGGGGTTTTCATTTGGTTACATTTTCTCTGAAAAATGTTCACCATCAGAGTCATCCTGAACTGAAACGTCGGATGTAGGTATATTCCACATTAAAATACCCTTTAGTATTCCACAATACAGGCTAATCAATATTTTACTTTAAACAGTTGCAAATTCTTAACAACAAATTTTTCATCAAAATTAATCATAAGGTACATACAAACATTTATTACCTTATCAACACCCAAAATTGTCAATGAAAGATATTTGTGGTATTTATCAAAACAAAACGTTTATGCACTCACCTCAAAAAAGTCGCACCACGATAAAATGACGTTTGTAAGAAAAATTTTAGGTTAGGAATAAATTCTGGTTTGCAGTTTACATTACAAGTAAAGGTACTTCAAGTAGTATATAACTACACTATTGGAATATAGATGGGGCATATAGTTTCCCCAAAACAGGGGTATTCCACATTCGGCAACCTATTCCACAATCGGCTACTTTACTCACACACCTACTTTCGTGGCATATTTAGTACGTATTATTAATATTAGAATTCCATACATCTGTAATATCTCGATTATGTCAAATGTTTCATGCTGATCAAGAAAGAATATGTCGATATTTTTACCGTACGAAAACGCTTCAAAAATTAATTGCGTTTCCTTATCGCCGACGTCTGCAAATTTATGTGATCCAAACCCCCATCACGTTTATATTAGGGAGGGAGGCTTTTTAAACCACAAATCGCCGTAATTTTTATAAGATAGAAATCCGGTGTATATTCTTCAATTTCCCACAACCTATGTAATTTGTAATTGGACTGATTATAGGGAAATGTTGCATGGCTATTTATCTATGCACTGCATAAGATATTAAAAAAAAATATATTCATTGTAAACTAGTGATGAATGTGCAAAACTTTGTTTAATGAATTTTTACGATCGCTGTTAAAATTGCTTGAATTTGTCAAGATTGGTCTTGATGTAAAGATAATACTTGATATTACCAAAAAATTCAAAACCACAACAATTTCTTATCTCCGTCTACCAATAGACGGCGCAATTTGTTGAAGGAACAAAACGGTCGACTTTTCTAAAAAAATTCAAATGGTACCAACTGCCGTTGGAAGGAAAATTAATGAGGGAGTAATTTACAAAAAAAAATATGTCAATAGCTCTTATAGTACCGAAGATATAGTCAAAACGTTGTAATATAAGAGGAAATTTGAGGTATAAACAAATTAAAACGCTTAAAATGAAAATTTTATGTCAAAGCTGTAAACTAGATAACAAAGTGACATTATATCTATTTCGGTTGTTGATAAGCAAAAATGCTAATTTCCCATGGAGAAGCATTGCAGCATATTTTGAATGCATGCAAAATGCAACTGTTGCAGGACCACTGAAATTTTGAAAGAAATGAAAGTTCTCATAGCCTACTTTATTTATATTAAGCTTACGATTTGTTTATACCTCAAATTGCCTCTTATACTACACATTTTGGATTATATCTTCGGTACATTAAGAGCTATTGACATAATTTTTTTTAAATTACTCCCTCATTAATTTTCCTTCCAATAGCAGTGAAAAAAATATTTGGTACCATTTGAATTTTTTTAGAAAAGTCGACCGTTTTGTTCCTTCTACAAGTTGCGCCCTCTATTGGTAGACGGAGATAGAAATTGTTATGGTTTTGAATTTTTTGGCAATATCAAGTACTTACTCGAGACCTCGAGACATCGAGACCAATATTGACAAATTCAAGCAACTCGTTTCGGAGTTATACGATTTTTTCTAGTTACACGTAATTTAGTTCTTTACGTTTTTGGTGCAAGATACTTTATGGGAGAATTGTTTTTCAATGATAATGAATATCTGTTTAGGTGGCTTCTAAAAACTCAGTCAATTAAATAGTAAAACAAAAAACAATCCACAACCGTCTCATATTCTGCCTACTTAGTTGACTGAAACATGTAAACTGAATAAAGAAAAATCTCCTCGTTTAGGCAACTGTAAAAGAACATTTACAGGATTTTTGTGAAAGTAATTAATCAGCAAGGGTAATAAATTAGAGTTTTTAGAAGCCACCTAAACAGATATTCATTATCATTGCAAAACAATTCTCCCATAAAGTATCTTGCACTAAAAACGTAAAGATTATGCAACAATATTACTTTTCTGTAAATAATAACAAACCTAAAGGAATAATGGGGAACAATACGAAATCTCAGAAATCAATGTACGAGGGCTGACAATAAAGTAAGGTCTCCAATTTTTTTTTTCATAGAAAATGACATTTATTTACAAAAAGCGATACACCGTTGGAAAGGCCAAGGTCTTGGCTACTTTTCTACATAATCGCCATTTTTTTCCAACACCTTGCGCATCCGCACGATGAACTTGTCTATGCCGGCAGAATACCACTCTCCGTCCGCCTCGCGCAGCCAGGTGTTGACCTCTTTCTGAACCTCCGCGTCACTATCAAACTTCTTCCCTCCGAGATGTTTTTTCAGGGCGGGGAACATGTGGTAGTCACTTGGGGCCACGTCGGGACTATAGGGAGGGTGATCGATGATTTCCCAGCCAAATTTCTTGAGCAGGTCAAGGGTAACGTTGGCTGTGTGCGGGCGCGCGTTGTCGTGGTGAAATTTCACTCCTTTGCTCAGCAATCCCGGGCGTTTGTTTTTTATGGCACGACGAAGCTTTTCCAGGGTCTCACAGTACCTTGCTGCATTGATAGTGGTTCCCCTTGGCATGAAATCCACCAACAATACCCCGTGGCGATCCCAAAACACCGTAGCCATCACCTTGCCGGCTGACAGTGTCGCCTTAAACTTTTTGGGTTTCGGAGAATCGCTATGGCGCCATTGTTTGGACGACTCCTTTGTTTCGGGTGTGTAGTGATGAGCCCACGTTTCATCCCCCGTAACAAACCCTTCCAAAAAATCATCGCCTTCCTCTTCAAAACGGGCCACAACTTTGGTCGCACATTCCACGCGCCGCTTCATGTGGTCTTCGGTCAGCTGTTTCGGCACCCATCGGGCAGAAACTTTGTGATACTGCAAGTTGTTCACAAGGATATGACGGATTGTTTCGCTGCTACACACTCCTCCAAGCTTCTTTTCCAAGTCCCTAATTGTCGCACGGCGGTTTTTGAGCATTTCTGCCTCCACTGCTTGAACAATCGCATCCGAGACCGACGGTCGGCCACTTCTCTCCTCGTCGTGAACATTAGTGCGCCCGGAATTGAACTCGCGGCTCCACTTACGCACGTTTTTTATGTCCATACACTTTTCCCAGTAAACTTCAACTAGTTGACGATGGATTTCAATAGGTGTCACCTTTTTCGCACTCAAAAAACGTATTACAGAACGCAATTCGCACTTGGACGCTGACGCGAGGGGTACCTCTATCGTTGACGGCTGCTCAGCCAAGACTGAGCGGTCGGGGAAGCCTCACCCAGCAGCCAAGTGGTAGTGGGGGAACCAAGGAACACGGCGGTGTTGCCAGATTTCGCCTAGCGCGTGATCCGGCGAAGTTGCAGTGTTGGAGACCTTACTTTATTGTCAGGCCTCGTAGTACACATCATCATACGAAGATTTCAAAAAAAGTTTTACCGTGAAAAATTTTACGGCGATCCGAATAGTAGTTTGTCCGTAATTAAATTATTAAGTTGCCCTAATATTGGCGAGAGCCGATCACATGCCGAACGTTTCCGAGTTTCCCGATGGCACAGTGACGTCACAACCCATACAGGACCTGTTCATTCTGGCTTGCGGAGTTGTTTTTTTACGATTTTCAACTGTTTTCACGGAATATAAACACTAGGTGAGTGGTTTTTTTAATTACATAATTTGTTGGTGAATTGAAAACAAAAGGACACTTGAATATCTTGCACACAAAACTATTTCTGTGGCCATATATAAGTGGTCGATTTGCAGACCGGATCAACGCCGCCGGTTAATACAAAATCATTATTAATTATTTCTTGTGTTTATCATCATCATATTCGGTTTTATCACTTTAAGAACATAAGTCGGTATGCCTAAAAATTAGAAAAATAAGTTCACCGATTTCTTAATGCTGTTTTATCACAGAATGTAGATGCTGTTTACTAGGTCAGGTCATAGACCAAATACTCCTTAGACCTCTCACTAATGGTTACAAAATTTGGTTAGTACTGGAGCTCCCCGTATTGGAATGCTACCATCGTTTGGATGTCGAATGTAACTCTGCTACTATTTACGAAGTACGTTACCGCTTAATGAGTATTTGAGCGAAATAGGAATCATGAATTCTACATAAATTAAATGATCTGAACTACTTCCATATGAAATCATAAATTGTGATTTCCACACTAATAGAATAAAAATCACCACTAATTTATCGTTAAAATGTAAATTTAAACAAAAACTAAGTATACGCCTACGCAACGACCATCAACATAACATAAACAAAGTGAGTCAAACTTGGCCTTTCATGGCCGCATTTCCGTCTCGCATTGACATATACAGCCGTCTGCTATATGCTTCTTCCTGACACTATTTATTCATTGGTTCAAGTAACTGCAATAATGCTGAGTAGTGAATTCTGTTCTGATACGTGATACTCCTTCAACAAAAGCAATTGTTGACCAGTTGAGTTGGCAAAAGTTTTCTTCTATATTTCTTCTTGTATTATTCAACAATTTATTTGACTCAATTTTCTATACATAAATGTACTGCCATCTACTGCAGTTAACTGTCACTATTTCCAATAAAACCAAAGCTTCATTTACATTAGAGGTCTAAGGAGTATTTAGTCTATGGTCAGGTTAAGGAAAGAAAAGTTGTTTTGCACTTCAACAAAACAATTCTTGTGTTTGGTATACCTCGGAACTGGAAATTTACAGATAATTTGCTTAATATCAAACCTTATAAATGCCACAAACCACGTTCTTACTCGTTTTTATTGTTTGAAGGGTATAAGACGATAAATACGATAACACAGTCAATAATTATATTTTATTACCACTTTCTTCTAAAACGTAAGTACAAGAAATAAAAAACACACGGTGTAATGAGAAACGTAGTAAACAAACCGACGCAATGTTTACGTTTAGCTACGCTGGTTCCAGAACCTCGAGAAATTTATAAAAGTTCCCCAATGGTATTTTGGGAGACATATTTTAATCGTAGTTTAGAGCGTTAATTACTTTATTACGTTATCAAACAATAAATTATGTTACTAAGATGTTCCACTGGACATTATGATGAGCAAGAAAGGTTAGGACGGGTGTCTCCCGGTTACGATTTCTCACTACCCAAAGAAATATACTTGACATTAAATAACATCCTTTAAAACCAACAATATAATTGTTTATAAAATGGTAAAATACAACGAAAAACTACATAAATACAAGATAAAAACGACTAAAAACACTGGTCTCCATACGCTCGTACATTGCCGTGTGGGACGTGACGTCACAGGACCTTAGGGCATCGTCGGAAACGTTCGGGCTGTGCTCGGGTCCAGCTGATAACGAAGCGCTATTGCTAAGGAACGGCTGGTCGTAGACGACTATTTCTTGGGGGGGAATGATTCATTATGATTCCTCTATGAGAAAAAATGGTTTCCAAAAAATCGTATTTTTCCCCATTAGCAATTTCTATTGTTTTTTCCAATTATAAATCTTTAACGTTTTTAACGAAATCAAATTGAATTTTGAAATCATGTCTTGGTATGTGAAAATGTTGGAAGAAATTAAAACTTTTGTTTTAGCGGAAGTTACAGAAAAAAAAATTTTCTGGTCTTGAGATTGTTCGGTAAGCTAAAACTGACAGTCGATGAAAAAATCTCATTGAAATATTGCTTAATTTACGAAAAATAGCACTTTTAGAATTTAGATAATTTTGAAAAACGCCATTTCCTAGCTAAGTGAAAATCACTCGGTATATCTGATAGGGGCTAAATAGGTTTTCAGACTAGCACAAATTATTGCCGTAAAAAGTTTTTTTAAAAAATCAAAAATAAAAAAAAATCCATTTGGTGCCGACTTTTTGGGGAGCACTGTATAATGTTGTATTCAGTCCTTCCTTTTTCCGAAGATTCCTTGTTATCTTTACCTAATAGTTGTTTTTTAGACTGAAATTTCAGAAAAATCAGATGTAGGTGCTAAACGGCGAATACTGTAAGCCCATAATAGGGAATAATAACACGATCTGTAAGCAGGTAAAACAAAAATATAAACAAGCACTTCTTCATTCCCCATATAGTCCTTGCGATTTTCATTTGTTTGGTCCACTTAAAGAAGCTTTACGTGGTGTA
The DNA here is from genome assembly GCA_036250285.1 of Pyrocoelia pectoralis. Taxonomy (NCBI): domain Eukaryota; kingdom Metazoa; phylum Arthropoda; class Insecta; order Coleoptera; family Lampyridae; genus Pyrocoelia; species Pyrocoelia pectoralis. Next base: position 72,021,275 of record CM070075.1, read on the forward strand.
ACATTTGCATATGGCAGTGAGGTGCAAATACTTATTTGAACAAACGTCTTTTTAAAGGCACCATCTTCAAATGACCAACAAAATAGCAGAAGTGCATTGATGTTGCAGGTCATATCGAAAAGTGGCATATATTGTTGATTAAATTATTTGTTTAAACACCTACCCTCAGATTCCTGTTCAAATTACAACTCTCCCCGCACTATTTCTGCTTTTGTTTTATTATTATTTCAGATCAAAATTCAGATATCCTGGGACATTTCGGAAATTCAACTGGACTAGTCATATAGGTAAAAATAATATCTCTGATTTCACTTGTAACAATTGTTTCTTTAGTAATTTAAGTTGAATTTCCAAAAAATCCCATGGTGTGAAGTGTTATGCCTATCATGTAAACTGTAAACATCTAACTGATATCACTTGGTCACATTTGAATGTCTTGACTATTAGCGTTGAGTGAACTTCTTTATTCAATGCTATCAATATTCTGTTTGCTATTAGCTGTAAACGCCTACTTTACGCCCTTCACATGACAATAACTATTATTCCGCGTTATTTTCCGATGACAGTATAAAGGCGTCCGATTTTATATATTTTTATTGTGGTTTTTGTTTTTTGCAATGTTGTAATGTGCAATTTACGTAAAATTAAAAAGACATTTACATTTATGTAAGGTATTTTTAATGCAAATTAAGTTAATTACCCATTGTTAATTGCCTAGTCATTGCATTGTTTTAATTGTTTTTAAAATGCTCATATGAAGGACGGATCTTTGTGATTTTTAACAAATTATGTTAATTTTTTATTAGAGTTAACAAATTGGTAAACATGGTACTGCCGATATGTTACCGGTATGATTATCATAAACTGTGCAGTTCCTTAATTGGCATATAAATAGTCGTCTCTTAATTTTGAAAAATGCAGTTGCGCATGCTTTGAATAGGTAATTAATAATTGTAATCATTACTTACATGTAAAGGAACAAGTACATTAGTGAATCATAGCATTCCTATTTAATGAATAGAAGAAGCAAAATAGCATTATTTTTTGTTAATACCTAAAAAGGAAGTTATATAAATGCTGTATAATGTCTAATACTTGCCAACAATATTTCTTATCATTTTTCAACAAAGAGTTTTTACGTTTGACACAACGTTTCGATAATTGGGAACAAATTCAGAATTCAGATTTTAAATAGGTAGGTAGTAAATAGTAAAATTTTATTTTTCAGGATGAGCTCAGCGTATCTTTATGCAATGAAAGTGAAGATGATCTTTCGTTTGAAACACTTGAAATCTCCATTAATGGCCAACAAATAACTTAAAAAAATGTGATCTGTGTTCTGGTGTTATACTCAATTTGATCTCAGCAATAATTGTTGCAGCTGAACCGTCTTCAGCTGAAAAAAAAACTATTTAATGAAAACGCACTGCCCGTATAAACTATTATAATAAAAAAAAGATATATGCATGTTATCTTACTTTAGTAAATTATTCATGTTGTTTATAATATGACAATAATCAATGATATGGGGCATCGTTGTTTTTCACTTCGTTAAGGTTGTGAGAAAATATAGTTCGTTTATATTTCAAAAAAAAAATGGAGAAAGTATCTGCGAACAATAATTGTATTCTTAACCAATGTGTTTCTCATTGTGTATATGAGCTCATGAAATTTGGCCATTTGCGAAGCTCTTCACTGCGATCGTATAATATAATGTCTTCTAAGGATAAGCTTGTGTATAATATGTATAATTAGCATAACCACTCACGTCTGTACAGCAACGTAATTATTGTGTGTACTTGTGGAATAGCCTGTTATATGATTTTGTATAAACGCATGTAGTTACGAGGAACAGTCAAAAAAATACTCGATTCGTATTTTAGTACGTAAATGCATTAATTGTAAGTGTAGTACAACTATATGTTATATTAACATTTCTCTTAATGTCAATTATTATTTATTCGTTGAGGTAATATGATCACAGTTCACTTGTATTTCAAGATAGAACAGAAACAAAACATTTTGACTGAACCTCGTATGAAGTACAAAAGATATTTTAATAAGTATCGCAATTACAATATATACCTGGATGTGTATCATCTAAAAGCGTTCACGATAACTTCAAATGCCTTGTATATGAATCTTGTACATTCGTTATCATATCATAGGCCGAGCAACACTGCCATCTCGTGCCATTACCGTGTCTGGGGAATCGTGTATTATAAATTACAAAAAAAAATGCACGTCCAGCCAGCGCCTGTGCCGCCGGTGTCTGTACTTCATAAACTAATTGTTGTAGCCTAAGAGACCAAGTGCATTAATGCACATTCTTCATGCGCTCCTTCTATTCTTTATATCTAAATCTTCCTTTTTATCGCTTTAGCATAACTGGTTGGACGTAGAAAAGGGCGCTGGGTTAGATATCCAACAAAATTTCTTGAAGTTCCTAAACAATGAACACATCTTTCCAATGGTAATTTACAAAAGTTTGATTTACAGACAATAGAATTTTGTTTTCATTGTTGTTAACTAATAAATACCTTAATCAATCACCAGCGCCCTCATCTTGTTACGTGGATTTCACTGTATTTAAAAGAAATTATTGATCAGTGTTAAAAGTATAGTATGGCAAAATAATAAGCACAATAATTTAATGAAATTATAAGAATTATTAGTAATATAGTACGTATCACGATTGTAATGTTAAGATTATTTCGTAGTTTTGTTAACATTTATTTTCACCCAAAATTCCGAAAGGAATTTTTTTCTACTTTATTTAGTATCGGCATAATCTCATACTTTAATAAAAATCTTTGGCTGCTAAGTGTCTATAGAACTATTTATTCATTTAATCATCTGCCATCGCACAAATTTTGAATGGTGAAAATATATTTTAACAGCTCTCTAATTTATTGTCAGCGAGTAATTACATTCCATTTTTGTAATATTTTTTTACGCTTTTTGATTTGAATACCACACATCTCTTTATTGTTGTATTTCCTATGACGTTTAATTATGTGTGTAAATGCACGAAGAGTGACTTTGGTCATATAAATTAATTCCATCTAATCACATCACTCGCTGACTGGATTACTCCAATGCCAACCCCATTCCTGCCATCTCCTTATATCATCATACATATCTCATCCTTAAATTGTACGAAATTGCTTTTTATAATAAAATTTAGTTTGGAATAGAATGAAATTGTTAGGCAGTAAGTTGAATAATAAATGTTGATTGTTGACTAAATTGCGGGTGCCCGCAGTTCTAAACAAACTAAGAAATTAAAGTAACCATTTATTTTCGATTACATCCCTTAGACGAAAAGTAATGAATTAATTGGTAATAATTACTACTATGGGCGGACGGGAATGAGGGTTACTTAAATTTCTACAATTGGTAGAAAAGTAGTTTTAAATAATAACTAGTTCATGTTACTTTCTTATGTTACAACCGATTTACTTTAATGTCACGCTGTTGTAAAAAAAATCTGTTATGAACGATGTAAGAGAGTGTGGAAAGAAAGTGATACAAAAAGCAGTATGTAACGTTTATTTATGCTAACTATGAACCGTCTTTGCATTTGGTTTAAACATTCTTTCATGTCAAAGAAATAGCAACAACGCTCTTAAATGGAACCATCCAATAATACGCCACGACGAAATAGAAAAAAGTACCTGAATAGACCCCATTAGTGTGACGTCAAAATTGCCTGGGAAATTTAAAATTTTGGACAACCCATATTTCAAGACCCCTTGCCACTTATTTCGTTGTAATAACTCCACAAATATGACGCAAACTTAGACCTTTTTATTATAAACCTTAACAACGTGGCGGTAAGGGTCAATTTCTCAACGTCAAAACACGAGTTGTACAAAATTTTAAATTTCCCAGACAATTTTGACGTCATCACTAATGGGGGCTATTCTGGATTAAGATAGGAGAAGTGACGTAGTACACGTAGTCGTTACAGTAATATTTTACCAATACTCTCAATACTGCCGCCCCATGAAATTTTTTCATCACCAAAGGACTCTTTTTGTCGTGTTCATAGATTAAAGGTACCATTTATTACTGTGTCAACAAGCAAGAGAGCTTGGAGAACAATTTGCGTAACCCACTCGCTTGAGTAATGCAGTTATGTTTCGAATGGAAGAAGTATAGTTCAAATGTCTTTGAACAGTTACGGCTGCAAGGCGACAATAGCTTGACGAATGTTGGCTTCCAAATGATCCAAAATCTATGTATTGACATAGCCTTAAAGAAAATTAAAGAAGGATGTCAAATAATATGACCACGGTGGGCAATTCATAAATTCTCATCGTGGGTTGTGGGATCGCCAAGCTTATCTCTCAGCAAATGGAGCGTAGCCTTAGCACCGCGTTACTGGAACCACATCTGTTCAATATCGATATCCTCAAGTTCTGGCTAATTCGAGTAATATAGCTCCATATCGGTCGCTATTGACGGTTACGACTCACTCCTCTTCATTTGGAAGAAATAAGGTCCGATGATATCGTCGTAACAAAAACAGCACCACACAGAAAGTTTTTCGGGTTGTAAAGGAGTTTTGTTACCAAAGGCTCGTCATAAAATCGACAAATTTGGCTCATTTGCACTACAGCTGCGTATTCTCTTCACTTCTCGCTTTTCGTACTCTTCTTGTCCTCGTGCACAAACTTTTCGACAGTGTTGGGTATAGCCTGCGCAGGATACAGCGACACAATTCTCTGGTTGATAGTGGACTCGAACTTGGTAAGTAATAAACATTTCTTATCACCGCTGAAAAGCATGAGTTACAACCTATGAGCAAATCTGTATCCAAAAATTACATAATGTTTTGGGATGTGGAAATTTTAAACTTTCTAGTGACTAATCCGGAAAGTTTTTAGCAAAAATGTAAGTTGGGAAAATTACTACCACCGAATGGTTAAATGCTATGACAGTATGACACATTCGAATATTATTTCAGGAGTCAGAGCTACAGCGGGTATTTATCAATATAATAAAAATTGCGATTCATGAACCTGCATTTTCATCTAGACGTATTGAAGAAACATTAAATCAATTATAGAAAATGGTCAAAATAATGTGAATGTTCAACTTCCACTATAAAGAAGGAATTTTGCTAAACGACACGTCATTTTAATTTTTTATTCAAAGATTTGCTTCCGAAATTAAGATTCCTTATTGTAGGGCGGTAACACCGGCAAGTAACAGTATATTTCAGGAGGTTACAAGATTTGTGTGCTTCAGCAACAAAAACCATAACACAAGAGTTGGAGTTCCAATGAAACCTGCACTAAAAAGATTCGGAGATAGTCAAAATCATTAAACTTGTTCGACGTCCGTCCATTCCCATAGGAAGGAAATGAAGAACATGTTGCGTAAGAAAGTGAAGCAACCTGATTTTCAACCAACTACACTAAAACAATCCTTTTACGACTGATTTATTTGAAACGAAAATTGTTTGATAAGCAGGCTGGTGCTTACATTACCCATATGTAAAATTCACAGGTTCAAGGTCCTATATTTCATTAACATTTAAATGAATGACAAATTAGAATGTTAATTATGCTGAAACACTACAATAAAATAATGGTTGCTTCTGCTGATAAGACAAGCACAAGGTTTTTGCTAGTACCTAACAGGACTTTGAAATTGGACGAAAATAACTAACTCTGAAGGTTGTAACATGCTGCGTGAGATTTTACTTCAATAATGTAATGAAATGTAAGTGTAGGTACTTTTTTGTAATTAAGTACAAACTATACACTATAGGTATAAGCTTAATATCAGTAACTGTGCACATTTATCTGGTATTCATAGGGAGATCCATACGATTTGGTATTTCCAGAAAAAAAATAATACATACTTAATTAAGGTCAAAATGTACCTATCTTATGTTTTTGGTTGCGCAATCCAAGGAAAAATAAAAACAGGAAGTTTCTAATCAATTTTTTACATACATATTATTATTTTGTAAAGTCTGATCGATTTTTCCTTTACTTTAGTAATTGCACCTTTGAATATAAAAGGTTACACTGTTGATTGTATAGCAGACCTTCAAAAATAGGACAGGGTTAAAACTTAAAAGGGTATAGAATTAAGAAAAACCGTTCAACATTTAAGACTGTACAAACGTACTGTCAATGTATGGATTCCGTTTCCCTAAAGGTACCTAACGTAGAAAAGATTTAATAATGGTAAGAATATCATTTTCTCGTCAAAGATGTTACTTTTATACCACAACTCGCGGTCTTTGTTGAGCTGATGTCGACTCTAACCGATTTGTATCACCTAACTAAAAGACAGCATATAAACCGCACTTGTACCGCATAGAGGAGCTGATGCTGAAGTACCCTTCTACGTTAAAATATACATAAAGACAACTAATGTCGTCCACAGTCTAAATCTAAACGCAATCCAATAAACTAGGCAAAGGTATGATGGTTAACTATAAAAACAGTGCCTATGACAAAGAGAAATTTTGCAAACAGCATGATGGGTATAATGTCCCATGAAGAACGAAGAAAATTCGTCCTTTATGATGAGATTATTGGCCACATTATGAAGTGTGTACACAGCGAGGCGCCGTCCATATGGGCAAGGTCGTGCGGCGCCAAGGCCTTAAAGGTGCCTACGGTCATTGAATTTTAAAAATATTAGAACCATTTTTTGAAACTTATCAAGAAATTAACATAAAACAAAAAAATTCTGACAAGTTGCCACGAGACTTCCCTGGTATTAACATTTTTTTCAAAAAATAAATATAGCACAATAGGGTACCAATCTTACGACAAAGTTCGGTATATGGCTTATTTCAAGAGATATCAAAAAATATTTCTAAATAATGTTGAACTATACAGGCTGTTGCATAACTCCGTTAGAAACCAAACATATAATTTTTTAAATGAGAGCCCCTGCATATTATACCAAATTCGGATTGCCCACATTTTTTCGAATCTTTTGATATAATGTTTTGCTACGTTATACAGAGTCCTTTAAAAGTTATTATTTATGTTAAAATCGTAGCTAAATCAACGCCCTCTAGCTTACTGTACGTTACAGAAAAAGATAATTTCTTAGCTAATCGAGTTTCGTAATATGATGTAATATCTCCTCATTCGATTACATTTCAATTATTTTCTCATTGTGTAAAGGGTGGATCGAAACTCGGACCTTTCATTTTCTTTCTTCTTTTAAATGGAACACCCTGTATTTAATTGCATAAATAGAATTTTTGATTATGTAGCTTTAATTTTCGTTAAGCATTCCCTATACCCAATGTTTATTAAAACAGAGTTATTTTGTAATAAGAGGGGCTCTCATTTAAAAAATCATATGTTTGGTTTGTAACGGAGTTATGCAACACCCTGTATAGTTCAACATAATTTAGAAATATGGTCCTTAAAGACATCTACTATTTTTCTTAACAACATTTTTTGATCTCTTGAAAATAAGCCATATACCGAACTTTGTCGTAAGATTGGTACACCCTGTATATTGCTGAATTCAGAAAAAAATACTCTTAAATTACATAAAAAGCTGCAACTTTATCTTATAAAAAAAATGAGTGCCTCCATTTTAGCTTATACAGGAAGTGACGTCATCAAACGTAATATGTATCAGCATTTTCGTCCTTGGCCCGAATGCAGTCGATTGGCGAAAACCGCATTTCGAATAGTTGTATAGAGCGTTGCAGTCAAAGTGTAAAATGTTTGTTTTGATGTCCTCTACGGTCTACCACCCGTAACAGTTTGTTGGTACATTTATGGAACACACTGTATATTTAGCTAAGATTTATACCCCATTTTGACGGTGTTCTCGATGAGTTATAGCGAAGCACATGAAGATCTAAGCTTACTTTTTGATGCTGTTTCAGAATCTGAAGTCAGAATTTTAAAACTCCTTAATACAAAAAAGCCACACACAGACACATAGACTTAACGAATTCGTATACCGAACTTTTGTTTGGTGAAAATTACTCACCTCACAGCAATTGGAAAGCATTATAGATCGTCTGGGAATTGAAACACATAGAGCCAGTATTCTGGTATTTAAAACTGACTTCATTAAATATATCTACTCGTATTGGATAGTGATCTCCTAGATGCAGTACCTAATAAACGAACTATTGTTCGTGACAAGCACGAAATTGGTGTGAAATGGGTTCCAAACGAAACAACAGTAGGTGTAATCGAGCGTGTAGAGAGCTTTGATTTCATATTGTGATGATGATGGTAAATAAATTTTGTCACGTAAATTAACAATTACCTCGTTACACAATTTTACCGCAAAAAGCAAAAATGTTTCCAATGAATGGCAGCACTTGAGCTCATGTCCACACAAGAAATTCAAAGCGCGATAATCGGTAGATTAGAGCGACCATATTCTGGATTGTCAATGGACCGATTTCGTTGGTTTTCTTGAGACAATGGAAGAAAGTTATTTTTGTATATTACAGTGAGTTCTTTACTAAGTTTGTATGGCTATACCGCCAAAACAGTCACAACGCTTTCTACGTCCAGCACAGTTAACTAACATTGCACTAACTGAACTGGGTTATCACAGAATGCTGACGGTGTAAAACTGGTTACGTTGTCTACTGATACAATGGGAATTCGGAAGATACTAAAGAGATGAGAGAGTTTTAGACAATAGCCAGCATCTTCGCTTTGCAACATCCATGACAATTACAGCAATTGCTTCTTGAATTTTCATCATGATTGTTGTTGGTCAAGGCCGAGTGCTATACACTTTGCTTTCAAGGCGACTCCACAAAAAGAATCGTCTAACCGTGAAATGGCAAAACGAAAAAAGTGTGCCGTGTCTTCATCTTGCTAAAGCGAAGGATTATCAAAACCGGCAAAGTTATCAAGTTGTTCTGGCACATAAATCCGAAGACATCAACATATCGAGATAACGTCAATCCAAGCTGTACCCTTATTAGCTGTGTAATGGTCGTTCCTGTAATTGAGGGGAGTTTTCTAGTGTCCAATATCGAAAACCTACTGAATTTCATTCGACATGAGTAAGTTGCAACAACACTGAGATCGTCATTAAAGCTCTTCCACCATTTTGTTACAGACTTATTGTTCTTCACAAGCACATTTTAACCAGTCAGTCTGTTGAGCGCAATGGTGTCATTCCCATATTGCTCGCTCTTTTCAAAAAATAAGTGGTCTACGACTACACCTTCCTACAACCTACCAATGCAAATGTGGATTGGATCAACACCGTCAACAGCAGCGAAACGTGAACACGGAGGAAGAGGTGTAGCGGGTAAGTAGGTACCCGTACGGATTCGTACTTATTTCATTAACGCTGCACTAAGACTTCGGTACCTTTCTTCTCAGTGGAAAACATTGTTATGTTACAGGTCAAGCAACTACGGCGATGCTGAAGAGGCTACCAAGCGAAACAGAAACTATTCAAGACCAGCAGTACGGCTTCTCAAAGGGTCATTTCACTTTACCAACTGCTTTGTGAGGTGACAGCAGGTTTAAGTATCGCTAAGAAACTATCAGAATCAAAATGTGCCGTGAAGGCACTGATACTAGTAGCAGCGCCGGATTTAGACTTCGGCGGCCCATAGGCAGAGCATGTGGTGGAGGCCCTCAAATCGTTTGTGGTTAACTGTTGAAAGTTTCTATTAAGGTCAAGGTAAAGAAGAAATTATTCGCGCGCCGTGTGACACGCCATTTTCCGCTGTTGCTATTGGTCTAGCGCGTCGCGGTAGAATGCGCGAAAGGCGCTATTTGTGTTCATATTTCGTGCTGCTTGATCTCGCAGATTTTTAAATGTTAACTTTTCCCGCTCAAAGATAAAACTAAGTTTTTCGTCTAACTATTTGTAACAAAACTCAGTATTTTTTTGTTTCTACTGAGCCTTTATTGATTTAATTTTATTTTTTTATTTTTTTTTGTGGTGTGGTGGCGGCCCCCTTGTGGTGGCGGCCCATAGGCAACTGCCTATGTTGCCTGTGCTTAAATCCGGCACTGACTAGTAGCACAGACAATCTAGTAGTATACTATTCATTTGTGTTTTTAACATAAAATAAAATGGAATTCTTTCTTTAGAACACATGTGTTGTCTTGTTAACTTTCAGTATTTTTAAGCAAATGGTCGCCACTAGAGGAATGGTAATACCTTCTGTTAATTAACTGTAAGGGTGTTTTCCAAAATTCAGTAGGAGTTGTAGTTGCGGCCAGCATTTCTTCCGAGTTTGCCAATACCGACGCCAATTTACTTGCGTTGTACAACACACATTTGCAAGTAACAAGGCAAGATTTTATTTCATGTGCATTTTTTTATTAATATCAAGCAAAAGAGTAATTCATTCACTACTGTATGAAAATAAAAAAACCCGTGTTTGTCGAGGGAAAACAAATTTCATAATATGGTTTACCGCTGTTAATTTTTCAGACGAGGACGTGAGTAGGCGAAAAATATACAAATGAATCCTCTTTAACTGATTTTAATTAAATTATAATCAATTTTTCATACGCCTATGATATTTAATTTGCGAGTAGGTATATATGTACACTAAACAAAATATTCCAGAAAAGGGTGCTCAACTGAATTACGTGTGCTTAGACTAATCATGGTATTTTATTGGCTCTTATACGTAATTGAAATCTGTAATTTGAAGGCACAGGTGTGTTCTAAATGATGTGTCAGCACTTATCTCACGAATTTCTCTTGGCAGAATGCTTAAACGGAATGTTCGTAAATCAATCTAGCTTACAATTCATCAGTCAACAATACTATGATAAGTACAACCCCCTTGCTTCCGCACGCATCTTACATGCAGGAATTCATCAATACATGCTTAATTTGCCTACCATAGTGTCACATAGATATGCAGCTTGACAGTGGCAAAGTAAACGTATCAAATCACTGTCGTAAACCCTCGAACTTATTCCACTGTCGAGTTCAAAACATCACACAAACATCAGTATAGATTTTTAATAACCCCACACTCCACAAATTAAACAAATTTAAACAACATCATTAACGTACAATATTTCAAGCACCTTAAGTATCATCACAGATTATGACTTATCGCAAAATGAAGTGCTTTAATAATTCACTTATACGCCTCAGTTACCTATGTATTTTATATAGGTAGGTACCTATCCATGAAAAACGTCGAAAGAACCAACAAATGATCGATGTTTAGCGCTAAAGGGGTAGCTGATGTATAAGAAGCCTTGTTATGTGTCAAACATCAAATTACGTTAGCGCGATGATTGTTTGATTTGTTTGATTCGCTGTCTGTTCTAAGAATGGTGGAGTTCTAAATTTCCTAAAACTTTTATTTTGGGTTAAAACTCAAGGACTCAAAAACGACGAACATGTTGGCCTGAGATCCTTGGCAGTATGATGAGTTATATATTGCTGTCTTCTGTTGGAAGCTAAGATGTGACAGCGTGGCCCACATGATGGAAAAATTTCTGTGCAACAAGTATGTCAGGTATGGCATTAAGTGCAGTATTGACACAGATACCTCCTCTCGCCCCGTCTTATTGATACCACCATGACAAGAGTAAAATTACGATTTGAACATCCATACCTGTAGCACCTCTTCCTCAAGTACAAACTAGGCGAATATTTCAGTGGTCTTCATAATTGCTGAAGTGTTGCCCCTGCACACTGTATTGAAAAATCCGTGTTTTTGGGTGACAATTCAAGAAATAAATTCAAGTTCTGTTTTATTGATCCTGGACTGTTTCCATTGGGTGTACATAGTGCATTCGTTGCATTTATTGACGGATGGTATAGTGCTGTAAATTTGTAGTATTTGACTCTACTCAATGTTTTAAATTCCATTGATTTAAATTGAATCCGTTGTCAGATGCAACCCTCACCGCCATAAGTTGAAAGTAGGTCATTTAATATCACTATTTACTATCAATATGGTTTTACCTCTGACTAGCTATTTGCCATAAGTATGATTCAAATCAACATAAGCTGTGTGTGCTTTTGGAAATTCCCATTGATGTTGCAATGGACTCAATATCTTTATCAATACCTGGTGAGAAATCAACCGATCTGGTTCTCATGTTCATTTTGATCATTTCCAGAACTGCACATAAATTATATTAACTATTGCACTTTGTAGTGCATGTAGTGCAACAACTCGATGTTTAAACAACGAAAAATTATTTTGCTTCCTGTGTTTTACAAGCAAGACGGGAAAGCTCGTCCCCAGATTCCAGTAGGGGCACTCGATTTAGGATAGGCAAACTTGGAATAAAGAAAACTATGTTTTTTAAAAATAACTGTAATTGTTCATATACATATAATAGGTTTTGGCGCCTGCCTCTACCTCTATTCTACGTTCCAAAATTTTGAGTGTTTCATATTAGATCATGTGAATTGATTCTCTCCAACAATTACCTAATCGTAGTACCAAATTATCGAAATTGTCGGTAAAGATTAGGAGATTTTCAATGAAGTTTAAAACGTTAGGAGGGTATCGGAGAACCTTTCCAACCCTCGTTGCCAATTCGCAGAAATATTTGCAGTTCAATAGTCGAGTGAATCAAACCATAATATGTTTGAGAGTATGGGTTACCTCGACCTCTTCGTCCACATGGTTTCTTACTCCGAACATCTTTAGGCTTGCCGTGCCCAATACCTTGTGAGCTAAAAGAAGTTCTTATAGGATTGGCAGTCCTATTAGCTCCCGATGGTTGTGAACTATAAAGTCTAGGTTTGCCAAGTCTAACTGTTTTGCGCGAAACAATCAGCGGTGCCCAAAATGTTTATGTTAAGTTTCCGGGTTTTTTTTAATCAATGAAAACTGGAAAATTTCAAAACAAATACAAAAACTTGTTTATTCAAAGTATTGTGCTTTTCTAGATACACTTTTTTGCTATCTCTGTAGCTCAGTGTTGACATCGTCACTTCTAAAGCGTTTAAACAAGTCACCACAGGTAGTTTCCGATGGAACGAGTAAATCCGTAATTGCATCTACATCATACGTCGTTCTAATGATTTTTGTTTGTTTGTCTTTGTCTCTTTGTTGTTAAAAAGTCATCCTGACAACCGCATTTCGCGTGTTGCATGCCGCTTAATAACATAGTATTTATTGAATTCGTTGCTATTATAATACATACCTACAATACCATTAGGTATCTACGAAGATTTAACCATGCTTGCGATAGCGCATAGCCATTTGCGGCCCTCAATGAATAACATATAGCAGTAAGGAGTAGGTAATTCCACTGAACTTCCTATAGTACGTAACAATGTAATGTTGGGAGTTACCAAGCGTGTAAAAGTTTGGCCCCCCTCCAGGATTGTTATCAATGACCCATTGAAGAATATTAGAGGGGGGGAAGTTAAACGGCCGCCATCTTGTTCGCCATCTTGAAAATCCCCGCGAACCTATTTTTTGCTATATCTTAGCAACCGTCGCGAAGAGGTCCGGAAATCACTAAGGGGTTGAAACGAATAGGTTAAAATTACACACAACCTTCCCCTTTGTATCAAAGTGCTGATTTATTCGTAGTATGCCATACAGAGATGGCTTAACAATTGAGTTGTTGTTAATGGCGACATGTTTCGAATTCCACTGAATTCATTATCAAGCCCATGAAAAATTATTTGTTTATATTTTATAAGATAAAATTACATCTATCACATGTTAATTAATTGGGAGTTTTACACTTGTCGTTGCGACAAATTTTGTCGTCAACATCGCAAATAAATTAATATAACATTTAAAGGTTCTCTAAGCGAGAAACCGGGATTTGCTTGAAGAGCTAATTGCAAAAAGGGGATGAAAGGGGATGAGTAAAATTATGGGAACCTTAAACGACCGCAAGTCATCTTTCACTTGCGGTCGTTTAAGGTTCCCATAATTTTACTCATCCCCTTTCATCCTCTTTTTGCAATTAGCTCTTCAAGCAAATCCCGGTTTCTCGCTTAGAGAACCTTTAAATGTTATATTAATTTATTTGCGATGTTGACGACAAAATTTGTCGCAACGACAAGTGTAAAACTCCCAATTAATTAACATGTGATAGACAGTGGCGTAGCTACCGGTGCGCAATGGTGTGCAACGCGAACGGGCCCAAGGCACCAAGGGGCCCAACCGCCCAACGCGCCAAGTATCACGTTGCTTTAATCGTAGAGACGTAAGACGCCTACTAACAAGTATACTTGTAGTACAATATCCTGGCACTAGCAGTCCTGCAGTCGTCACCTCATCCGGCCTTCCGCGCGTATTATAGCTGAATAGCGGGACGATTAATTAAATTAAAACCTTCGACATATTGTTGCCAAAAGTGTTACTTGAAAAGAATACAGAAGATATAATTGTCTCGTGTGAAAATATAGTACGCAGATATTCTAGCATTCTATCAAAGAAGTTAACAGAACAATGTTTAAATATGAAATACTTAATTAAAGACGACGTAAATGAGAATACGACTCTATACGAATCATCGACATATAGAAATGGACTGCGCGTGGTTATGCTAAGCCGGGATACTGCAGGAGAGAGAGAGGGTAAACGTGGAGGCCTAGTTCTAGCTTTATCTGTCGCGTATCTATTCGTCGCCGCATTTCCCTTGCTTTATCTGTCGCGTATTTATTGGTCGCCGCATTCCCATGAAAATGCAGCAACCAATAGATACGCGACAGATAAAGCTAGAACTAGGCCTCCACGTTTACCCTCTCTCTCACCTGCAGTATCCCGGCTTAGCATAACCACGCGCAGTCCATTTCTATATGTCGATGATACGAATCTTTTAAGATACTGATTACCTACTAAATACGGAGTGTTGTAGACGTAGAGTGATCTCATTGAAGTATATGTATACATTATTTGTTCTTTTTCTTACTTTACCTATATTACTACTGCCACTCCTGAGAGGTCTTTCAGTAAAATGAAATTAATAAAAATTTCGTACGTAATTCCATTGGGCAAGAGCGTTTATCCAATATTAGTCTTTTATCAATTGAAAGAACTCAAGCATCCCAATTAAATATTGAAAGGTTGGTGGATATGTTTGCTGCAGTAAAGATCCGAAAGGTGGTGTTTTAATTTAAATGACAAGTTTATGATTACATAGATTAGGATTAAAGGTTTATTTTACATTATTATTCATTAGTATTATTAATGTTATTCATTATTTGTGCAATTACTTCTTTTAACATTTAATTTTTACGTTATTAATCCATGAATATTTCTTTATTTTACTTTGTGTTAAATGTTTTTAATGAATGTTTATGTTTTTTGAACAACATTTTTGTGAAGCGTCGAGGGGGGCCTTAATATCCATCTTGCGCACGGGCCCGGAGGGCTCTTGCTACGCCACTGGTGATAGATGTAATTTTATCTTATAAACAAATAATTTTTCATGGGCTTGATAATGAATTCAGTGGAATTCGAAACATGTCGCCATTAACAACAACTCAATTGTTAAGCCATCTCTGTATGGCATACTACGAATAAATCAGCACTTTGATACAAAGGGGAAGGTTGTGTGTAATTTTAACCTATTCTTAGCAACCGTATGTCCAAATCGAACGTACGTAGACAGTTTTGTATTCCTAAGATAAAGCGTTATATAACTGAAATTGATAATCCCAGTGGATTTAATGTTTTTGGGCTTAAAATCTTAAATTATGGAATATGTAAAAAAAACGCTAAAAAACATATCATTTTTTATTTTATTATTATTAATCTTTTAGATCTCGCTTTTATGAATAAAATGCAAAAACAATCAACGAAATCCGAGCACTGGTTACGAAAATATACAAAATTTTGGAATAGGTACCTCACCTTTGTTGAGCACAATAATTGGTAGTTACAGGTCAAATTAAAACTTTCATAAGATTATTCTCTACAAAATATGCGAATTACTATTAAATACATACATTAATTAAGTGTAATCAATTTTTGAAGGCTTATGCCCCCCATTCGCAATTCCCTCGCCCTCATAAGAGTAATGATCGCCATGACATGAATCAGATCGGAAAAACCGTACCAGTGAATAAATCGAAAATACCCGAATTAATACAAATTTTATAAATTAATAATTTTTTGTGTCACACCTTCTCGTTTATTTAATTAATTAATTTAATTTAGGCTTTTAGGAAGAAGAGGTGAACATCAAATGACAATTATTATTATACGGATTAATTTACACGAGAACATTTGCAAAGAGCAGTGTAGTTTGCACGTCCATTGCTTGTCACACTTACGGGTTGTGATTCGACTTCATCACTGAGAAGACGCTCTAAAAGTCTAAAAGGACGGAATTCAGTGCCTGGAAAAGGAACCCAGACACTGTAATTCAGGTCATCGTCCAAATGTTGGAAAATCCATTCGCAGTGATGAAATTTGGAGTCTACAAAGTTCAAAGCTTAAAGCCTTTCTTTATTCAAGTTTATTGCGGCAGTGCAGAATCCATTAATCAACAACGAAAGTTAATATTCTGTCACCGAAACAAAAGTTTAGAAATGATGCACCCGATACAAGACGCTCTCCTATTACACTGCAAGAGAGCAGCTTACCAAGCTACCATTTGGAGCAGAGCACATAAGGCTGAGCTTAATCCCCACATCCAATTCAACATGGGTGGAAGAAACTCGATCACAGATTCCTTCCCGTGTGGATAACAATTCCGGAAGTCAGCCCGCTTGCATTGAGATTCTTAAATGTGGTTGCAAGCAGAATTGTGGAAACCGATGCAATTGCAGGAAAAAATCATTAAATTGCACTGCTCTTTGCAAATGTCTGCGTAAAGTGGTCCTTATAATAATAATTGTCATTTGAAGGTCACTCTTCTTCCTAAAAGCCTAAATTAAATTAATTAATTAAAAAAACGAGAAGGTGCGAAACGCATAAAACTTTTTAAAAAGATATAAAAAATGATTAACTTATAAAATTTGTATTAATTCGGGTATTTTCGATTTATTCACCGGTACGGTTTTTCCGATCTGATCCATGTCATGGCGATCATTACTCTTATGAGGGCGAGGGAATTGCGAATGGGGGGCATAAGCCTTCAAAAATTGATTCCACTTAATTAATGTAGTATTTAATAGTAATTCGCATATTCTGTAGAGAACAAACTTATGAAATTTTCAATTTGACCTGTAACTACCAATTATTGTGCTCAGCAAAGGTGAGGTACCTATTCCTAAATCTTGTATATTTTCGTAACCAGTGCTCGGATTTCGTTGATTGTTTTTGCATTTTATTCATAAAAGCGAGATCTAAAAGATTAATAATAATAAAATAAAAAGTGATATGTTTTTTAGCGTTTTTTTACATATTCCATCATTTAAGATTTTAAACCCAAAACCATTAAATCCGCTAAGATTATCAATTTCGGTTATATAACACTTTACCTTAGGAATACAAAACTGTGCAATTAAAGCCTACGTACGTTCGATTTCGACGTATGGTTGCTAAGATATAGCCAAAAATAGGTTCGCGGGCATTTTCAAGATGGCGGACAAGATGGCGGCCGTTCAACTTCCCCCTCCTCTAATATTGTTCAATGGGTCATTGATAACAATCCTGCAGGGGGGTCAAACTTTTACACGCTTGGTAACTCCCAATGAAAATTCTATGGAGATTGTTACGTACTACTAGTGTGTTTCAACAGTATGTGTCATTATCAAGGATGATTTACGTAGTGCAATGGCAAAGTATTTACTTGGCGGTGAGAAGTTTATTCTTCACAATGTCCAATATTATTCAATGATTCTACTCTTTTTAAAAGTAAGGGTACCTACCTAATCTAACTGACTTCAACGTAAATAAACAATAGTTTCAGAAATTTGTAAATAACGCAAAGTAATCATCAAAGTTTCAAAGTTTCTTCATAATATTAAGATTCTTATGCAACGTTTGTTATATGTTTTTATAATCTGATGGTCGGCTGGCTACAGCCTAACGTAGGTACACACATAAATTTATCATAGGTTTTCCATATAATAACAAATTCAGAAATTCTGTATTGTTTTATCCATTGATCTATCTATATTTTTGTATGTAATACAATCTGAAACTTTTTCCCCCCGCAAAAGTTTTTTTTTCCATATCGTTTGTATTAAAATGTGCTAATTTGTGGATAAAGAATAACGTAAACAATGTTTTTTTTACTTTTAAATTTGATGCAAACGTGTTTGTTTAATATTGAAACTAGCTGACCCGGCGAACTTCGTACCGCCAATGAAAGTTGTCTGAACTTCCAGTGGTATTGGTACATTAGAGCTTTTAAGTTTGACAGTACCTAAAAAATTGCGCTTTTGTTTACAATGTTTACTAATAAAATCAAAACTCCATAACTTCAACCCTTATTTTGACCCACTTAGAGGATGAATTTCGAAAATCCGCTTCTTAGTGGGTGCCTACATCATTAGGGGAAGGTTCACTGAAAATTTCAAGTTTCTAGATTCATTTATTTGACCTGGGTGTTGATATATCAGTGAGTGAGTCAGTGAATCAGTTAGTCATCACTTTATCTTTTTATATCTATATGTAGAGAAGAATAAAAAATATTCCATTGTGAAAATGACCGAAAATTCAAAAGTTGATTCAAATGTAAATTATTAACATATTCTTTCATTTTTAATATAAGTATTGTTGTTATTCATTTAAAATTTTGTTTACATTTTGGCAAATTTTTACAATGACAAATAGGTAGTGTTTCGTAGAAGCACACTGAAAAAAAGCAACCCCTACAGAATTTCAAAATTTGCCCGAACTACACAGTTCTTTCAGTTCATTCCATCAAAGTTATCGCTACCACCATGTATGTAAACAAATAAAATTCCAAAATAACATAAATAATAAAGAATTCAAGGTTCTAATTAATTAAAACGCTATATATACCTTTATGCACAGATACATAATATGTAATAAGGTTATTATTACCTGACTCATCTGAACATAAACGACTCTTTATGGCCCGCTGCCTCTTTATAGCCCGTCGGGCCACAAAGAAACGTCAATTAATTAATTAATTCTGATTTTTGGGGTATCTAAGCATTACTTCTTGCTGTCTCGGCCAGCTCGTTAATTTCGGCCTCGCAAGCCATCGCATTTTCCTCATCTCATGAAAATCCATCTAAAATACCGGATCTCACAACGGAAGTAGTAAATAGTTTTTGAACAAAAAAAACGGATACCCTTGTTTACTGCTTTTACTATAACAACGTATTTGAAGCGACTTGATACATCTACTCAAGTTTATGCGATATTTAAATTATTTGAGATAAATACTTAATCTGTGCATAAAATAGTGTATGTATTTCTGGTGTATCTTGCTTTTATGGCACTATTACCTTTTCCTAGCCCTCGCTACCCGCTCCGGCTTGAAATAAGCTTATTTACGCCCTTAATGCATAAATATATAATTATTATCACTACCTGGCCAGAAATGTTCATTTTCATAGCTACACGTAAATTATTAGCTATTTCACCTTATAGTGCATGTGGTACAACATTTCGATGTTCAAACAACGGTAAGTAATCAGGTAATGTATATTTTGCTTCCGGTGCTTTAAAAGCTAGGTGGGAAAGATCATGCAAGGTTCAAGGAGGAACGTTCGATTTGGGATGGACAAGTTTGGAATTAAACTTAAACTTAAAAATAACTGTAATTCTTCGTACGTAATCAGTTCTGGCGCATTGTTCTGGCAATTGTCCATTGTTTTCGTCTTGTAGCGCGTCGTTAAAGGTTTTCCACACCGAACAACTTTAGACTTGGCGTGTCCAATACCTTGTGAGCCAAAAGCTCACGATGGTTGTGAACTATAAAGTCTAGGTTTGCCAAGCCTGATTGTTTTGCGTGAAACAATCAGCGATGCCCAAATTGTTTATTTAAACAACTAAGCTTCCGGGTTTTTTTAATCGATGAAAACTGGAAAATTTCAAAAGAAATACAAAAACTTTTTATTTATTTATTTATTCAAAGTATTGTGCCTTTCTAAATACACTTTTTGGCCATCTCTGTAGCACGACGATAAAACGGCGCTCCTTGTCCTCAGTGTTGACATCGTCACTTCTAAAGCGTTTAAACGAATCTTCACAGGTAGTTTCTAATGGAACGCGTAAATCCGTAATTGCATCTACATCATTATGTCGTTCTAATCTTTTTTTTTTGTTTTTCTTTGTTGTTAAAACTCATCCTGACCACGAATTTCGCGTGCTGCATGACACTTAATAACATAGTATTTATTGAATTCATTTCTATTATAATACATACCTACAATAAAATTATGTACGAAGATTTACGATAAATAAATAAATAAATAAAGAATTTACGATTGTGCATAGCGGCCCTCAATGAATAATATATAACAAGTAAGGAGTAGGTAATTCCCCTGAACTCCCTAGTGTGTTTCAACAGTATGTGTCATTATCAAGGATTTACGTAGTGCAATGGAAAAGTATTTACTTGGTGGTGAGAAGTTTATTCTTCACAATAGCCAATGGCCGTTGCGATATAGACACAATGGAATATGTTCACCATAGGCCTCACGCAAACGACGCGCATTTTTTTTTCAAGTTAAACCAGAAAAGAAATCTTCCCGCAATTCCTGTTTATTTGCCACAACATTCGACATCGTTGTTAACAAAAATACGTTAGCATTGGGTATTGTGGTTGGTTATAGTTGACAGGTGCCCACACGAAACACAACTTTAGACAGGTACAGGTCGCACAATTTAAGATGATTCGGGTGGCGCAGATACGTCATCGCGTTCGGGAACAATCGTCAAGTACAACAGCTTAAAATTACTTACCAGTGGCGGCGTAATTAATCGTTAGAACATGTACAAAATCACATTTATAGTTTTATGTTATTTTATTAATTTAATAATTTATATACATTGCGAACATGCAGAAATTTGACTGCCTATCACTTGCCCGTGCCGACCTAAGGTAGGTGTAGAGCTCATGATCACGATATCGTATTACACAATATAAAACCACAGTCTACAGTAGACTGTGTATAATAAAACGAGAATGAACCCAGTTTTGCGTTGACAATTGATACTGATTGCGACCATAATTAGTGTATTAATTAAGAATCCATAAGTAATAAAAACAAATTTAGTAGAAATGTCCACTTTCACGTAATCGCGGAATGATGTTTGTATAATAAAGAACAATTTCCTAATCTGTTTAAAAACATACTAATTTCACTAATTGATTAAAGAAAGTTACATGACAAATTTCAATATTAAGAAAATGTGTTAATAACATTGTTTGTATACGTACAATGATGTAATATACACTTGAAATAATTTACCTGCGACGCTACTGAAATTCTCGAATTGCCGCGAGTTGAATATTTGAAAACGGACGAATGCGCATATGACCTCCAAATCATCTTAAATTGTGCGACCTGTATGTCGACTACATGACGTGTAGTTCGTACCATCCAGTTGTGAAACCCGGATATTGTTCATTTTCTATGGAAAACGACCTAATTCTAATATATTGTTTTAACGCTTTTTCGCCGTTGCGAATATCTTTGATAACTCATTTCACCCTTGTGTCTCCTAATGTGGTTCGTACAATTGAAATTGTTTCCAAAACTTCTTTATTAGCGTTTAAGAATTAAAACAGTGTGCTATCCGTCCGTCTGTCTGTCTGTCTGTCAAGACTCATTTTAGGGATGAAACTTTGTACTTCTGTGTCACATTAAGAATGTGTTTCGGAAAAAGGGGGTTAGTCTGTATGTGCACAATTTGTGCTTATTTTTATTTTGTGGTGAATACACAGACTGACATACATGGCTGCGAAGACGAAGTACATAGTATAGCCGAAATTATTAATTATTTTATTATAAATATAATTTTCGAGCAAGGCCCCTCACGTGTCTTATCTTATCGGCATAAATGGGTAGATGAACCAGGATCAGCTTGGTTGTTTTTGACGGAGAAAAATGTCGCCGAATATCTTTATACTATTTTTCCATAAACAAGTCTTTTTATGAATAAAAAGTTGCCACTCGTTATTGACCAACGAACTCTTTAAACTTCTAAACAAAGGACAGATAATCTCGCTCGTAATGATGAATTTAATTCAAAATTAAACACCAAATACCATATAATACTGAACTACAATGCGGTTGGATCTTAATAAAATGTTGGTAATACTTCTATAAATACTTTATGGGCATAATTTAGTTATGCATATTGACATGTGAACAACCTTTTTTTATTTAAACGTATATTCAAATTCAAAGGTAGGTATTTATTATATTAGCATTCCTCTCTCCTCGCTTACTTAAGGCCAACGTTTTGTCCAAATGACAACCGTTTCCGGAACGTTCGCACTTCAGAACATTGACGACTTTATTCGTATTGTAATTGATTAACCTTTTAAATGTTCCGCATGACCGAAGGTTTATTCATCAGTAAATAATTTATTATCGAATGCCGTTACTTTTATACGTAGGTATCTCACCTTGAACGTATTTCAATCAAATTCATCAATACATCCTAATTAGAAGTGTAATGAGGAATGTGAGTGATGCACATCCAGGTTTTTTGTGTAATTAATGTTCCACCAGATCCCAAGGTGATTCAAAATATAATTATTACCTCTTTTCACGGGAATTCTTTATACCTGACAATTTGATGTAGTAGATTATCTTGCTTGGTTGGTATCATCAAAATGACGAATTTAAGTATAATAATCGTCATTTTCGAATCCCATCCTAAATTTACAGAATTAAATTCCGTTATCTTATGTACGTAATGAGTCATAACGCATAAAGTTATGTGTTACTAGTGCTATGAATTCGAATTAACTCATAAAAAAATGTAGTAATATTACTCAACCTAATGCACACCACGACCCTCCTCTTCTTAAATTGAATTAAAGAGAGCGTACGGGTTCATACGAGGTCTCGAGGTGAAGCTTTTAATCTACACTCGACGCTTCTTGGTGCCTGGTGGAACAGCATTCCAAGACATTTTAAATAAAAGACTTTCATTTTCAACGAAATTCCGAAGAACCACCTTCCATGAAGCTATGAGTCAGTTATCGGTGACCGGCATTCGATATACCTGAGCTACCTGTGGACGAGAGCGGCATAACCAAACAGTTTACTGTTTATAATAGTACCTGCTCAAGTGCTTATTTCGTTTTGTGTACTGTGATCAGTGAAAATTTTAGTTAAATTATTTATTTTGATATGTATAACAATCATCACGGCATTTATACAATTCGTGGCGACATGTGCTATGTAAGTATTTTTACTTTCGCAAACAAGAACCGGAAATTTAATTATTAAATTGATTTAGACTAATTAAACTACTGCCCCAGTAAAATTCTTTCATAATTAACTATGACAGTACTTAGGTTACATGAACTTTCATGAAACGCTTATCTTCTGTCTATTATTATTTAACAACCTTGTTCAAAGTATAAGCGATATTGATAATCTTTAATAGACACAGTTACTGAAGTAATAGCAAGCATGGTCAGTACTGATCAAAGTACTAAACACCTGATATTTAAACAATTTGAAATATTTGTTTAGTTTGATAAGCTATCGAATGGTAATATTTACTCAAATTATTATAAATTTGTTTTTTTCAAAGTTATTTTTAGAATAAAAAAGGCGAAAACATTTTTTGCATATACCAATACGTAGGTATGTGATTTTTTGTTCATGATAAAGATAACTCACTGCTATTTTTGGCATTTAATGCTAATTTTTAACAAGTTTGATACTTCATCGACCCGTAGGTATAATATAAGCTACAATGTTAGTCACTAATTTCAAATTATTCGTAGAAGCCTTAACAATATTTCAATTATGTCACTAAGGAAAGAGAAACTCAACATTTAATTTACATATGGCACCGAATTCTTAAAAAAAAACGTTTTAAAACCATATAGATAATGACCACCCCATGAATAAGCTTACATTGGTCTCTTTGACATTAAAAAGAGCAAAATAAGTCACCGTGCATCGATCTTCAACCGCCCGTCCTACATTTTTTCATTCTACCATTTTTAAAAGTAACGGTAGGTACCTAATCTAATTGGTTCAACGTAATTTTTTTATAAAAGACATCTTCTGTTAAGTAAAACAATAGTTTCAGAAATTTGTAAATAATGCAAACAAAGTAATCATCAAAGTTTCTTCATAATATTAAGATTCTTATGCAACGTTTATTATATTATGTTTTTCTAATCTGATGGTCGGCTGGCTACAGCTTAACGTACATACAGGGTAGCCCATTAGTGGGAGGAAGTCTAATATTTCATTCAATATCATACGGATTAAAAAATGTTTCAAATAAAAGTTGTAGGATACGAACCATTGCATATTTGTAAAATATTTATAAACATACAGGGTGTTTCGAATAATCGTAGCTCCGTGCCCACCTGTTTTTTAAATGGAACGCCCTATATTTGATGTTATATTCCGATTGCTCTCTTAAAATGCTCTGTGCATATTTTTGTTTTAAATGCAGCGTTCCCGAGTTATGCATTTTTTCTATGCAAAACATGATCTGATTAAAAAATGCTTAGGCTCTTTCAGTTTTAAAATTTTGAGTCAATTTTTGGTACACAAATTAGTAAAGGTCGTTCCTTAGTGAATATACAAGTATTTATCGATTTAATTATACAGGGTGTTTGCATTAATTCGTACAGTTTTGTAAGTTTCGAATAGAAAAAGCTTTGTTATTTTAAATGGAACACCAGTAAAAACTACTAGTTATAGAAGGCGAAGACACATAATACAGACATGAATTGGAGAGATTGAAAAGCTTTAACGACCTACGTAATAATATACAAGGTGTTTCATTTAAAATAAAAAAGTTTTTCCTATTCGGAATTTACAAAACTTTACGAATTATTGCAAAACACCCTGTATTATTAAATCGACAAATATTTGTGTATTCACCAAGGAACGACCTTCACTAATTTGTGTACCAAAAATTGACTCAAAATTTTAAAACTGAACGAGTCTAAGCATTCTTTAATCAGACCATTTTTTTCAGAAAAATCGTGAAAAAAATTCATAACTTGGGAACGCTACATTTAAAACAAAAATATGGACATAGAGAATTTTAAGAAAGCAATCGGAATATTACATCAAATAATAGGGTATTCCATTAAAAAAAAACAAGTCGGCACGATTATTCGAAACACCCTGTATGTTTATAAATATTTTACAAATATGCAATGGTTCGTATCCTACAACGTTTCTTTGAAAAATTTTTTAATCCGTATGATATTCAATGAAATATTGGACTTCCTCCCACTAATGGGCTACTCTGTATACAGTGTGTCTAGTTAAGTTGGCAACATATGGTAAACTTTTTTATTATTAATTTTACGAAAAAAAGTTATTCTTTATAAAAAGCTCTCCATGTTCTAAAATCTAAAATACAATCATCAGATATTAAATTTTTTCAGTCGTGTACGCGGTTTGTCAAAAAATATGAATTTTGCTCAAGAGTAAAGTACCTTTATTTTTGACAATATCGAAAATTGTTATTAAAAAAAGTTAATCAGAACTAAAAACTACGTTCAAATATGCAATTACATCCTGCTAGTAAAAAATGTTTTTTTACAACTTTTTCTCAAATTTACTACCTACCGGAGAAAAAGTTGTAAAGAAACATTTTTTACTAGCAGGATGTAATTGCATATTTGAACGTAGTTTTTAGTTCTGATTAACTTTTTTTAATAACAATTTTCGATATTGTCAAAAATAAAGGTACCTACTTTACTCTTGAGCAAAATTCATATTTTTTGACAAACCGCGTACACGACTGAAAAAATTTAATATCTGATGATTGTATTTTAGATTTTAGAACATGCAGAGCTTTTTATAAAGAATAACTTTTTTTCGTAAAATTAATAATAAAAAAGTTTCCCATATGTTGCCAACTTAACTAGACACACTGTATAAATCTATCATGCGTTTTCCATACAATTTTCTAACAAACTTAGAAATTCTGTAGGTACTGTTTTACGCATTGATTATCTATATTTTTGTTATGTAATAATACAATCTGAATCTTTTTTCCCGCGCATATCGTTTTATCCATGTCGTTTGTATTAAAATGTCTAATTTGTGGATATTGAATAACGTAGGTAAACAATTTTTTTTACTTTTAAATTAGATGCAAAAGTGTTTTTTTCTTATTGAAAATAGGTACTTAATAAAAAAAAATTCCATTGTGAAAATGTCGGAAAATTCCAAAGTTAATTCAAATTTGAATTATTAACATATTCTTTTATTTTTAATACAAACTGTCAAATTATTTCTCTTTCAAAGTTAATAATAACATTTCGCACATGTATAGTATATCGTTGTCATTCATTTAAAATTTTGTTTACATTTTTGAATTTAAAATATCACGAACTACATCAAATTGTGAGAATTCTTTTATAGAAAAACATAATCTAAATGTATTTAAAATTCAATTAAATTTAAATAATTACAAAAATAATGGAAGCTGTAATCAATCCAACACAATTATGCACTGGAAAATGACAAAACATACTTGAAAAAAGCAACCCCTACAGTATTTCAAAATTTGCTCTTTTTTGGAGTGCGGTTTTATGTACTAAAAAATCTAAAAAAATGCGGGAGTTATTTGGAACACCTATTGGGGGGGGGCATATTTTTGGGATCAAAATGGGCCATTTTTAGCCTATCTATATGAGTGCTAAAATTAATGTTATTGATTAAATTTTAATCTAAAAAATACAGTAGTTTATTCTACGAGAAACAAAGTTTAGTAGCCCATTGTTGCTAAAAAAATACCTAATTCTTGATTATTTTCATGAAATAGTGTATGAAAACAAGGACGTCCTGTAAAAAACACGCAGTTCGTCGGAAAAATTTGACTTTGGCATCACTATACATATACGCACAAAAAAGCTACCCTTTATTCAAAAACTAACCCTTTTACTTCTAAAGTTATGTATGTGTACAAGACCTCTATATTTTTGTAATTTGCTTCTACACCTACTCTTGTAGGTAATTGAGAAAGGGATAAGTAAATAGTAATATTTCAAAATTGTCTTAGGCAAAGGTTTTAGAAAAAAATCGGCTGATTGCACACTTTGATATTTTATCAATACACGAAGCACCCATAATATGGCTTTCATGAGTACACACTTCTTTATTTTAGGAGGAGCTGTACACCGACTTGGTAACCTTGACTCGTCATTTGGAGGGAATTTAACCCCTTCCGACTAAAAATCGCAAAAATCACCTTTAGTATACTTCTGTGTACCTAGTAAGTAACATACTTTACGTACTGCATTTTGGACCATTGGAAAATACAAATAGATATGTTCATTTTGGGTAATACCACATATCGTTTTTTCAGCTCAGTTGACTAATGAACAAAAATTAGCCACATTTTTAGCACAATAACATACTCCTCTATTTCGATATTCAAAAATAGGATCATTATGGGGGTCGCTAATGTATCTACTATTGTAGTGTAGTGTTAAATTTCACACGAAAATGCATTTTTAAAGATTATCACCCGATACCTTTCGCACGAATCATATGGTAGATGAAGCATCCATAGGGAAGTATTTTGCGCAGTGACCCATGTCCGGAGATACCTCCTTTCGGAGTTAGGGCCATTTCTATTGTTGTCTCCGTTGATTGTGCAGAACTTCATACTCAAAACTACATTTGCCGGAGCAGTACCATATGCCTGATGTACGTCAGCGAGCTCCTGGAAAGTAAGGTGGGGATCGTATTCGTCAGTTTATTCACTACCGCACACCATATCACAGATTACAAAAAATGTAGTCTGGAGTATTAATGGTTGCGTTCTTTATTAATTGAATAAGGAAGTAAAAACCAAATTTTGACGCGTGTTAATTGTTTTTTTAGTTTGTTAACGATTATTGCTCATTTTTATTAATTTCACCTTTGTTGTGATTAAATCCTTAACTTTTGATTTTTTCACATTTTCTTCTTTCAGACTTCTGAAAAGAGGCATCTCCAGACATGGATCCTTCTGCTCAACATGCTTGTCTATAGATGCTCCATCTACCATACGATTCGTCCAAAGTTATCGCTACCACCTTGTTTGTAAACAAACAAAATAACATAAAGAATAAAGAATTCGAGGTTCTAATTAATTAAAACGGTATATCCCACGTGAATTGTTTAGCTACCAGCTACCATTAACTTTTTATAATATGGGAAACGGTTTTTCTGAATAGTTATATATTTTTGGATACATTGAACTATTGAACCTTGTTGTGGTTTAGTTAACATGAACCATAATGGCACCAAATAGATCTTTGACTGCAAAGAAGATAACAACTATATACCTACTCTTTTTGTGCTCAAAATTTTGTAATAGAAGTTAATTTTACACAAACAGTACCTACTATGTGTAGGTGTGAAACATCTATAGTGTCGCACTCACAGTTTGCATACACAAAGCATAACCCAATCTAAATCTTATGGGAGTTGTTACCGCTGTGTTGCCGGTTCTAAAATCTCCTCGAAATGACTTAAGTGTGTAAATATTTCCCGAATTCAGGGAGGTTTTTTTAAATAATACATTTCCAAAAATCTATGCAATATTATCTTCAACGAGAAACCAGGTAAGTACCTGTTTACGATCCAAAATAAGTCCTCTAATTTTGAACATTTGGTTCGTTATATAAATGTTGCTTCATCTGTAAATAAGATATTTAGCAAGAAGAACCCCTCCCTAAGTTTCCTTTTATTTACATCTTTTTCAACAAGTTTTCATGGAAGATAGGTAATCGTGAAAATCATGCCGATTGGATTTCTCACAATAATTTTGACATTTAACATTTTTTACCAAAGTCTAGATAGATTTTATTCCGCCTTGGATTTCAACACAGTTTAGAATGAATTTGAACCAAAACGGGGGCAATTTTCCAGAATTCAGAAACGGATGGGTTAAGGGATAGGATCATTTTAACAAAAGTTGTAGATTTTTGAATGCTGAATACGATGACGTTGAAAAAATTGGGCCATTCCATTTGAAATAAGCAAGTTATTGAGGTTTGAAGTTATGTAACTTCGGAGGCCTATTTCAGGGATTGCGGAAGACTTTATCTAAAATTCAAATACATCAGAACGTAGTTATTACATCCTCTTTGAGCCCTTAGAAGACCGATTCCGAGATTCGCAGCGGTTAGGGCACAGTACTGATTTCCGCGAGAGCTTGCAGTTGTCCAAATTTTCGAATTTTACGGAATAACTCGGAAACGTTAAATTTTAGACATAAAACACTTTACATAAAGTGGCCATAAAATCAAACGAAAATCCAAAAATGCAATGGAAATTTGGGAATTTCATTTAAAATAACGAAGTTGGTAGCTACTTCCGGTATTTCCGGAGGTTCCACCATCTTGAAAATATTTTAGTTCGATTCAGAATGGTCGATTAAATGTATTCTCGTACCAAATTTCATTAGGCTACGACAGTGGAAAGTCAAAAAGTTTCCAACGAACGGGCTACGTGAATCTGCCGTATCCACGTGTGTATATGCACGGGAAAGTAAAAATACGTTGGAACGTAACGTGATGGAGAACAATAATAATTACACAGTTTCCAACTGCTTAATCAGTACTTTCATTTTCAACATTCTTTTGTCAATTTTCTTTCATTAAGGGAACGTTTTTTCCACTACGAAAAGAATGAATCTGGAAATGTTTCATTTTTATTTCAATAGTATCTACGAATACAGAATTTATATATTATATACAAAAATAAATTAAATACCGTCAGTGGCATATGAAATTTTCCTTTATTACGAAAAAGATTGCAGCATTTTTATGTTATCCTACACCCACTTGGACTGAAACAGGTCTTTTTTGGAGATAAAAATGATACATTCATCTTTAGGCTACATGAACGGAAACAGGCAATCGTTTATATCCGTGGAAATTTGTGAATGAATTATGATATCGTAGTAGATATTGGGATACGAGGATAATAGTAACTGGGAAATTTTTAACGTTAAATACTTTGAAAACATTATCTTATGTTCAGACATTTAGGTACCTATAATTAAAAGTTTCCGGTGCAAAAAAATATCAGTAAAGAGAAGTTCGTAATTAGTTTTCTAAATTTATACTAGCACAACGTTTTACTAACGAATTAGATTATCACCTTTAAAATTGGTTTCTACGATTCGTAAACTAGAGGGCAGTAGGTGGTAATTGCCCAAAATGAAACTCGAAAACCTTATATTTTCTTCTGTGTGTTTTTATTATTTCTTTCTCTCGCAATCTATATCCATTATCTTCAGAGTGTCAGCATTCCGCATCAGAAAATGTATAAAAACGTGAAATTGATTGTATAAAATGCTGTTAAGAGAAATTGACAACCGAAATACAACTGTTCTTTCAATAAAAACATCTCAAACTTTTAGGAAATAAAATTGTAGGATTCGTGACCTAATTTACTATACGAGAGATATGTAGAACAAAAGTGTCCTTTTCGCGGAATATCTCGATGATAAGGGTGAAATTCGTTCAGTCAAGCATAGGCAAATTGATCGTGTAAACTTCGGAATGGATTGATTTATCGTACAACCTTCTCAAAATTTTAAATTACTCGACATTTGTATTGCGCATTTATATTAGATTATTAAATCTTCCGTCACATATTTAATCCACCCAAAAATGTTTTTTTTTTTTTGTTAAAAAGTTTTTATCTAACGTTAAGTTTGTTGGGAACTATTTAATACAATAGATTATTAATAGAGTTTAGTAATAATTGAAGGATAAATTGTGGTGTGGATGTAATTTTCGAAATTCTTGCACCTTTAGTTGGGAAAATTATTAATATACTCTATAGATAGCGTGAGTCATGCCTATGAGTGGTATAAAACTCAGAAGTTAACTATTAACTTTTAATGAATATGTAAACAACTTACAAAGTGAGATACCTACATATTAATTACTACGCTTAGTGCATACAATTAATTTTAACATTGAAACAAAATACATGACCGTCAAAGCCTAGGAAATTTAATGGTTGTTGAAATGAAATTCAATAATTGTATTAAATTTGATGTATGGCTGTATTTATGGTACTAAACAAGTTCAAGTATAGTAAACTGGAAGTAAAAGTGGTCCACGCTTTATTAATAGAACTTTGGAAGTTAAGCGAATATAGTTTGTTAATAAAATTGACCCTTCCTTAATATAGTATAATGGATGTTATAAATAATTGAATTACTCATTCATTACACACTACATCTACAACAAATTAGTAATCAAAGCATGTAGTTCAATCAAAGTTTCACAATGGTAGTAATATGAGTTTACTGTTGAAAATTCTATTCGTGCCAATCGTGCCTTTGTAAATTTACCAAACAATAGAATTACCTTATGTTCTTTTAGAAACCGAGTTAAAAATAACAATTTGGGAAGCAACGTCAATCAAATAACCAATGGCTTGTAAAAGATAAATTGAGAATGTTTTAATAACAAAAAGGTTTAAAATAAAGTCAAAAACCAGTTGTTATTTATTGTAATTCTATGCAAAAGGTCGCCAAACTCGGGATAGGTTCGACACAAACGTCTATTAAACTAATTTTGCTAATTAATGAAGTGGAAACGTAAACAAACAGTATGAATACCCCCAACCAAAAACTTTCCTATAATACGTTCCTATTGATTGGACGTTAACAAGAGATTCATTTTTATTCACCTTCAATTAACATAAGAAATTAGAAATGACTCATATTTTAAATAACTACCCATCTCTATATTGTAATTTTGTTACTATTGTTGCTTGAAATATATCACTTTAATAGAATTGAAAGTACTAAACTTTCTCTTTCATAATAATGACAAAAATTAGAAACTAAACTTACGATTTCACTATTATCGAGATTGTTAACCAGTGACAAATTACCTTATTAAGTATACATATTATTATAATTATAAGTAATCCAAATGTGATCGTTCGTGGTGCAGTAGATGTGCTCGTATACCTACCATTAACCTACGCGTTGACGGTCTTGGGTTCGAATCCTAAGGTCTAAACTCTAAACTGTCGCCGGATATGTAAGTGTATAGGGTTAATAACCTTTGCAGTTGATGTCCTCTAAGGGTAGAATTAAACTTTAAAAATCATCACTAATCGTGAATTTTGAGCAAACGAAATTGGGACTAATTTGGCATGATTCAAAGAATACCCCCCTTTCTTTATACCAATCCAAACCACAATGATTAATACCGGAAAAGATTATAATTCACACGTGTAGATCCAGGTGTGTTTCTTATTCACCAATCTTCCACCTGTGGCATTCACTGGTGTAATCTCGTTTTGTATAATCCACTTTCGTATAAAGGTTCAAATTCATGATTCACATTGGTATAATTTCCATTTTCGTATAATCCTGAACAAAAAATTCAACTTTATTTGATCAGAATCATGGTTGGAATAACAAAACAATGCATTGCCAAAACAATACAAACAATATTTTATCGAAAATACCACAACCAAGAATATCACAAAATACCAACCAAGTGCACAATGCACTATACAAACATGTTACAAATTATTATACAGACAACTGAAGACACGCAGTCAAAACATATTTGAGAAATTCAATGACTCAAAGCAGATTATCATCATTGGCGATTATCTCAATAAAAATTCAAATAGCCCGCTCTTTAGACATACCTGAGGGAGGTTTGTTTGGTATACAAAAGGGCAAAAATTGCCAATTATACCAAACCGGATTATAGCAACCAATGTGTAGGTAATCCTTTCACCATACTGCATTTATAACATCATGGCTTGTTTTGAACTGTTTATGTCTCTGGAGTCTGGATTACGATAGAAGGGTGGACATAGTCCACGCGTACTTAGGCCACAAATTGGGCCCTTTGTCCCTGACTAGAGTCATCCGACCCCACAACGTCACTCAAGCCATCCCATACGTGAGATGAACGTGAGGATGCTGGAAGGGGAACTGGCTCTAATCGTAACCATGTCTGGCCAGAATACCACCACCATGGATCGTCTCTCGTCTCAGTTAGACAAATGCGGTACATTCACGAAGTATGTGTTGTGCCGTCTTGTCGTCTGTGTAACATCCTCTACAAGATGGTGATTCTACCGAGCCCATGTGGTGCATGTGCTTGTTTAGTTTACAGTGCCCAGAAAGTATGCCCACAAGTAGCCTAAGGCAGAAACACGCCAGGCTCCGAGATGGTCCTCTGAAAGGCTCTGTCGCGTGATGGCAGTCTCACATCAAGTTCCACCTAGCCTTGCGCTGGGCTTGGGTGTCTTGAGTTATTAAGTTGTTTACAGTTGATACTGTAAGTGGGAGAGCCGGCTCTGGACCTGTTTTGAGGCCAGTCGGGCTACTCTTTAACCCATACGAACTCGAGGGTGTTGCTGCTTGCTACTTGCTCTAGTGGCGACATTCAGAAACCAACCTAAAGGTAATTTTACAGTGACCAAGTGCCTGCAAGGCAGCCCTGCTGTCACCGGAAATTCTAATAGTTTTGTTCTTTATGTTATGCATAAGAACTTTTCTTGCACTAAGCGTTAATCCTACGAATTCCGACTGGAATACAGTTGGAAATTTACCTAGTGGTTGGGTGATATGGAAGTTCAGTTCTTTGGAGTAAATACCAGTACCTGTTGCTTCCATTGTTTTAGATACATCCGTGAAGATGAATATGTCAGGGTGGGATCCCACTTTCGCATCTAAGAACATGTGGTAGTTTTTCCCTAATATTGAGGAATGAATGAGTCAGATCGCCTTTCTAGGATAGGCAGTCGCTTTGCCTCGTCCAGAATTCGAAAGTGTTTATGTCTCGTGCAGTTGTCAAGAGACAAAGAAGGGTGGTGACCACTTGGTGAAATGTCAGGAAAATATGGAGGGTGGGTAACGTTTCTCAGGCAAGTTCAGAATTTTTTTCCCGGGTCAATCTTGCGATATGCGGTCTGGCGTTATTCTGTAAGAATAGTGCTTGCTTCCGATTGAGTAAGGAAAGCTGTTTTTGGATGAGTACTGTTTGTACCATTGTACCTACTCGCTGACCCCTTTTTCAAAAATTCGAAATGGACTATTCCTGTCGCTGTCCATCAAACACACAATAAAATCTTGTTTGGGTGCAAGGAAACCTTAAGAGTATGTGGTATCGAATCAATAGGCGACAACCACTGGTACGAACGCTTAGAATTGGAGTATAATATCCATTTTTCATCGCAGGTTAACAACTGATCAAGAAATGGTTCATTATTGCTGCCCAAAATCTTTGCCGAGCAATTGGTAAGCTTTCTGGATTCTGGATTACGATGGGAGGGTGGTCAAAAGTCCACTCGCACATAGGCCACCTATTCGGGCCCTTTGTGCTGCCTCCCTGATTAGAGTCGTTCGACCCCGCATCATCACTCAAGCCATCCCACACGTGAGATAAACCTGAGGATGCTGGACGGGGAAGCGGCTCTAATCTTAGCCATGTCCGGCCAGGAGTCCCCCAACATGGATCGTCTTAATTCGACAAGTACGGGACACTCACAAAGTATGTGTTGCGCCGTCTCATCTTCTGTGTAGCATCCTCTACAGGATGGTGATTGGATTGGTAAGCTTTGCTAGCTGATGAAGGTGCAAACGAACGGTGATCTTTGGTCTCCCAGAGCGTGCTTCATCGGTCAAGTTGACGAAATCTCCCGAAGAAAATTTCTTGAACCACTTCTGTGCTGTTCCATCACAGTTGACTGTATCATCTCCGATGCGGTACAAATTTTTCTCATCGCTACTGCGGCTTTTGTACCAAGTTTGCACTCATAGACTAATCAACCACGAATTAAAGGTTTTATTCGTTTCCATTCTCAACGATTCAAAAATATAAGTGCCGCCAAATTAGACCACACACGAAAGTGTTTTCTGCAATATGAACTTCACATTTTCTTGAGGTTTAATTATCTGGAGATGTAGGACTACGCAAATGTGCAGAGTTTTTGGGTCAATACAATCGATCAATAATCTAAATTTGTTGGCAACTAAACCCGTGAGGAAGCCTTAGGCTAAAGTCGCCCAGCTGATACAGTACGTTAGCTATTAATCAATATTACCCTCACGGAGTTAAAATATTAAATTCATGTGAAATATTCATTTGCCATTTCAAAATTAAACATCCTCATCTACGAAACAAATGGCCAGTCATCTTTAGGAAACAGAATTTGAGCAAACTGCAACAATTGTACAGTTTTTTTTTAAAACGCAAGTTTAACTGCATTTTTTCCTTGTATTTTACTGCATGCACATCTGTAATCTGACTACGTATTACCACAGATAAGTAATACTTATCTGTGGTATTACTGTTAGATGTTAGTTTATTTTATAATAAAACTGTTATGATTATTTCTCTTTAAAATTGGCGTAATAATAAGAAATGTCAGCGTAATCTCAAGAGGATGTTTTGGAGATCATCTCAAACAAACTTGTACGCTGAAAAATGTACTTGGCAATCACATCGTAGCCCTTTTAAAATGGTGTACCGGAACGTAATTTAATCTTTTCTGTGTCGTTGAGGGTGCTTACCCTTACCCATGTTAAACTAAAATATTTAACTAGAAATGATACTTTGATTACACTCTAAAATTTCATATCACGAAACCAAATAAACTGAATTTTCATTAAGGTTTAATTTACAACGCAGCGTGGTGTGTTCCAAATATGCATCTGCGTGAGCGTTTTATTCATTACTACTAAAAAGACTCTAGGGTGTAATTTGCAGAGCGACATGTACAACTTTTTTTAATCGAAACGAAATTCGTCAACAATTTTCAAGCGTACTTCTACTCATTTTTCAAGTAATTCATTCAAAACTAATTTGAATTAATATTTTAGGGTCCAAATGAACTTTTCTGAACTTATAATCGTATGTAAATTACGAACAGAGACAACGTTTCTCCCAAAAGTTTGTTACAATTGTTTGATCAATATCAGATGTGGCTTAAACACGTATAACTTTTTGAAAATGCAAATACCTTTAAGTGCCAGATTGGATTGTTTATATGACCAGGTATGTAATCCTTTTTCCTCAACAATTTGTGTAAGGTGGTTTTCTAGTGTATTATCGTACGTGCTGTGTAAAAATACACTATTCTTTTTGATAAGGAAAGTTAAAATGTATTTGCGGATAAAGTCAAATCCCATTTTCATTTAAAAGCGTATTTTTCCTCGTAAGATAGGAAATGCTACTAGTATAGTTTTTAGTTAAAACCAGTACATTTCCTTTTAGTTGCATAATAAATTAAAATGCACTATTTCACACGTTAAATTTTGTTTCGATCGAACAAAATATTTGCAAAATATATTTTCAGTTGAGCCCCAGTCTAAACAAGTACCTATATAGAATATTAAATACTGTCGAGGATAGGACCTGCAAGATAATAAGGACGTTAGCTTTGCTACGATTTGTTAGGATAAGGCTTAGAATAAAATCTACCATTTTTCATTAAAAAATTTGAATAGTAGACGTGACAAGTAAGAATCTTGATGAGTAATTAAAATATGTTAAATCCATTTTCACAACACCGAATGCGCGTTTGCCTTTTCCTGAGTAGTGGACAAGGTTACGGAAATACTGGTTTTTTCACATATAGATAAGCTTTATAACGTGAATATTCACACAAGAGACAACAGTTTAATTGTTAATTGGGTCGAAACATTTAATCAAATATGAAACATATAAAATCAAAAAATAAATGTCAGCTTCATTTCGTGAATTTATTTTATGTGCCTAGAAGTGTATCAACGAATAAAGAGGTGTTGGTGAGTGTTAATTTTTTTGTTCTATAAAATTCCGATTAATTAATTTTCATACATGTTTGGTGCGGCACCTAGTGTGACTAATCTTTTACCAAGACTAAGAAATTTAGTTAACAATGTGTACTTGAAACAAGAAACTCGGTATCTCTAACAAAAGTACTTTATAAAAGAGAACAATCTCGATAGTACTTAAGGGGGACGTCACTTAATCAACGATACGATCGTGTATATAGGCAATTACCTTCTTGACTGAAAAGATTGATAGGTACCACACGGCTGTTGTATGTCCCCCATAACAACAAACCAATCAAATAATATTCGTAAAATTCTCCTTCGAATTTAAAATTCAAAATGAACACAATAACGTTAAAACTCTATAAAATCTTTTCAGGCAATCTACCCCTGCTACCCTAAAAATTCGCATTTGTAGGTAATTTAAATTCTTTTCCTTTTTTTATTACAAAATTTTATACGAAATCTAATTTGGTTTACTAAAATACGTAAAAGCATATTAAAATCGCAAGGGTCCTCTTGACTTTCTCATATCGAACGAAAATCCACTGAAAAACGCTCTAAAAAAAAGTAAGTGATAAAACGAACGTAAAAGGGAACAACACGTAATCTCTTTCATTATGTAGGTGTATATGTTATACTTGTTTATTGAGCACCCTTCGTGCATTGCTTAATTTCTTCTTCCGCACCCACTCTAGCGCATTAATTGACTCTATTCAACCTGCAGCGTTTCCACTCTAATATTTAAGTGTAGATAAAAGTGTACGCGGTGTTATATTTTTTATTGTATAATTTTTAATTGTATCTGTATATGATTAATCGTTTGTGTGTACATAAAATGGCTGCAACTAAGGTAAATTACGTGAATGATTAATAGGGATTGTGTTTAACTGGCGAAGAATGATTTAGGGGGAGGAAATGTTTGTATTCTCTGTTGTTAAAATTTATTCCGTGCCTAAATATTGAAAATTGTCAGCCGTACATGCAGTGTCCATCTTTATGTTTGTGTGTGATTGTAAGGAGTAAGTATTCAGTTTTATTCCAAACCTTTTAAAACAAAAGCCAGCGCCATTAACGACTTTTTAAATTCGTACGTGTGCAATGTGCGAATCGTTAATCACAGCGACAACGTCTGCTTCCAACATCCATTTGTTTAGAATTACTTGACCTTTTATTATCGCTGAAACCATTTTATTTCAAATTGATCCCTATTCTACTATTTCTCTTTTTGTTATTTACCTAACGATGGTAAATTATATTAGCTGTTTCAATCGACACATATGTATTTAATTCTTCGTTCCCCCGCCATTCGAAATTGTAATATTTCTGTTACAAGCGTAAACTGAATGAAATAATTTACATAAATAACATATGTTTTAACATTTTAATCTTCCCATCACCTACATTTATCATGATGATAATAATTTGCCACATTATTCTTTAATTTTGAAATGTTAGTATGTGAGAATATTTACTAATGAAATTTAGCGCATAGCAACTACTTGTAGGTACTAATTTAGTAGTAGTAGTAGTAGTAGTAGTAGTAGTAGTAAATCTTTTTGGAATTCTGAAAAGATCGTCAGTAGTAAGTTATACAAGCATTTCCACTCAAAACAAGCTGAAAAAATGACGCCAAAGTTTGACCAATCGAAAATCCGTTATAATATACATTATAATTTACTTCGACACTCCTGAGGGATTATCTGGAACTCCAAACAAAAATTTTTCAGGATATTTTCCTTTTGGGAATAGTAAAAAAATACAAACGTTTCTCATAATCTTATTAAATTAAACCTTCGTCCAAAACCTTACCATAGAGGGTTTTAGAACTCTTGAGGGGGTATCCGGAATTCCAAACAGAACTTCAAAATTCCATTAAAATATTTTCCTTGTGGGAATAATAAGAAAATCACGTATTTACCATTAAACCATTAAACACTATGCCTAAAATATTGTTGCTAATAGGTAATTATTATATCTAATTCAAAATATATTTCAAGAAAGCAAACATTTGAGAACTTTTTGAAGCATAAAAAGTACTTTTCAATTTACTCAGCTGAAGTAAATGTTTTAGCAGTTCCTTATAGTAGCTCGCAAGCGATAGAACATTACAACAAACGTGATATTTTGTATTAATTTTCTCCAAACACACTTTGTGGAACTCCACTTATTAATTGTAAGTAATTATGAAAACAATTAATCTTTGTTACCCTTGATAGTGATACATAGTATCGAGTCGGAACGCGTTGAGTGGAATTATGTACTTGTTTTTATTATTCCCGTTGATATTTTACAGTCTATACTATAAAAAGATAAGGTGTGCTTTCCTTACTATTTGAATAAGAAAAATCACCTCCCACTCGGAAGTTTCTAACGTCACACATTTATAGTGGCACATGCAGAGATGTAGAACTCTTTGTGTGTCAATAGTATTTGTTGCTCCGTACTGGGAATCATGTATAAAAGTTAGTTTGAATTCTATGCTTTTCGATAATGTTTAGACTTGTTTAGACATAGGAGGTAACAACTTTACCACCAATGGGTTTTCGTATGCAAATCACGGGTGTAGATATGGGGGGGGGGGGGGGGGGGCACAGGGTAGGACCATAATAGAAAATAAAAAATAAAACTCAAAATATTACTACGAATACCTCACTAAAAAATAAAATTTATGAAGATTATTTACAACTTTGTGTACCTATACTTAAGAGTTATAGGGTATCAATAAAT
Organism: Pyrocoelia pectoralis; assembly: GCA_036250285.1. Taxonomy (NCBI): domain Eukaryota; kingdom Metazoa; phylum Arthropoda; class Insecta; order Coleoptera; family Lampyridae; genus Pyrocoelia; species Pyrocoelia pectoralis. The sequence goes on from CM070075.1 coordinate 72,060,804, forward strand.
TTTAAGTGTGATTAAATTGTAAAACTTATTCAGTATGCTGTGCTGCAGTTGCACTTTATAAAAACTTGTATTTCTGTTACAGTAGAATGATTTTTAAACCCCCTGTCATAACTAAGCACGAAGATTTACCTAGAAAGGGACGAGGAAATGTTCAATTTGCAATAAATGATTTTAACTTATATGGCGAGTAATAAATTTTAATCTTTTGCACATTGAATGGAAAAATTCCTTAGGCATGATGAAGCCTAAAAAGAATGCTTCTTATAAGCTACCTACTTTTGCGAATGTAACTTACCCACTTCTTACTAATATTTTTTGTATCTCATAGTAACTATTTATTCCGCTGTTATTGAAAGACACGTTATACGTTACACCTAATTGAGTGCATTATATGGTGTATAACAAAAATTGTTATGCCACAATTCTTAGTCCTTAAAAAATTATATCATTCTCCTTGGATCGGCATATAATTGAGTACAATTACTATTTAGGTACTTAGAAAGGGGCCGGGAAATGCTTTAAACTTTATTTGAGATCTCGTGTAATTTTTTTTTTATTTAACCCCCCCCCCTCCTCTTCCTTGAAAACAAATATCTACGCCCTTGATGCAAATCGCCAATTTTTAGACCAGTTGATATTTGTTACCCGATACGTAAGTAAATGTTAAGGAGAGGTTTTTAGAAATATATTAGATAGTGTGGTGCCTATACAAATTTGGCCAAAAGTGAAACGTTTACGTTTTAAAAATTTAATAATAATAATGAAAGGTAATATCATTGCGTTATATGGATAATTTGTGATTGTAACATTCTCTAATGAATTGGTTTAATTTCCATCTACTAATGCAATTGGTTTTTTAGTATTGCGTGTATTTCATAATATAAACCTCGATAATCTACGCGGTTAGTAGATGTTGTTATCATTTTCTATTACAAGAGGAATCGTAGAAGCGATCAGCATTACTTCTGGGTGGTTCGTTGATTAAGTAAGAGGATTTGAAATCGACACCATCAAAATTTTTCTTAACGGAAAAGCATGAGCCTTATTAACAAGGATGAAATCTCCATTTTTGCTACCAAAATTACCATTAAAAAATATCCATTGTGTTATCCTTAATCACATTTAGGTTCATCATTAGGTTCGTTATGAAATTCCCAGAACTCCCCACTTTTTGAGTGAAAATAAGGACATTTTCTTTATATTCAAAATATGATGTAAATATCCCTACTTGAAAACAAAACTTCCTTGGAACATAATAAACATAATCGCGTTGCCATTGTAAGTCACAGAAGGATATCTATTATGTCGCATTTATCATATAAATGTTAAAATTTATACTGTTGATTACCAATACATCAAAAGAAACGGAACTGCTTTTCGTAATAAACTGGAAACAACAATAATGATAAAATTTTTATTATTCCTCTAATGCGTTTCATCACCGGACTGCAACGGGTTTCAGTAAGATAAGTAGGTATTTTTGTGGTTAATGGTTATTGATTAATAATATAATTAACTCTGTTCCCGAGCAATAAACAATTAATTAGTATGAAACTTTTGTACAGAAAAAGCTTTCTATCACTACCTATTTTCATTTAATGAATTAAAATTCCTGCAGAATTCACAGGTTTGCAAAGAGACCCAAGCTGTGATGAGTTGTTAACTTTTTGCGCTACTATTCGAAAAAAGGTACTGTTAACCTTTGCGATTGAACAACATTTATTAATAATAATAATAATAATAATAATAATAATTTATTCATTTGTTAATGGAAAAAACTATTTTAAATACGTCATTCTATTATGGATCAGGCCTCGTTTTTGTTTTCCTGTTTTCCTGGCATTTAAATAAGAATAATTCATGCTCAATCTTGCAAAAATATGTCGAATTTAGATACGAACTCACTCAGTTTTGCGTAGAACAAAAGGTCCAAAACCATCTACCGTAACGTACTCAAAATATCGAAGTTTTTTTGGGGGCGTTATATTATTTAGCAATAATGCAATTTTTTAATAAAATTTATATTTGTTTACTATTTTAAATTTTAGGTAGAAGCGAAGTGAAACGATACTAAAAGTGATGGTTCACTTGGGACTGAAATTTAGTCCACACAAATGCATTTATCGACTAATCGCAACAATATATACAGAAATGCTTTATAAACGGTATTTTCTAATTTAATTTCCTTATTGTACAGTCGTATTATACTTCATTTTGTACTTTTATTTAAGAAAATATAACCTCATCTTAGATATTTTCATATTCATATAATTTTTTTAAAGTTCTGGTCGGTTAAATACACTTTATTATGTGATTGATTAATTTTGTCACTTTTTGAAATTCCGAACCAAACAGCAGGTGCCTAAAGATGATGAATGTATATGTTTACTTCCCATCACTTTGTTTACGTTAACTGAAATGTCATTGTACTACCATTAAAAGATTAGCTGCCATATAAACACAATGGGATTGAAGGCAAATTTAAAACGTTTAAAGTAGTTTAATTAAACAAGAATAATCTGTTTCTAATTCAAAAGAATCATGAAACAAATATAGATACTGAAGTAATAAGGAAACAGGTGCAATTACATATGGCGTAATTAAGTTATTTAAAAAACATAAATCTGAAGTGCTTTCAGGTGATTGAAATCGATGAGTTGGCTTCATTTTTATTCATGAAAATTTCCCAAAAGCTCTCTGGAAACGAAATTGTGCATTTCTTATTATTATTTCATCTGAAGTTATCTCAACCATCACGTTTGTATTTACGTATATGGTTGTGCACATGAACTTTTTGTTTACAATTAACAAAGTTACTTGGAAGTTAAACCAAATTCTGTTGAAACTAAAGTGTTTTGTTTTGGGATAAGTTAGTGCCGTCAGCGTAAAAATGTCACTGTCTAGACGTTTACTTAATATTGACAATGACCCTTTTTGTTCTTTAGAAGAAAGATGATGTATAAATAAATAGTCAGCTGAAGCAGTGTTTTATTACTAATTCAATTTAATCCTTGTAATGAGAGTGATTAGTTTGAAAATTTAAAACTTCCCATTTTTGTAGGAGAATAAATTAATGGCTAACACAGCGCTACCTGGACGGCCTCCAGCAGAATCGATTTGTTTGACGGTCTCCGACCACGATAGGAATTCTACGACACCAAAACGAAAGCGACGTCTACGAATAAGTCCAGTGACAGTGGCTAATGTGTTCATCATTTTAATAGGTAAGTTCTCTTTCACCTTGTAATTCATTACAATTGGGGTTACACCCGTCAATTCATTACATGGTTGTGATTCGCTAAATTCGCTTATTGAATTCATCTTACGTCATCATAGTGAGTACGATAACTGCTTCGCTGTTTAGTAATCATGGTTAATTTATAAATGTATGAATAAATTTCGTTTAGGTATTATAAAGCTTGATAATGTCCCTGTGTCGGTATGAACGTAGAGGTCTGCATGGACTAATTAGTATCGTTAGCGAATAATTAACGAAGTAAATTGTCAAACTCTAGTAGTTTGACACAATTATCGATCTGCTGAAGGGTAGTACATACATAAAATAGAAAGGGGAAAATGGTTTCGTGTGGTTCTTTAATTTTTTTATTGAGCCAAGGTCTATTACAAATAAGGAAACGAATTTTGCTCGTCAAAACGTTTTAGTTATCATCGTAGTAGTTTCAATACGTTTAATACTATCTAATCATTACAATTACAAAATAGGATAAATGTGATTCTGATCCATTTTCAATTTTGGCATTGACACTGAATTTTACATAACAATTTTCATGTTCGTTCGCTCCACCCATTCGGCAATACAGAGTGATTGGAACCTACCATGTATATCCTATTTATCTTAAACATATTATTAGAATTGTGCTAATAAGACATCCTAAGAGTCGTACAAAAATAAATACGGACAAAACAATTGAATCAATTGGGCAAAATTATGTGTAATTTGGTTCGTAATCATATGCATTGTGTAAGTATATAATTTGCCGTGACCTCATGAAGTACCTAAGCTGTAATCTCTTATAACGATGTATTGTTATAAAATTGCTTTGTAAGCGTTAAATTAGTGAATGTTTTTTCTTTATTTTTCTCAAAAACTAAAGGTAATTAAGTGAGTGATGTTGAATCATAAAATTCCAAAACTTGGCATACCTATATTTAGAACCACCTTTGCCTTTCATTGAACCCTATATATTTTTATTTTTATTAACAATAATTATATTGCTGGCGCTAAAATATTTGTTTACCTCTTAAAACAAAGATGTTATAAACAACTACATTTTCAGTTAATTACATCAAATATTTTCATTTTTTTTATACAAGGATTTAGCACCCAATGTTACCAAAAACTTACATCCAAGAGAATATTTCTCTAGTTCTAATAATTTTTCAGATTTTAATTACTTTAACTTGTAATAAAACAAATTTGTACATTTTAATGATCTACTGTCACAATGCAGCAAGATCGTATAACAAAGAGTAGGTATAGTAGGGAAGCCGGGGATGCTATATCGGTAGTTACTAAAGCGTCATGGGGACCTATTGGATTGTGAAGATTAGGTCCTAAAACGAAAAAAAGTTTGTTACGTTTATCATTTGGGGGGGGGGGGGGGGGTACAACTTTTCAAAAATTTAAAAAAACAGTCACATGGAAATACTCCAGCGCGTTAGACATTCATAGTGTATACACACTATGTCTTTCTGATAACCGAGAGACGATTAGTTAGTTGGGTTGGGGGTGGTCCTAAAAAGGGGTAAGTAGGGAAAAGAAAGTTATTCCGAGCGTATCAGATATTCAGAGGGAATGTTAAGTGAAATCAAAAAAAATCTATTCAAATGACTGACGATTTGGACGCGACCAAAAGTCATGACCGATTTTTGAAAATGTAAAAAAAACGTGACCTTGAAATACTCGAGCGCGTCAGATTTTTATACAGACGGTTCACCTTGATATGCTATAGTCGTTCTAAATAATAATCTGACAATTATAAATGAAGGAATATTGTTAATCTGACAATTTGAAAACAATTTTTTTTTGTTTTTTTCTGTTTTTTATGTTCATAATATTGAAATAAACACTGTTCTGCATGTACTTAACTTACCTGGTCTTAATCTGACGCACTCGAGTTTTTCCGAGTTTTTCTGAGGATCGATTTTTTTTACTAATATGATCGACTGCTCTCAACGCACGTCCCTATATTAAGGGTTCATGGTAGGGGTACATTACAGGGTGCAAGGTTTCTCTCCATATGACTTTCAGATGTGAAAATCATCGCTTGGGCTCCCCTAATACTACGACAATTGCACAACTTACATCATTTCTACCTTATTGTTAACTAGGATATTTTTATATTTGCAACCTGCACTTAATTTCGGTCATTTAATTAATTCCATTCAAATGTTTGGCTCCAGAATAAACTCCCAAATTATTTTAGAGAACTATTTGCAAAATTTTGCAAAGAAAGGTTTCTGTACCTACCCAAATTTTATTCACTCTAAGTATGATAAATTGGAAAACTAACACCCTCACCTCACCTTACAAATATAACTAGTAATTAAAGTAAAAGCCATCAAATTCCATCAAAAAATACCACAAGTACCACTTTATGTCGTTCATTCAAAGAAAAAGTCTCATTATCAGCTTTAGAATAAAATAGAGTAAATAATTCTAAACTAAAATTTATCTGATGCCTCTGTAAATTTAAAAGTACCTAGATAGATCTTTAAAAGCTGTGCCCATATGCGTAGCTTTTAGAATGATAATAAAGCTCACATTTTACCTTTTATAATATTTAACAAGAAATTAATATAGTTACACTTTTGCACAACTATTACATAAAATCTTCATCACCACTGTCATCTTCACTTTCGAGATTGACCACCAACTTAATTTTACGAGAGGCTGGATGTAGACATTGTATTGTAAGCGTCGTCTGTTTGCAACCCGCTTCACTCACATTATTGTCTTCAATTAACGTGTAAATATTTTTTTATAATCCACTAATCCACACGCGTTTTTACTAAAGTACGTTCTTTTATTTCCGAATTGGAAGAACTAAGAAGTACCTACCACAATAAGGAAAGAAACATTCATTGCCATTATGTAGGAAAATCCTGAAACCTCGCTGTAGTGTTGTGTAAGTAACGAAAATACCTATTGTACATAATATTATAGCCCCTAGAAACACATAGTACCGACAACGTTTGATCTTGCCGACTGGAGCAAAATTGGTTGGTAACAATGGTAACACTAAAAAATTCCCTAAGCGGATGAAGTGCGTGAATAGAAAGCGCCACTTGTGTTTTTTCGCTTTTGCTGGTTTCTCTATTTGTTTACATTGCAATCTTTCCATCTGAAAATTTCCGTAAATAACATGTAAATTGTAAATTATTATAAGTGCCAGGTTGCTTTACAAGAGGTTGCACCAGCAGTGGCAAAAAAGAACAAAGTTTATTTAGAATCCCTGCGAACCTTAGTAGGACAAAAACATGGTTAACCTCACTTAATTAGTGAATTACTTACCGTAATTTAGGTAATTAAATTAAATGCATCCTTTAAAGTAATGTGAATTGCTCGCATTCAAATTGTATAATTTGCAATTTATGACGCTGAACTATTGAGGCTTTAACGAAAGGTAATGAGAGGGGCCGATTAGTCTGAAAACGGCCGTTCAACATTTTTCATTAATTTTCTAGGTTTAATTCACAGTTTAATTATTGAATAATATTCAATGAATGGTTCAATTAATCACATTAGTTATAAAAAATTAACCTCAAATAATAAAGCATAACATTTGAAATTAGCGTCAATTGCCTTAGGGATTTTTCGTATGTCAATGTTGATGTCAGGTTTGCTCCAGCGTGTCGGTACTATGTGTTTCTAGGGGCTATACATAATATAATAAAACCCAGTCTATGTATCTTTAAATGGGGATGGACCTAAGGTAGAATTTCGCTCATTACTTTGTTGTATTGCTCATTATGAACATTATGACTTTACTTTACCTTGAATGAACGCTATAGAGTCCAACAATGTGGCATCTTAATATCCCACCTATATATTTTTTTGGGTTATTAGCTCCCCCGCGCTCGAAATTTGAACATTTGACTCGTTATGAAGAGAAAATGTGTAAATCTTGACACTTTTCATTACTTCTAAACAGAAAGCGGCGTGGGCATTTTTCCACAATCTCCTGATTTGAATTTGTATTACCTAAATCTATGTTTTTTGTGAAATTCTGCCGCAAACTCGTTTTTTTGCTTTCATCTTTATTCTGAATATCGTTACACTTACAATTATTAATTAGTAGGTATGCTTGTAGTTTCAAATTTTTGTACTAAACGCATAACTGTAGTTTGGTTTGAATTTGCCGCTCTGGATATTTTACCCTTATATTTGTAGCACTTATTTGACTAGCGTAAAACAATTTCTGATGTTGAATACATTTTTTAAAGATAATTTGAGCAAATTTCAAATGAATTACACACGAATTTACTATAATTAATAGAAAAGTAAGTAAGTATAAGTAATAAGTACAAGCTTCAATTGTTAACTCTCAACATTTTCCAATTTTTCATTTAATTAATTAACCTAGTTTAATCAAGGCATTATCTCTTGTCCCGATCACTGAACTCAATAATACAGGAGATTATTATTTATATTCTGTTATTTTGACTTTTTGCCCTTCAGTCGTCGTTGTTTCATCATAAGTATCGTATTATTATAAGCTTGAAAATGGAACCAGTAAGGATTCCGAAACATGTCGCTGTATTTTCACATTTTCAATTTTCAATCTAAATATTGCTACTGTTGTCGAAAGTAACGCCACAACTTCAGCAATAACTATAATCAAATTTTAACCCTGTTATTTTGCGTTGGTAACAGTTTAAATACCTTTAAAACACATAATTTTTCATCATCAATTTATTAAAGATTGGCTAAGGGGAGGTTTTGTGTTATTTATTACTTTTACGAATAACCCCTTTGGGAGACCGAACCCCCTGCATTATGTCATAAAGTAATAGAGTTAATATCCGCAGTTCTATAGTTTTTGTTTTTAATATCTATGGTATTGCACAGATATTTTTTAGCTAGAATGAAAAGTAATACCGTTGATGAGTTCAGAAAATTGTTCTCTATAAGAAACCTTTTAATTAATTAACTGATAACGATATCCTGTTTAATTATAAAACAAGGATTATATAATTTACTCTCTAATCACAATAATCCATAATAAATCAATTTGTTGTATGCAGTATACGTTATTATTGAAATAAATAATTGACAAAATTAAATTGATTATTATAGGCTGAATCTGTTCAGATCATAAAGGTCATCAAATTACATATCAACAAATAATGTGTTTTGCACAGAATTAAGGAAGTACTTTACGAAATGATAATAATTTTAGGCAGCAAATTGCACAGGACCTCATTAGATAATAAAAGAAGGGTTACACAATTATTTGTATAGGTACCTTTAGTCGTTTTAGTATGCGATTTACTTGTGTTAACGTGGATTAAATATCGTTTAGGTGTTTAGGTTTCGACTGAAACCAAGTTTTTGAGCCGACCTATTTACCATATTGATTCCAAATCTAGATACATACGCATATCCTTCTTAGGTCTGTAATTGAATATTGGGGAAAAATTGTTCAATCTTTCTATTTGCATTATTCTAGCAAACTAAAACTCTGGAGAGTATTAAATTGAATTGTTTACTTTCTTTCTTTAATCAATGCAAATTAAAAATTAATCCAAACTGGCATTATAATCAGAATAGTCGTAAGTTATCTTATTGTATTGGTTTAGAGTGCAAAATTGCGAACTACAACTATGTTATATTTATTTCACAAAATGAACAAACGCTCTCTAACCCATTGTGCTTCTGCTGCAATTCTGGATGTGGTTCTAAAAAAACTAGAGAAAATTTAACACTTTTCTTGTAAATAATCGTTATAATTCATGTCAAATACAACAATCTGTCGATTCGGTCGCTTATGTTATTGTACAGCAATGAATTAACCAACTTTTTCCATTTCTATCGAGTGCTATTACCATAAAAATTTCCGTTGTAGCTATAAACAATTGGTTAGGAATTTTGATTAGTATTTTCTACACCCTTCTTACACTATAGATTATATGGTTATTTTTATATTACTTTATGTAACGTTGTGGATAGAAGAGAAGTAATGTTATTTTACAAATGAAAATGATGAAAGTGCGGTGAAACCTGAAATTTCCCTAAATTTTCTTATTTACACTACGTAAACAACTGGTCTTGGTTTTTCATAGAATCGATGGAGACTTTCGATACAGGTATGCATAATGGAAATTTGCCACAGTTTTAAATGTGTTTTCATGAAATTCTCGTATAAAACCTTTTATAATGAACGTAATAACAAAATTAGACTGCCTGCGCGCAACAAAGATACTTCATTTTTTCTTTTTAAACAGAATTCAACCCCTGGAAGAGTTGGGATAAATAGCATACTGGGTGCATAACAGGAAGTGAATTGAATAGGTTACGGCTAGAGTTACTACGGTTCCACTGCGCTTTTTCGTAATTATTGAATAAACAGGAAAAGCGGAGAATTTTTCTATCACATTTTCTCCTTTTAATTAGTATAATGAAAGGATTCATTAGGATTGCCCTCGTTTTTTTACATTGATTTGTAATACTACAAATAATGTTACAAAAAATTTTAATTAAAATAATCCCTTTGCTTTTTACAATACGCTTTCCTCATTTTTATTTTGTTTGTCACTTTGTTTTCTGCTCCAGGAAATATTGATCGAAACGGAATATATTTCCTTTAGTTGATCTTTACTTTAGGAATCCAATCAAAAACTGATTACATATCACAATCTCTTTGAAAGTAAAGATCAAAGCTCCTCTGTAAAACATAGTGGTTATTTTTCCTTTATTTTTCTCTTTGATAATTAATATCAAAATGTGGCAAGAAATCCGTATAGCAACGTTGTTTATCAACAAATTTTAAAACCTCAGACTCCGTTCTTGATAAGAGGAAATGTTGCACTTTTAAGCATATCTTTAGACTATAATAAATATAGATGAGTCAGCACGTAAGCAAATGTTTATATTTTTTGAGGGGCTCAAAATTCCTCCACTTTTGAATAATCATAAATATTGTTGTAAAATCAATTTATAACGTATTTATATTATGTAATTATTAAAGCGGTACGCAGTTTTACTCACTTTGCCAAAATGAAGTATACGTGATTATTTTATAAGATTATTAATAGATTATCTTTTGCTCACTAATTTCTTGCCCAATGAGATTAGTGACATCTTGTAACTGAGTATTCTTTTGACGACTCACATTTTTTCTCAGTAATTAAGTAAGTGTGTATTATGTTTCGTTATTATGGATTAGTGGCGTAATTTAATTGAGTTATTTCCGTTTTTTTTGAAAATTCATTTTTATCAGATATAGAAATAGTGGAAATTCCAAAGGTAATTCCGCAGTTCCTACTTCCGATATTACTAATAAAGGAAACTATTGCTAATTTTTTCAATATCCTCTGGTGCTAAAGGTCGAAACGCTGGTTTGATCAATACTTTTTAAATCCGAAACATGCTGAAAATAAATTACAATGTTTCATTATGCTCACTCGAAAAATAAATGATAAACAAACATTTTCAGTAAATGATAACATCCTCTGAAGACTAGTATGTCGCGTGGTCTTCACTTTGGTGCTTGTAAGTCAATAGGAATGTCCTTCAATTAGTCACTTAGTAATTTTGTTTCAGTTTTCGCCTCACTCGTATTTTTGGAGTATGGACCAACGCCTTCGGCAAAATTAGGCTTTTATTGCAAAGATCCCACCATATCGTATCCGTACAAAGGAGACAGTATAAGCCTTCTACTGATATTGGGTGGAAGTCTTGTCGGACCTTTAATAGTAATAGCTGCAACCGAATTATATCGCGAAAAGAATTTTAACAAGCGATGGGGTATCGAAATATGGAATTGGTTTCGAGATTTCACGATTGGAATGACGGTCAATTTACTACTTACTCAAGTTACAAAGGTTTTTATTGGGGAACATCGGCCACATTTCTTCGATACCTGCCTACCTGACGCCGCACAGACATGTTTACCGGGTGAATTTATTACGGATTATAAATGCACGAATTCCATCTATAGTAATTACGTGATTACCGATTCGTCGAGATCATTCCCATCCGGACACGCTTCCGTTTCGGTGTATACGTCGTTATTCTGTGCCGTAAGTATCTTTGTCGCTTTATTAACATTAAATTAACTATAAGTTTGTTATTGTTTCAGATTTACATACATTTACGTCTGCCGTCGCATCAGTTACGTCTCGTCATAAAACCCTTCATTATCGTTTGCATACTACTGTGGAGTGTCGTATGCTGTTCTACAAGAATTACGGACTACAGACATCACTGGTGGGATGTTTTAGCGGGATTTATTTTGGGAATTGCCTGCGTCGTTTACACAGTTATCACTTTATGCAAACCGTTTGAAATGCCGCTAGTTGTTTCTAAAACGCATCGGCCGAGTGCATCAACTACTACTCTTCTAGACGTAAAAAATAAAGATGCGACAAGTGTAATAATATGATTGTGCTAAAATTGTAATAATTTATCGAAGTGACCTTCTCAAGTACTCGTGATATATACCTAAACTTATTTTTATGTTCACTTTGTGAATTTACAAGTACCTTCTCTGTATCTTTTGTGCTTTTCACCTCACATCATTAAATTTTTCAACTCGATGAAAATTATTTTCAATTTAGGAAGTCAAGACTAAAGATAACGATGTACTTTTATATTTTTTCTCATTTTTGTAAAAGCACTTTATTTGAAACGTGACAAGTCATACTCTAATGCAGGGAATGTATTTAGAAGAGCTTTAGTTATGAAGCGGTGTAGAATGCTCCGTTTTTGAGAGCGTATTGATTTTAGCATTATGGCCATTAAATATATAGGTTTACCAATAAACCTTACATTGAGCCAATGGAATAAACGGAAATTGATTAGGTTCATCCTATATATTCCAATTTATTTATTATACTATGTAATGTTCATATTTTAATTATAATTAAAACATTCGCATTACTAATTTATTGTATTTTATATCCTTATTTCAAACTTTCAGAGGTAAACAAGTGAAATTAATGTTTAAACAGGTCAGTACAGTCACAAAAACCATTTTGATATCCTAAACCTTTATTGTAATATGTAATTTTCGTTATACTACCCAACAAGAAAACTCCGTGATGCTGTACAAGTTTTTGTCGATAATGAAGAGTCACTTAACGATCGACCCATACGTTAATTATCACTTCAGTTCCCACATTGGATTTCAGTCGATAATTTACATGTCGACCATTCTACTTCAATTTCAAATATCCCTCTTATTATTTTCATTTTTATACTGTAGGTGTGATAGGGTCAAGCTTAAAATCAATATTGTTAAGGTTGTTTTATGGACAATAAAAACTTCGTACATAAAAATTTCCAATAGCTTTCCCCCTATAAACGAACAAAACAAAATGAAGATCAACAAACTCGGGTTTGAATGTACCAATAAAATTTTCGCCTAAATTTTACTTCACGTATTCTTATAACGCTAATTTGGAAAATCGACATCCTACTTGGAGATAAAAATTCGTTATTGCCCACCGAGACAATACGTTTCGCACAATTTTCTAAAAGTATGACGTATAAAATCTCAAGCCAAAATATCATAGGGGGTACAACAAGTACAACAAAAGACGTACGTATAGAAAGTTTAAACTCCATTTGGTTAATGAGGGTTCGGTGATAAAATAATTCGTGGGAGAGCCCCTCCTTTGATACAAAAATTTGAAGTCGCGCATATTCAAGTAAAAACTAACTACTACAAAGAATACCAAGAGGGAGAAAAACAAACTAATTTCATTTTACGCGTCTGACAAGTTCTTGTAAGGTAGAATCTGAATGCATTCTACTCGCCACGTACAAATTTCTTTCTTCTGAAAATTCCGTGACGGCCATTTTTACAAACTACCCACGACTACAAAACATAGTTATATAGCCCTAACACACCTGGTAACAATTTTTACAGAAACTTTTTGTTAATAGGCACGTACTAATTTCATGATGTATTAATAGTAAGTATAGGTATTAAAGAACGAATTTCATAAGACGGGTTTTATAGCACAAATCAAAGTTTAGAAAACGAGTGGCGTAGTCACGAGTTTTCTTAAGGATGAGTGACATAAAAGCCTTATGAATGATTCTTTATACTATTTTTCAGAATTTGCGCCTTTTGCAAATAATTTTAAATAAATATTTGAAATTATAAAAATCCAGGGAATTTTTTAAAGATTGGCACTACTACTTTTCAAATTATTTGTCAATTCAAAATTTAAGGTTAATGAAAATTAAACGTTGTCCACAGTATTTGCATTGAACTGTACGCTAAGCGTGCAGTTCAATGCAAGTACTGTGGACAACGTTTAATTTTCATACGCTTAGCGTACAGTTCAATGCAGTATTTGTTATGAATTAACTCAGTAATAGCAACTTCGTAAAAATAAATTATACCAGTTCTATTAAAACACCCAAATCTCTATTAAAGCACTCAAATGAAACGAATTCTAAAAAAGTATTTTTTTGTAAAATCGTATTAAAATTAGATCATTTATGCAGTAGTTATAGCGAAATCAAAATTTTTACCTTTTTCCCTCCTTTAAAAAAATCCCACGGGGTCTGGGTATACGCAAACTTGGATTTAAGCTCTCCTTAACTTCCCAAACAACCTTGAAAAAGTCCCATAAAGTTAGCATCACTTTTTCATAGACCCCCTTTTTTTGTCTAATTTGACTGGACTAATTCTACTGAAATGAAACTGCTCTGTTTACAATCAAACTGTCAGTTGTACTAATGGTATCCATGGTATCAAAATGTCAAATTTTGCGATTATGACAATCGCAGAACCTTAGCATTGCAAGGAGTACTTGATTCCGCTAACTTTAACAGTGATCTTCGCATACAGGGTGCATATTTGGAATCCCCGGTAAATTTTAGTGAAACTTTATTAAGCTTACCCTATACCTAAGTGCGATAGTTTTTTCGCAAATTGAGATTTTCTATTTCTTACGACAGTAGATAGTGGCGCGATGTTTAACAGTTTAAGGCGCGTGGACGAGGCAACGCATAGGTGGGACACTCAAAAGGAGGATGCGAAGAAATAAAGTAAAGTAAAGTAAAATGCTTATTAACTTCAATTGAGAGTAATCGTCTAAGTAAAATGAATATAGGTAATTATAGATATCATAAACAGAGCAGTATTTACCACTAGCTCCAATAGGCTAAGGTTTAGGGGCGCACGTGGACCGGAACGTACGTTACTCGAACATTAGAAAACACATTTCTACTTAATTTGAGGCTTTCGCGGTTTCTCGAACTGTCTAAATACCTAGTTTTCGACTTACTGATGATCCTATGCACCTTCATTACTCTGAAGATGCAAGCTGGAATGTCTTGCGAAACGTCAGAACTTTGGGTTTCACAAACCCTGGCAAACCTAGACTTAACAGCTCACCACCATCGGGAGCTAAGAGGATGGATAATCGCCCCAAAAATCCTTGTTTTGGCTTACAAGGAAAGAGGCAAGGTAAGCCTTTCAAGGTGGGCTGTATGGAACAAACAACGACGCGGTATAAGCCGAAAACTAGTTATCTTGACATTTCTACGTAAGACTATATTAATTTCAATCATTAGTGGTTGAAATTGAGGCAAGAATGTTAGAAATGTTAAATTATTTAAAAAAATAAGTAACAATCAATGTTTCAAAATTCAAAATCTTCCACCTTAATAAACTTGTTAATGTAAATTGAAGTTGTATAACGCAGATCAGGTTTTAAAGTGAATGTTCCGCCTTTTACAAGTGCGAAACTTTTATCACCGATCAGTAGGTACCCTTTAGCCAGGCACGCAAGCACGTACTTTTCAAATTTTAATAAGTGGTGTATCCAAATTAAAAGTGTTGGTGTTCCCTGAATAATTAACACAGGTGAGTAGGTACTACAAGCATGAGTGTAACTTAAAAATAGTATTTTTCAAAAATGTGTTGCCGAACATTATATTTTTTTTAATTTAATGTCTTTGTAGTTGTCGTTTGAGGAGTTGCACGTTTGGAAAACTCAACTAAGTGTCCAAGAATTTTGCTTCCAATGATGTTTTCATTTCACTTTGTTATGTAGGCATTGGTCACACCGTGACTAAAATGTAATCATTATATAGGTAGGTATACATATTTTAGCACTACAGACCTTTGCGGCTCTTGGCTTATAAAATCATCTTACAATCCTTTTAAGCCTTTTTTAGTATTTTATAACATAAGAATAAAATAAATTTAAAAAAATAAAAATCAACTAATCATTGTAAATATGTCCCTCCACTGATCCGTGGCTCATGCTACTTCCACAGTCCACGATATCCATACCTTGCGTTCTCAGATCTTCTTTCACTGCTTCAAGCCATTTTTTCTTTGGTCTACTCCTTCTCTTCTTTCTTCCCTCTCTCCTCATCAACACTCTCTTTACGTTTCTGTTCTCTGCCGTACCCCAGCCATCTTGCACTTTGTGTTCTTACCATTTGCGATAATATTCTGCGTTGTCCATAACTTCCTCTTTTGTTCTTCTCCACCGCAGTCCGTCGTCCTTTTTTACTCTTCCATACATCCTTCCCAGTAAGTACTTTCCTTTCCCACATTGATAGTTTTTTTCCTCCTTCTTATCCACGTTTCGCTTCCATAATACAGCACCACCGGGCGGTACACTGTTACTTGCCCAAACTTATTTTTCAGCCGTTTTTTCGATCACCAGCACTATATCATACGCGTATGCGATACATTGGCAGTGCGAGTAATAAATAACTCTCTAGCACACATTTGAAAACTTTTGTACCGAGCGAGTCCCCTCTGTCTCAGTCCCTGCCGAACTCCAAATGGTCTCCGTTCACCCGAACTCTGTTTCTTGAGCCGCTCAACGTTGCTTTTACCAACCGTCTCAGCTTCCCAGGAATTCATAGATTCTTCCGCGCTTCGTGCATCTTTTTCCTGCTAATCGAATCGTAGGCTTGTTTAAAGTCTATAAACAGCATGTCAATTGCTAAGTTTTCCTTATAACTATTGCCACAGACTAAATACTCCTTGGTCTATGCCATTGCTTATTATTTGCTTGACAGTGACGATCTGATCCACGGTTGCGCTACCTTCCTTGAATCCTCCCTGCTGGAATTATGATATTTCCTTGCTTGTATAGTGTCTTATTAGTCTTTCGAACACTTTATAGGTTACATCCAGCAGTGCTATTCCTCTATAGTTCTCACACCTGCCCTTCTTGTATATTGGGCACAGTTCCGTGCTCTTCCGCTGCTCAGTTACCAACATTTCAGATTCTGCTACTGTTTAGATATTTTCTCCACACAATTCCTTTCTAATGCATATTATATTTAACTCCGAAATCTTTATACGTTAGACAACATATTTTCTTACCTCTACCATTGAATAACTAATACTTGAAGAAGTGCAACTATATAGGCTTATTTTAAGTACGGACGATGTACCCTACGCTTCAAGCGCTAGTGTGGGCCCCCTTTAGTCAGGTACATTTACTACAAGCAGTATAAAAATACAGGATTCTTGCAAAACTAGTGGTGCAATGAACCATTGATTATATTATACTTCAATGACTTGAGTGAAAGTGAAAGTATAGTAGAGTATTTTTGTTTAGAATGAGATAGGATTAGCAACAGGTATAAAGTGCACCTACATAAACACAATGTCGAATCGGAAAAGGTTTATTTGCATAAATAATGAAAAAAAGGATATTTCAATGTCCAACAACAATAGGGTTATTTATTACCTGCGTTTAACTAATTAATTACACATAAAGAAAACAAAATATACGAAGGGTTTGATTTGTAAAAAAAACACGAATGAGTGTATATTGAATATTTATTTAAAGTGTGATTTAAAAGAATATCGTCGACCACCTTGCGCAAGAATTTTTACATCAACTACCTACCTAAAAAACATTTCAAACAAAAAGGTCATAACGTTCTCCACCTTTTTTTCTTATACGCATAATGTAAAAACAGACATGTAAACTACATCAAATAAATTTATATACAATCTACGTATTAGATAAAATATTTAATTTTCTACTATTAGACGATTTTTTTACAATATTTAGATGTTTCTCTTTGAAACTAGCAGTCTCCCATTTCACAGTTTTATATAACTTTACTTTCAAAAATAAATCTATTAAGAACATTTTGTGCAAATAGCAAGAATCAGTTTTTACCATCCAATTAGGATATTTCCGTTTGATGATTACCATAAAATTTTTTTTTAATGTCGCAGCTAGAAATTGTTTGTGTTTGATTTTTGGATAATTGATATTAAAAGCATTGACTAAAATAGAAATAATATTTACGATCGTATCAGATGGACGTTGTAGAAAAGAAATAGTTGGCGTATCGCCATAATTTTTAAAAAGTAAAAGTAATTCATGTGCGTCTACTAATGTTTCTTTGTCCTTAGTAAAATCAAAATAGCACAAATTGCATTTAAATTTTTTATGACACTTAAACACCAAGTATCCCGCAACGTACACTACTGCACAATCCTCCAACGTGATATTCGTATTTTGTAATAGTGTAGGAATGTTCTGTTCTTCGTCCGGAATTTCGCCTAGTAATTCAGAATTGCTGTTCACCTGTTCGTCGGATTTACATTGAACAATTTCATTTGCTCCAAAACTGTCGTCCTCATCGTAATGAATAAAAGAATCTTTATCCACTTCGCAATTTCCAGATTCGACCGGAATATGAAGTCTCATATGCATAATATGTTGCAAAGAAATTCTAAACATTTTCGTTGAAGGGTTTGCGTTATATCCTCCTCGACTCCGAATGACAGAAAATAAATTTTCTAAAGGATCCTGTTGTAATCTTCTAGTTAATAAAAAATCAACGTTTTCCGCCTTTAAATCGGTCCATAACTGCAGAATACTTGCAATAGACTGTTGTAAACCTTGAAAACAATAAACATTTTTTCTTTCTATGCCTGAAAGATTGTATAATTTGACGGATTTTAACCATTGCAATGACCTATATAAATTTTTTTCAATTTTATAATTTTTTACAGATAAAGCCGATTTATTAGGGTTAGAATCGTTTAATACACTACTGTTTAGATGATCAAATAGTTTATTGACCATCTCTACAAAGGTTGCGGTCCCACATGTTGTACAATTGTTCACTTCTTTGGTAGCTACGGCAGTTCGTAGGGCAGCTGCCAGGGATGCACTGAAAACTTGTGCCGCCAATTTTACCGACATTTTTTGAAAACAGTTCGGTGCTACGTGGTTTAATGTCAGTTTATGAGCAGCTCGAACGTTAGCAGTTTGTTCTAAGTTGAAGATATCGATAATATCTTTCCATGAAGCTCTAAGGTGTTCGTTATTTAAACTTGTAAAAGATATGTCGGTTTTCATTAAATTATTCCTTACACTTTTTATAAGATGAGGAACATCAAAGATTGCGTAGATTTTTTTGTTATTGAAGAAGAAAAAAGGTTTAGAGGATGTTACACCTAGCTTTTGAAAAACACTTCTATTGTTTGATCCTTGATCACATATTATTGCCCTAACATTTAAGTTTATTAAGGAAACACTTTCAATTACATCACTAATTAGTTTTTCAAGAACCTCACTTTTTGTAGTGCTTGATGAAATAAAATAGCAAATTGGAATTTTCCAATTAAATTGTAATCCACGTACCATAAACACTAAGGCGTGGGTACCCACATGTGTAGAACGACCCAATTCTCCAAAATCTTGAAACCCTTCAATTAAATCGAGTTTTGAGTTGTATTCGAGAGATCGCTTAATTGATATTTCGTCAAATAAAAGTACACATTCTCGTTCTCTTGCAGTCATGGTAGCCACTTTTTGATGTAATTTCATCATTAAACTGTTTTTTTACCCCTGGCGCAATATTATAAATTCTTAACCAGTATTTAATTGTCCTGGCACTTGGTAAAATAAAATTCAAATTTTTAACCATGTGCTTATAATTAGACGGAGATTTATAATACAGCGATAGAGCTAAATCCTTTTCTGACTTCGTCCATTTAGTTCTACGATTATGCAGTAATTGACTTTTAACAAATGTGCGTACATAACATGAATTACGTGAAAGCATATTATTCATTATTTTGGCAGGCGTTAATAAGACCAGTTTTTTACGCAAATAAACATTTTCGTTGCGCTTCTTCTTTATTAGTTTTTTATAACGTATAATCTTTTGATTAAGCCCTTCCAGTTGTGCGTTCGAATTTATTTCGGATTCAAATTTACTTGGAGAGGGCATTTCCAATAAATTGGTAACAAAACCATTAGATTCGGGAGAATTGGACGATGGAAATAACGTTTCAGTTTCAACTGTTTCAGTATTAATTTTTTTTCGCTCGTACGTTTTTGGTGATTTCGATCGATTTAAAATCATGTCCGGAGAAGTTTCTTCTGTTACTAATTTTCTTTTGCGGCTAACTAATTTTTCACTTCCACAATAATTAATTGGAATTGCAGTTTTAATTAGTCTTTTATGATGTGCATTTACAAAACTGCTTTCACTAAAGTGCTGTTCACATAACAATTTATTGCGCATTTTATCTTCAGGAACATATAAAAGTTTAATGTTTCCACTACACTTAATCCATTCTTGGAGACGAATTTCATCAATCGGAAATTTAAAAAAAGTTAAGTCTTTATTCTTTTTTTGTGTATTAAAGCAGTTTATATAAACACACACGTGACTTGCGACACTCATCGTTAGAAAAAAATTTAGATCACTTGTTTATAAACAGGGCTACTATCAATCCGAAAGGCACAAACCAAATCGTAAAAACTATCCGTAATTCAAAATCAAAGTCCAAAATCAAGCCGAAAGTCAAAAGCCAGTACACACGCGCTAATCGAAATAAACCGTAAATAATACTCGTAATCCAAAATCAAAGCGAAAGTCAAAAACCAGTACACACGCGCTAATCGAAATAAACCGTAAATAATACTCGTAATCCAAAATCAAAGCGAAAGTCAAAAACAAATAAAAGCGATACCATACAAAAACACAACCGAGAGCAAAGCAAATCAAAGTACTAATGCAACCTGAATTGATTGTACAAAAGTTTTGAATTTGCATGACTTCTTTCAAAATGTTTAAGAAAAACAGGTACAATGGCTTAATGAGTTGTTTACCTAACGAACAAGTTCTATGATTCATAACAGGTAGACTTGTTCAAATCCTTTTGTTATTAGCGTAAGGATGTACACATTTATGCAAAGAATAATGATAGTCCAAAGGTCTGTAGGTGAAGATGACAGAAGTGGTTCAAAAATTGACGGACGATTTTCGAATTTTTTTGCATATTATAGTTTTGATAGGTAGTATAATAGGTGCTGTAAATAAATACCTACAAATTTTTTGGATAGGTACTGGTACATACATGAGACATGAGAATATAGCGGTATCAAACTTTTTTTATACAGTGCGGTCCAAAGGTATGGAATAAATTCATTTTTAGCTTTATTATGTAATTGTGGGAAAAAACCTGAAATACGTCGATTTCTATTTATAATTTACCATTTTCTCGTATGAATGTCTTACCACCCTCTTGCACCCCCTCGGAGGTATGAGCAACCCTTAAAAAAATTTAAATACGAACGAGTGACTTGTGGCACTTTGTTTGAAAGGGATTTTAAATCTCTATTCAGCAATATAAAAATTTTTAAATTTGGTACACTCGTAACTCAGAAATTGAATTTTGGAAAAGAAATAGTTCAGAAACCTCCGTTTGAGTTCTTGTTCTATTACCACATCCAATCATAATTAAAATGTCTATTCTCTGTGTTTCTGTTAACTGAGCCATGATTTATTTACTTAAATGCACACACAAACAAAATTTGGCAATACACAAGCGTCTGTCAAAAATAACTAAAAATATGAAGTAGTCTACTAGTTAGATTTTTTGTTATTTTTTGTTAAACGCTTTTTTCTTCAACAGAATCAGAACAAATAAGAAAATACCTGATTATTATTTCAAATTAAAGAGATAATTTTATGATCGCCTTTCGTTATTTTTCAAGAAGTGACTGGTGGCCACTTTGAACATTTAATCTAAAAATACATTATTTCTTTTTCAAAATTCAATTTCTGAGTTACGAGTATACCAAATTTAAAAATTTTTATATTACTGAATAGAGATTTAAAATCCCTTTCAAACAAGGTGCCACAAGCCACCCGTTCGTATTTAAATTTTTTTAAGGGTTGCTCATACCTCCGAGGGGATGCAAGAGGGCGGTAAGACTTTCATACGAGAAAATGGTAAATTATAAATAGAAATCGACGTGTTTCAGGTTTTTTCCCAAAAGTACATAATAACGCTAAAAATGAATTTATTCCATACCTTTGGACCGCACTGTATTTAAAATTTAATTAATGGATTTCAAGTAGTATTTGTGCTATTCTATGAAAACTTGAAAACTAGGTACACATTTAAGCTGTTTATATATTTACCTATATTATATGTACGAGTATAAATTTATACATTACTAGCTGACCCGGCAAACGTTGTTTTGCCATATAAATAATTTCCTAGGAACTTAAAAATTTTATTTAAAAAATAAAAAAAAAATTTAGGGGTGGACTACCCCTAACATTTATGGGGATGAAAAATATATGTTGTCCGATTCTCCTAGATACCGGATAAGCACAAAAAATTTCATCAAAATCGGTCAAGCCGTTTCGGAGGAGTATGGCAACGAAAACTGTGACACGAGAATTTTATATATTAGAAGATTTGTAAATTTACGTTAGTCTGCAACTTGTTACTAGAACATTTTTTCGATACCTACCTACATGTTTAGTTAGTGTATAATCCGATTTACTTTGTCCTAAAGAAAGTATTCATACCCTAGACGCCAGGTAAACAAAAATCTACCTGAGCAGTGTTTACGATTTGTTCCGTAAAGATAGACGCAACATAAAATGAGACGAAGGACGACTAAGAGCGACTGGCTGGAACGTATATTTCTATATTTTCCCGCAAAATGTTAAAGGCAGCATTTTACAACTTCTAGTTTAGGGGTAAAGGGCAAGGGGGGTTGGGCTGAAATTTTAACATTGAGGTTGCACTTCTTCAAGTATTAGTTATTCAATGCCTCTACTAAACCTATATACGTACGAGTAAATATATAGTTAAATAAATTCGATGTTTGGTATATCTCATCTTCAAGCAATTCGACACGTTGACTGTTGAGACCTTTGTCCCAAAAAAAGGAAATTCTAACTAATTAAGAAGCATTAAACGTTATTAATAACTAAGCTCCACATAAAGTTATGGAAAATATTCATTCGTCCTATATCCTTTATGTAGGACGGTTTGCGTCAATCCACCAGAACTCTTAATCCGATTTTGACTGTTTATTATCGATTGGGGAATGTTATTCCAAATGATTATATTAAACATCCCAAATTTAGATTTCCTCTAGCTTAACTCGTTTAATTAAACGTTAATACCGGAAGTTTCAAAATGTTCCAATTAAGAATTGTTTGGAATTTTTCCAATCAGTTGGGATTTGTCTTATTCATAAAACTAAATTTATTTAAAATGCATGTAAGTGGCCATAGGAATTATATTTTCAAGTTTGCATGAGAAGACACGTTGAACCGACTATTTCTGTTTGATTGTTAATACGAACGAATTAAAAAAATTGCTTGAGTTTAAATCAGTCTAATTAAGCTTTGAAGGGGCAGTCACTATTATAGTGTACGACGTGCTCAAATAATGACAATAACCAGCTTTAAAAGGGTTATTTATATTGTTTCGCAATGAAAAAAAATAGAACAGTCCTAGATTCATTAAATAAGGGGTCTTTTAGTACCCCGTAACAGGTCTAAAATTATGTTGATGAAAATGTTGGCTATTATTTATTTTTATATACTTAGAGTCAGTTTCGTATGTAGGTATAACTGTAATATCTGTAAGTAATTAATAAGAGGAACCCTGTGTTCCACATAAAAATGGTAAATTGAAATTAGAAATAAGATCGATGAATGTACTTTTCTCTTGGATGCCTTTTCGAGATTGTACTCCTCCTCATATTCCCAATTAATACTTTATTAATTTAAAACTTTATGAAACGAGCTAAGCTGTGCGATTGAAATAAAAAAAAAAGCAAGGGGAAGCTAAATTAGATAAACTTGATTGTTTTGTCTCTATTTGATCAGCATTATTTCCTTTCGAAATGTTTCCTGAAGTTTAGGACGGATCTGTATGAGGAGCTTTCGAATGATGCATTTGACAGGTAGTTGTCAATATATTTACTTTCTTTGCGAGGAAATATTCAAAATGGTATTTGTATTCATATCATCTGCCCTCCTATTTAATCTATTAAAAAGTATTAGTAGGTAGGTACCTACCGCAAAGCGAAAAGCGGTGTTGCTGATTGATACATCCGTTTAACATACTTCACACCTATCTATTCGTCAATCAATAATGAATTCTGCATCTGAGTAACTAAAATCATGTGGAATTTCGCCCATTGCTTCAAATATTTCTAACGCGTACTGTATTTTAAATAATAAATATAAGGGTCACCCTAGCCAGAGCTGTCGTGCATTATTTACAAGAAATACCTTGTTAACAAGCGAAAGCTTTTTGGGTTAAATCTTAAATCTTCTTTTGCTTTTTATACTAGCAAAAAAATAACCATAGGCCACATTGCGCATAGACGTTTAAAAATACATATTACATGTACCAATCAAGCTTTTAATTGCATAGCTTATATAATGAAACGATTGTAAGGGGAAAAATTATACCTAATGGATTTAAAATGAAATCTGTCGAATGTAACATTTTGGAAATTGTGAATTGTGAATCTACCAAAATTATGATATAGGTATCAAAGTTAATTGATGGTCGTTATAAATTTCATATATGGGAATGGAATTATCTGTATGATTAATTGCGGGAATTTTTCAAATAAATTATTATATCAACTAATAAGAGTAGTAAATTTACTGCCATCTGTTCTGAAATGGACGTGTTATGTGTTATGAATGTGACTGACATAACAGAATTGTACAAGTAATTTCTCACAGAGTCCAGGCACAGAAATAATTACAAATTGTTACCTTTACCGCATGGCAAATGTATGATGGAGGGGAATTAATGGGCCGTACTTCACTTCTTATGCTAGTAAATATAGATACGATAAATCCGCGTGTATTGTGGGTCGTGGGGAATACCCCGCATAAAAAATTTAGAATATTTGACGTTTTTATATCTTTTATGAAGCCAAGAAAACATTTTACATTTACAAGCTATACAGGGTGTTAATACTAAGTTGTAACACCCGAAAACGGCAATTAGAACTCATTGAGACAAATAAGTAACTTTTCTTAGTTCAAATTTTTGATTTGGAACCCCAGTTCGTTGTTTTTGATTTTCGAAAAATCGTCTCAACATTTGCTTTCGGTTCTCTAAAACATTTGTAGTTACTCTATTTTGTCAATTAACAAAATGGCAACCGATCCAAAATTTCAAAACTACATATTTGTCTGAAACATTTTTTTCCATCTGTCCAAAAAAAGTTTTTAATCAAAGCAAATTACAAGATAAATTTTAACACACTGCAACAATCATTTAAAACAAGGTAGGCTTGCTGTCATTAAACAATGAAACAAAAGAATAAGAAACATGTACTTTACAAATTTAAATACTTTTTTGATCTTGTGTTTTAGAAATATCTTTATTTTCAAAAAAAAATGTTATTTACTGCTTGCTTTGCATAATTTGTGTATAAAAATGCATAATTATTAAAACGCTGAACTTCTTGACTTTTGGTTTTTGGAAAGGCAAGGAGATGTGCAGAAGCAACTCGTAAAATTTATCGGAGAAGATATCCAAATCGTGAGCAACCAAGTTGCTGTATCTTTAGAAGAATATGTAGACGTTTGTCAGAGACCGGAAGTTTTCACCCAACAATTGGTGGGAATTCCAATGGACTACGTCAAACTCCTCCATTTGAAGAAGCTGTTCTTAATATTACTGAAGATGAGCCATCGACGAGCACAAGAGTAATAGCAAATAGAAAATATATGTAATTCACGCGACAGTTTGGCAAGTTCTAAAGGAACAAGGTCTAGACAAAAAGTGCAAGCTGTGGGATCTGAACTCTTATAGCCAAGATTATTGTTTTGTCGTTGGTTTCTTGAACGTTGCAATCAATGTTTATTTTATTTACAGACGAAGCTTATTTCAAAAGGGACGGTGTATTTAATTCTTGCAATAATAATCACCTGTGGCGTGATGACAATCCCCACGCAACCTTTATTCGTGCGCATCAACGACGTTTTTCAGTAAATGTATGGGCTGCAATAGTAGGGGAGCACGTTATTGGCCTCTACATTCTCCCAAACCGATTGAATGCTGAAAATTATTTTAATTTCTTAAATAACGTTCTGCCCCAGCTTCTTGATGATTTTCCGCTAAACATCAGACGAAGACCTTGGTTTCAACATGATGGAGCATCGGCTCATTCAACCCGAGAAGTCATAGCACTACTAAATAGAGAATATCCAAATAAGTGGATTGGGAGAGGAAGTCTCGCATATAGACAATTTTTAGCGGTCATGATAATCACGTCGTACGTCTAGCGCTAAAATTTGAAACATAATACCGTTCTGCGCATGGCAGCAGTTTTGTATCAGGAAATGAAACAACTCAAAACCTCCCCTAATCATTTTTAATGAAGACGATGAAACGATGATGATAGTTATTTTTTTATAATAAAAATACTTAAGCTACTAACAATGCAAATCAGTAGGTTGGTAAAATGTTGACGTTGGAACTAGAGCATGTGGTAATTCTAACCAGAGGCGTATTTATCCTTCTGCCGTCTAGGGGCACAAGAAAAATGCCGCCCCATCACTTCCCTCACCACAGGAATAAAACTTATTTATGCAAGTCTGAAGTCCAGAAAAATTTTTTTATTAAAAATAAATAGAATTTACTTATTTCATTTTCGGCGTACCTATTGCAATTTAATAAAATATACAACTGCATCTGAACGACAAGAAGCGGCCAATGGTCATGCAAATTCTTAGGAAGCCTGTGGCTAAATAGGATTATCCATCTGATTAGGACCATATTTAAATGAGTCCGACTGAATAAACTGAAAGTGCAGCGTGAACGATGTTTGGGATTTTTATCCATTGTTTTCCAATTTTTTTCAAAAAGATTCCTTCAATTAATTTTGGTGCCCCCGTAATTTTGCGGCTCCCTAACTTTTGCCGCCCTGGGCACCAGTCCTTAAAGCCCCCCCCCCCCCCCAACCCCTAAATCCGCCACTGATTCTAACCGACATCGACAGCAATAGCAATGAAATAATCAAAGTTTAAATCGAGGAAAATAATGTTTTGTATTTATATTATTATATTATCTACAATATTAGAATCATTTATTTATATCTAAATACAGTGTATTTTCAAAAAAAAGTTTTTTGATTTATTTTAAACCTATTTTTATATACTTAACAGACTTTCGGTTTTAACGGACACTCCTTCCCCCCAATTAGTCCGTTATATCGAGGTTTTACTGTATTGTTGCAGTTTTTATTAAAATTTATCTTTTAATTCACTTTATATAAAAACTTTTTTTGGACAGATCGGAAATAATTTTAACTACAAATGTTTTACAGAACCGAAAGCAAATGCTCAAAGTTTTTATATTTTTTTAATATTCCCTAACATAAGGGGGTAATGACGATTTTTCGAAAAAAAAACGAACGCCAATAAATATGAACTGGGGTTCCAAATCAAAAATTTGAACTAAGAAAAGTTATATGTTTCAATGAGTTCTAACTGCGGTTTTCGGGTGTTTCAACTTTGTGTTAACACCCTGTAGGTATAGTTTCAATTTAAAATTGCAAAACTCTTTTTTCGTTTCTGATTTTTGTACGTTTAAAGTAAAAATGATAGATAAAATTTTCTGTCGAATTCCTTGATTGTACATACCATCTTCTACACACCGGAACCACGCCTCCACAAACCATTCATTCAATCATCAATGCCAACATGATTGATTCCTGCACAGCGACCTTTTGGTGATATTGTCGACCCTTCGAGGATATTTGTATCTTTAACAAAATCCAATATTTTAGTAGCACGAATCTTCGTTACTTCCTCTTATGTAATTTTTTCAATTCGATTTGCCTTTCTGTATACTTTACATTGGCGAAGACGTGGGATCGGAATGGCGTTTCATCTTCCTCACCACAACTCCTGCATATCGGGATGTTGGCAATGATGTGCAGGTGTTTATTTAGACGACAGTGGCCTGTGACCATCTCTGTTTAAATTCAACAAAATAAAATTATATTTATTCACAAATGAAGTGTATAAAATGTAATAATAATATTGCTCTACAATCAATCATTTATTCAATATAACTGCCACCTTTTTCTGCACACCGTTCTATGCGATGGCTAAATTCTCCGTGAGCGTGACTGTTCCGAATTTTCTCCAAAAAATAACGATTTAATCAAAGTAGATAGATCGTCCTGAAATTTTCTAAAGGGTCATAGTCTGTCATTCTGAACAACTTTTCTTAGTAATATTTTAGCATATTCTGAACGAGAAAGGTACCTACCTGAAACCTGAAACGGAAATAGATCTTGCTCAACTGCCAAGTCCTACGTGATTTTACAAACTCGAAAGTGTACTAAAAATAAGTTTTAAACCAAGCAGGGTTTAGTTACAAAAGATCAAATTGAGATTCAAAGATTTTTAATTTCGCACACCTCTTGTAACATCAATCCTGGGACACGCTGTATACAGGGTGGTTCGAATTTATTTTGAAAAAACTTACCGGTATAGATTCCCCAATGGAAAACAGTAACTATTTGCTAATAAACATATATCCGGAAACGAATAGTTTTTAAAATACAGAGTGTTAATTAGATGGAGCTCCAGGTCACTTCGGGGTTAACGTACGTAACTGGTATGATGCTAATTTTCCTCAGTGCTGGATGGGGCGATCGGAACAATTTCTTGGCCACCTAGGTCCCCTGAACTTACTGTGTTAGATTTTTTATTTGGGGTTATTTAAAAGTTCAGGTTTACGCTACACCTGTTGTAAATATTGAACAATTAACCCTATTAATGAAGCTTGTAATCGTTTGAAAAATAATAATCATCTAATTTCTTTAGCTGTTAATTTAACTCTTCGGCGATATCGCAAATGTGTTGAAGATAATGGCTTGCATTTTGAGCAATTACTATAACTTAATCGTCTTTGTTTTCATTATAATTTTTTCATGTGCCTATTGTTATTCAATAATAAGTTAATTGTTTAATATTATTATAATATTTTGACATTCAAATGCTTTGTTTTGATTTCTGTTTTTGAAAAAAATGAAAAATAGTTTATGTATTTATAATATGTTTATGTTTAATACTCTGTATTTTAAAAACTATTCGTTTCCGGATATATTTTTATTAGCAAACAGTTACTGTTTTTCTTTGGGGAAGCTACCGGTAAATTTTTTTAAAATAAATTCGAACCACCCTGTATAATTTCGTAATCATTCTATAGCGTTCTTAGCTACTTAAGATTAGCTAGATTAGCTATTTGTACCAAGTGAGCTACAAAAATTGACATTAGAAATCAAATAGGTACCCTACCTACACTTGAAAAAAATAATTGGACACTCTGTTTGCTGTGCTTTCTGAGTGAATGCTTGTGGTAGGTATATCAATATGAATAACTGTAACAGCGTCTGAGAGAAAAGCTAAAAAATATTTTCATTTAGGTGGAATATGATTTATTATAATCCACTGTTACATTTAAATGTGCCACAAATTTAGATGACTGTCGCCTAAAGAAGTAATTATTGTTTTGTTCAAAGTTTGTGCATCGCAAAATGGGAGTTTCTTGCTTTTATAAAACTTTTTTAATTACTACCAGAAGGTTTTCCTCATCTTATACCCCTTTTACATGAAAATTTAGCTTAAATTTAAATTTTTCGCTTATGTTAGCCC
The DNA here is from genome assembly GCA_036250285.1 of Pyrocoelia pectoralis. Taxonomy (NCBI): domain Eukaryota; kingdom Metazoa; phylum Arthropoda; class Insecta; order Coleoptera; family Lampyridae; genus Pyrocoelia; species Pyrocoelia pectoralis. Next base: position 72,089,971 of record CM070075.1, read on the forward strand.
TTAATTCTTCAACATGATCTCTTCTACCATACACATGAAATGTGATTATCATAAGCATAACTATCATTTTGAATTTATGTGTGATGATAACTTATAAATACATATGTAACTTTATGAGTTGTTACCACAAATGTTTAAAACGACGATGATACCTCATAATAAAGATGCATTAAAACATTGAAACATTGGCAGCTAATTTCCGATCCCTTATGCTAACAACTCATAAAGCCTAACTGCCGTGAATACTCTATGTCTAATAGATGTAACTTTATAAATTGCACTACGATTTTTGTATAAATTTTAGTAGCGTCTAGTATAGTAACAAATGCACGGTTTCATTTCTTCCTATTCAAAAAATACCGGGTGTTTCTAAATGAATATCTGGGTTTATAATATTTTGTTACATAAAATTTTAAATCATAATTAATACATGAAGTTAAAGAGCAACTTTGAAAACTTTATGTCAAAGCAGAAAACTAGATAAAAAAGTGACATTAAGTGTATTTCTGTTGTTATATTATAAGCAAAAATACTAATTTCCAATAGAGAAGCATTGCAGCATATTTTGAATGCATGCAAAATGCAGCTGTTGCAAGACCACTGAAATTTTGAAAGAAATTAAAGTTTTCATAGCCCACTTTATTTATTTTAACCGTACGATTTGTTTATACCTCAAATTGCCTCTTCTATTACCACATTCTTCACTATCTTCGGTACTATAAGAGCTATTTTTTTTTTAATTACTTCCATATTAATTTTCCTTCAAATAGCAGTGGAAAAATATTTGGTACCATTTGAATTTTTTAGAAAAGTCGAGCGTTTTGTTCCTTCAACAAGTGCGCTCTCTATTGGTAGACGGAAATAAGAAATTGCTGTGGTTTTCTGGTGCCGATGATAGCAAATTAAAAATAATTTCCAGCATTTTCTCTTGGCCACATTTATTATAAGATCTTTAATTTCACTGCTTAATCTCAAATAGCTTCTGAGTTATAGTCGTCTTCCTTTCTTAGTTGTACACCCTGCACAATTATTACACAGGTGCATAAATTGTTTAGCGGTTTATAACCGATATAACCTGACAATGAGTATGATGTTTTTCTAGTTATTTATAGTATGTTTTTAAATAGGTAAAATCTTTATTTCCGTTATAATTAATCGAAACTCATCGTTTATATTTTATATTAAATATATTTAAAAATATCTTTGATGGAATATGTGATACGTAGTGATAAATTTTATCACTCTATTCTATTACATATTCCATCAAAGATGTATGTAGAAAAAGTAGAAGAGTTAAGAATGAAAAACTAAACGCTTACTAAAACAGATTGTAAAAATGTTAAACACAGTACCACAATGGAAATTTATAATTGCATGAAATGTGTAGCTCTAGAAGGTGTCTCAAAAACCCCACAAGTAGGTACATGGTACATGGATTTTGTAATACAAAATTGTAGTGTAGCCCTAGCTTTAGCTAAATGAAAGGGTGTGGCCGTGTGGGGTGTGGCGTAAATGGAGCCACTTTCTGCGAGACCAAGACCATGGCCACCGATTACACAATCCACAAAAAATAATTCACTTTATTTATGATTATTATGATTATGAGTTTGAGTTACTTCCATAAAATATGTTACTTCTTACTTATGACCAGCATTGTCTGCAGTGGCGCACCCACGGGTGGGGGGGGGGCTAAAGGGGCTATAGTCCTCCCCAGGCCATAGATATTAATATAATTAACAAGTTGAAGTGTGGAAAAGAACAGCCTAAAGCAGTGTTGTCATCTGGAGGGAAATTTCCCTTTTTTCTGGAACCTCAGGTCTTGGAGGAAAAAAGGGAAAAAAGGAATTTTTTAACTCACTGATCAATTCCAAAGTTGCGTATCTAGAAAATATCTTCAATTGAATCTTGTTTTTGTTTAGGTATAGCCATGGATATAAAGGGTACTGTAGCGAAACCAATAATGGGGTTCGGAAAGTAGATTAGGGAGGCCTGTAAAATCCGGGCCCGATGCTTAAAATTAAGTTTAGAGGTCGCCATTTGGCGCAATAGTTAAATAAATCGTGTAAGGCTTAGTTCGATAAGGGGTTAACGGGTCAGGTACGATAATAGATAGGTATTGTACACATAATAAGTATTATTTGTAAGTTACGATTTAACGAACTAAAAGCTACTTGTTACACTTAGCTTAATTAAGCAAGGATTAATTCAAAAGCGGTCGTTATTTAGGTAAGAAATATGCTATTTTGTTGAGTTACTAACAGATCGTTATTTAGTAACCAAATAAAAAAGGAACTATCCAAATTGGTTTTTCATTATCTGGCGACCAACGAGCAGGGTGAGAACAGCAAACACCAACGCAGGAAAGAAGTCTACGCCAAGGCATAGGCATGAATCGGACGCCACTATCCAAGTACAATCTCCGATCAAGAGGAGAACAAGACTACAACGGACAAGGGTCAACCGAGGCACAAGCAACGGACAAGGAACCTCCGGCCACGTTAGAGGATCAGGGGGAGGAAGCTGCAGCCTTGCTGTTGCCCATGTTCAACCCGGAACAGTATTTATCAACGGAAAGTGGGCCATCCGCTAATACAGGAGCAGTGAGAAAGGAAAGAAAACCAGCACAACAGCCAACTACGGATCTGGCAGTGCTAGTGGCACAGGTGATCAAGCACCTACAGGTACAAGAGTGTGTAGATGCCTGCCCGGAAGTGCGCAACCAATACCACCTTACGGGTGGTCATAAACTAAAGTATACGCAAAGGCAAGATGATAGTAAATATAAGACGGAAGGGCAGACATCTATCAACACGTTTAGACAAAACATAGAAATAAGTAACGATGACTCCCAACAGTTTGTAGAATCAACACAATGTAAAATAAGTAAAATAGTTAAGTTGTTACCCGAGTTTTCCAATGATGGGATGTTACACCCACTCGAGTTCTTGGAAGTCTTGGAAAGCATATGTAACGTGGGCCATATGCCCTATCAAATGATTAAAATGGCCTTGAGGGATAAATTTAAAAAAACGGCCAAGGTTTGGCTTGAGGCATTTGGCCACAAATATCACAGTTATGCTAGTTTTAAGACTGCATTTACGAGTTATTTCTGGGGAGAACAGGTACAAGACGAATGGAGGGATAAAATAGAAAGGGGTTACTACAAACAAGGGGACGGTTATGTAGAGCATTTTACCTACTGTGTGGCGTTGGCTAAGCACTTAGATCCACCGTACATAGATAGGAAACTAATTGCAAAGATAGGGCGTCATTTTCCTCCGCGAATCTCAGCGGTATTAATAGGGGTGGATAGTTTAGAAACCGCGATGGAGAGGTTAAGGGAGGCTGAGTATTATCTTAAATCCAACTACCAGAAGGAGAGCGGACGTCAAGGTACAAGGGAAGGCTGGGCCCGACCTATGGACCTACACAAAAAAGAAAACTCGGGGGAAAATTACAAAAATAAAGCTTCGTTTACTCATCACAATAAAAACCACCAACCGGTCAAACTTTCTTTGATCGAGTGCGAGGAGGACGGCTCGGAAAACGAGGAAGCCACCCTCCAATAGGCTTGAGGAGTGTACCGGCTGTCAACGAAAGAGTCACTATTCATCAGATTGTAAAAAATAATCCACAAGCAGAATTACTACTAGAAGATGATCTGTGTGAATACTCACACACTTTTAAAAATTCAAGGGCACCAATAATCCTTGTTGAATTATACGGATATACGTATCCGGCATTAATAGATACAGGCAGTCAAATCACCGCTTGTTCGTACGAGGTATGGTCACAATTAAGTAGTCATCACGTTTCGATCCCACATTTTCCATGTACTGGTATTAAAGTAGTAGGGGCATTCAAAACAAGACAACGTAAGGTATCATGGCAACTACTATTAACTTTAAAAATTCAAAAAGAAATATTCAAACACGAATTCCTGTTAATTAATGACTTAACGCATCCATTGGTGTTAGGGATAGATTTTCTAAGACATTTTTGTGTGACAATAATACTCGAAAAACGCTGCCTACTGGCTAAAACTAACAATAAGGAAGTGATAATTACCGAAATAGACACTAAGCACAGTTTAATACCTACCGAATCCATCCAACTAAGTAAATTACGTCAAGCGAATCACGATACAGACGAAGTAAAGTTCATTAATGTTCAGTTAATAAAGAATCCCACCAAATCATTAGCTAATGGGTACGAAACCAAATTAAACGTATTGTTAAAACAGTATAACCACATATTTTCGGAAATACCAGGGCGGATCAATTGTTTCAAACACGAAATAACGTTAATAAAAGAGGATCCATTCTTCGTGAAGCCGTACCCGATACCGCTTCAACATAGGGAGGCGGTGAACGAAGCAATTGCGCAAATGCTAAGCCAAGGGATAATCGAGAGATGTAGTACACCGTACATTTCACCTTTAATGACAACGGTGAATAAAAACAAAAGCGTAAGAATATGCTTGGATGCCCGACACCTCAATTCGGTTATGCAACCGGACTTTGAATTACCGAGACCGGTCGATGAAATTTTGAAGAGTTTGGCCAACAAGACGATTTTCTCCAAAATAGATTTAACCAAGTCTTACTGGCAGATTCCGTTAGCGGAATCTTCGAAAAAATATACCGGCTTTATGGTAGGAAGAACCACTTATCAGTTCTGTGTATTACCGTTTGGAATAAAAACAGCGGTCAGCTCCTTTACCCGATGCATCGACAGCATATTTGGACAAAGGTATGATTTCTTAATTCCATACGTGGACGACATATTAATATTTTCAAAACAAATGGAGGAACACCTACAACACTTGGAGACGGTGTTCAAGAGACTGCAAGAGGTAGGATTAACGATTAATTTAGCAAAATGCGAGTTTTTCAGCGAGGAAATCCAATTCCTGGGTTACTTGGTGAACGTTCAGGGAATTCGACCGGATCCACAACGGATACAGGCGATCGAAGATTATCCACGGCCAAAAAATCTTAAAGATCTCCAGCGATTCCTAGGGTTGTGCAATTACGACCGCCAATTCTGTCCGAATTTTGCCAAGGTATCCGCTCCACTCACATCCCGCCTACGAAAACATCACCGTTGGAGATGGGACGAGGAGGAGGAGGAAGCGTTTAACAAAATGAAACTAGCATTAAAAGAAACAACTCTGTTATATCATCCCCAACCAGAATTGGAATGGCATGTGCAAACGGACAGCAGCGATGTTGGTTTGGGAGCACAACTTTTTCAAATGATAAACGGAGAACGACACGTAGTGGCTTGGAGCAGCCGCCTCCTATTGAATCGGGAGAAAAACTACAGCTCAAACGAAAAAGAAGTCCTCGCAGTAGTGTTTGCACTCATGAAGTGGCGCATATACCTACTGGGAAAAACCTTCACATTGTATACGGATAATAAAGCAATTACTTACCTTCAGACAGCTAGATTATTATCACCACGCATTACTCGATGGGCCCTGGCTCTGCAGGAATTTGATTTCAAGATCGTGCACGTACCGGGGGAAAGTAACACCGTTTGCGACGCCCTCTCCCGCTACCCAGCTGAAAACGCTACGAGTCAAGGCGAAAAAATCTTTCAGATCATAATCACAACGTTGAAATTACCAAAGAATTTAACGGATATGCTAAAAGATATTGGAGAACGTCAAAAGGAAGACAGGAAACTACTGAGTATTGTAAATAACTTACCGGAAAGTGAAAAAGTACAACGACAGTTCATCAGCCTGGAAGGTATACTATATAAAAAAGAGGCAAATAAATCGTTCTTGTTATGCATCCCACAGCAACTTATCAATGTCTTCATTGAAGCCTACCATGTTACATTAGGACACTTCGGGGCGTATAAGACCTGGAGGGCCTTAAAACGAGAAGTGTGGTGGAATAATATGCATCGTACGGTGAAAAAATTCACGAGGGATTGCGACATTTGCCAAAGGGCGAAATGCGCCAAATTACCCAAACCACCACTACACCCGATACTTCCAGAAGACAAAGGGGACATAATTGCGATGGACATTTATGGTCCATTCATCCCCAGTCGCGGGGGTGTAAGTTATATTTTTGTGATTCTAAACTTATTCACCAAGCACGTAACCCTATATCCTCTAAAGAAAGCGACGGCTCGCGCAATGGTAAACAAAATTCTCAAGGAATATTTTCCCACAAACGGGTTTGTGCGTCGCGTGTTGCATGACAATGGAAGTCAATTTACTTCAAATCTGTGGCGAGAAACGATGAGGAATCTTAATATCCGAACAGTCTATTGTTCGGTAAGGCATCCGGAAGGTAATAGTTCCGAGAGAGTAATGAGGGAACTAGGAAGGTTGTGCCGGACATACTGCCACGAAAATCATACCCGGTGGGCATGGGAAGTCCCCAAATTCACCTTGTTTTTAAATTCAGTGGTGCACGAAAGTACAGGGTTTACACCAAATGAGTTGCAGTATGGGACCAATGTTCCTAGGTTATTACCGGCGAAATACATTAAACCATCGGAGGATGGACATCCTACTGATCCTCCGTTGGAAGAAAAACTAATCCTTGCGGATGCCGCACTTCGAGGAAAGGCCGCTCGGAGAGCGGAAAGACAAAGGAGAAAACAACCCACCCGATTTAAGGTGGGGGAGTTAGTATTGCTTAAAGCAAATACCACCTCGTCGTCGATTCGAGGAGAAATGAAAAAATTCCTGTTATTATTCGAAGGTCCCTACCGCATTAAAAAACAGATCTTTGAGAACACCTACGTATTACAGGAAACTGATCGAGACACCGAAAGGGGTACGTTTCATGCTTCTCATCTAAAACCCTATTATGCAAAAGATGACAGGCAAAACCCCCCAGTGAGTGGCGGTTTTTAGGAGTTCGTCCTCCTCCTCGCTGTGTCGGGTGGAACCTTCGAAACGATCAATTGCAAGTTAGTTCCAACAAAGTAGTAACCCCTATAATAGCATAATGTGACCGATGCATAGTAACCCAGGTACGGGTTAAAATGCAAATGTGGGGAGGGTGAAGATGTAGCGAAACCAATAATGGGGTTCGGAAAGTAGATTAGGGAGGCCTGTAAAATCCGGGCCCGATGCTTAAAATTAAGTTTAGAGGTCGCCATTTGGCGCAATAGTTAAATAAATCGTTAAGGCTTAGTTCGATAAGGGGTTAACGGGTCAGGTACGATAATAGATAGGTATTGTACACATAATAAGTATTATTTGTAAGTTACGATTTAACGAACTAAAAGCTACTTGTTACACTTAGCTTAATTAAGCAAGGATTAATTCAAAAGCGGTCGTTATTTAGGTAAGAAATATGCTATTTTGTTGAGTTACTAACAGATCGTTATTTAGTAACCAAATAAAAAAGGAACTATCCAAATTGGTTTTTCTTTAGTACTTATAGCTTTTTTCGTATTTAGTCCTATTCCAAATTCAGTTTTGATTACAATATATAATATGGATTATGTTATAGTTATACTGCTATTATTCCTATACACTCTTACATATTATTAAATTTGCGAACGCTCGTAGGTACCTACCTATATTATTTTCAACGAACGAACGAACGGACTCATCGGAGTAAAAATGCAAGGCCTCTGACTTTAGAAGCTTGTATCTCAGTAATTAGCAATCATAATTTAATGAAATAAAGTGCACTTAAAATACCATTTATTTCTACAAAAAGGTGTAAAGTTTTAGATTTTTACAATATATCGTTAATTTTCTGTATCAGTGTATGTGCAAAAAAGCGCTATTTATGACTCAAATCGCACAAGCGCTCCACTTTAAAAATTAATTACGGCTATGGGTGGTAGATATATATATATTTGAAAAATGTACACTTATTTGTCGATGTGAGATGCTTTTCAGGCAAATTGGTTTATTAGTCTTAAAGCTATAAAGAAAGAAACGGCATCTTGTGTAACTGGGTACCTGATCGATATTAATAATATTGACAGTAACATAACAAGGTTAAAGCAATTATATTGTGATCTAACACGATTTACAAAAATAATGTCATTATACATCGTTTTTCTTAAAGAAATTTTGAAAAAAGGATGCATGTTTCGGTTGGCGCGGTGAAGCGCAGCGCGCGGGGCAGCTGTTGTCGTACACTATTGCTATGATTTTGACAATGCAAAAGAATAATCACATTGTTGTGGGTTGCCGCTCGCTGCTTACGATGTGGTAGATTACCTCTCGCGGGAATATGTGCGTCTTTCTTTCGCGATCAACTAACATTTACTTTGAATTACAAGAAAACAAATTTTATTTTCAATAAGGGAATAATGCAGTTTGATTTAAGTAATACAAATTTAGCATTTAAAACAAGATTTTTTTCTTTAACTTCCGTATATTGCAAAATAGCACATTTTCGGTTAGGGCTTATAAAACCAGTTAATGATATGAATAATCAATATTTATTGGCTGCCGACTTTTCAGAAGTATGTGTGCTACAACATTTATAAATTTGGTAACAATTTATGAAACAATAACAATTTTATGATAAGTTAAAACTGACCGTCAGCCAGGAAAATACTAAATACAGCGTTTTTATTGCTGTTAATTAAAATAAAAGTTAAACAAGTGATTCTACGATTTTGATTTTGACACATGTAAAACATATACACTGCTCCAAGAAATTAACGCACCACCTTGTCATATAAAAAACTCTCGTTGATATCTTTTTAAATTCTTCAATTTTTGGTTATATTTGGACAAGCCCTTTATGCAATATTTATGTATCAAATCTTATTTGCAGATACCGTTATTCTTTGCTAATTCAAAACAAAAAACTGAAAAATTATGCGTTTCGTTAAATTTGTTAAAAGACATTCGAAAACAATTTACCATTGCAAATTAATATTGAGCGTTGTGATTTTGTTTTTTCTTTCTAAGTGTCACTTTTTATAATCATGCAACGTCAATCAAGAAATTTAAGTAGCGAAGAATGTGCTCAAGCTGTGGTATTACAGGAAGAGGGTTGGAGTTACCGCGCAATAGGACGACGATTTGGTGTATCCCATACATCGGTCTCCCGAATTTTGCAAAGACATAGGGAGACTGGTAATCACAACAGAAGGCGTGGACAAAGCAGACATCGTGCCACAACTCCGATTCAAGACCGTTTTATGCGACTTTCTGCCTTGAGAGAACGGTTCATAACCACCAGAAGATTGCAGTCACAACTTCGTGAAGTACATGCCGTTCAAATTAGCATTGAAACTGTCCGCCAACGTCTTAGGCAAGCTAATTTAGTGCCCCGTGTTCCTGCCCGAGGTCCAGCATTGACCGTAGACCATCGCAGAAATCGATTAAATTTTGCAAGAAATTACGTCAATTGGTTACCAGCTGATTGGGGCCGAGTACTTTTTACTGATGAATCCAGGTTTTGTCTTTTTAACTGTGATAGGCGTATCCGAGTGTACAGACGTCCAAATGAGCGGTACGCACAGTGTAACATAAGAAATACCACATTGTTTGGTGGGGGGTCAGTTATGGTTTGGGGTGGTATTTCTTTGGAAGCTCGCACGGACTTAGTGGTGTTAGATAATGGAAATCTAAATGCTGATCGGTACATCTTGCAAGTTCTGGAAGAGTATGTTGTACCATTTGCGCCATATATTGGTCAACATTTCTTGTTAATGCAAGATAATGCACGACCTCATAGTGCTCAAGTCGTGCAAAATTACCTTGAGAACGTTGGCATTAATACCATGGAATGGCCAGCGCGGAGTCCCGATCTCAATCCAATTGAGCATGTCTGGGACATGCTCGGAAGAGCCCTGCGGAACCATCCAAATCCAGCCAACAACATACAGGAAGTTAAACAACGGCTAGTGGACAAATGGAATGGATTGGATCAAAGCGACATAAGGTCGTTAATTTTAAGTATGGAACGTCGATGTGAGGCCGTAATTCAAAATAGAGGCGGAAATACCCGTTATTAACTTATTTTTCACATTTTTTAAAGATACGAAATTTTACTATTTTTTGTTTTTTGTTACGCCCCTGAATTATGATTCTGTATGTTTACTTTTTCTGATATAATAACACGTTAAATTATTCATTATTTAGTATAGATTAATAAAAAATTAAAAAATATGTGTTACGTTTCCAATGTTGTCAAATTTCATGATGGTGCGTTAATTTCTTGGAGCAGTGTATAAATGACTAATGTACTGCCCAAAAATGAAGAAATTTCACCCCTTAGTTTTTTCGTTATGACCACTTAAAGTCAGAGGCCTTGCATTTTTACTCCGATAGTGTAGTTCAAGAAAAAAAGGTGGTAACTTAACAATGGATCTTATTTATTTGCACATAATATTTGCAGAAGCTGTTAAAAAGCGTTCTGTTGGCCACGCCCCCTTTAAAAAAATCGCATGCGGCGCTTTTGGACTCGCTACGCTCGCAACATCACACATTATAACAATTTATACCTAAACAACCCTGTTTGTTCAGGTGTTATTGTTACCAAGCCCCCCCTAGCGGAAATTTCTGGGTGCGCCACTGATTGTCTGTGTCTCTGCCATTTGGTATTACTCTAAAAACATAAATACAGGGTGATTCAATATTCACTCCCCAGCCCTCGGATATGTATTCTATAACCAAAAATAAGATAAAAATAAAGAATAGTAAAATCCCTAAAGCCTAACCGTTTTTTAAACGTTCGGTAGCACGGGCGTTATCATTACAAGCGCCTAAAACTTTTATCATATCGACGTATTCTCTGTTAGTATACCTTCCCGCTTCCCACTATTAATTTAAAAGCTTTTCCAGCTTTCAATAGTTTATAAATGATATTAAGTCAAATAAACGTCAAAGTAAATACAAAATAACGACAAGTAAATGCATTGCAATTTGATTTAAAATTTTGAATTGTTTTATTCTTATTTCAATTTTACCAGAAAACGGTTAGGCTTTCGGGATTTTACTATTCTTTATTTTTATCTTATTTTTAGTTGTAGAATACATATCCGAGGGCTGGGGAGTGAATATTGAATCACCCTGTATAAAGCCGTGTTTAAAGTTTGCAACCCTAACCTCAAATTCCAGAAAACCTTAAAAACAATTAACCTTCACAGAAGTTATTGATTTCGCTTCTACTTATCGATAATACCGATTACATACATATTACAAAATTACTGACACGTTAAATGTGAAAATCTCTACTTGGCTATTATGAACTGCATAAGAACGAAAGTTAAACCTTACACGAAATTTCATAACTACGAATTTGTATCTACGAAAACTAGGCTTAAGCCTGTAAAGTGTAAAGTATTAATCTCATTTTATTAAACTATTTAAGTGTTGCATTTCATTTTAATCATCTGTGTCAAAATTGTCTTCTGAAAATGTCTTCCGATTTCAGACATATCCAAATTTCTAGCCATTTTGGTCTTAATTCAAGTAGACAGTATAAATCTGAAAATTTAAAGGGACAAATTATGTTTTTTGAAGATTACTAATGGGTAAGCTATAGGAATTAGGTACCTAGGTATAGGTACAGCGTATTAGACAAAAATCCCGTTGATGTTATAAAAAAATCTAAAATAGCTATATCACCAATTGCAACCTATAAATCAAAGAGTTGATCATTGGCCATAAATCATCCCATATGTGTACCTACCCCCTACAAGATCTTAGTTTTTTCAGCCAAACCTATCCATCAGACAGACATGTTCGGATAGAACTGGTAGTACCTTCTATATTGATTGGGTCATAGGTTGAATAGCTTCAATAAAACAATTTGTGACAAAGAAATGTAGCTATAGTATAGATATGTATTTAATTATATTTTCAAAAATAATTGAGAAAGCAATTACCAAATGAGTGGAGTTATTTGTCAAAGTTTAAATTAATATCACGATGACAGCACGGCTTTAGAAAAGGCTACTCAACAGGTACTAGCATGGTGGAATAGGTTCAATTTATTTATGACAAATCGGATGGACGCAAGACATGACATTGACACTGTTGGGAAATCTTTTCTCTGAGAAATTAAGTAGTACAGTAATAAAGAGGCTGGTTTCTCGTTTCTATCATTTCTTGGTGAACCGAAAGATGATCATAAGAATTAATGATTCATTTCCAATGAATTTCATCTAAATATTGGTATTCCACGGTCCACCAATATTCCTTCTATTCATTAATGTATGCATGCAGTAATACAGCCTCTGAAATAAATAAATGTCTCAATGATTTCAATAACTGGTGTTCTAGTAACCGTTTAATGATTAATATGGAAGAAACATTATTTATTGAATGTCGCACCAGTAGGAAAAAAGTATCAATTCGACAATTAATTTACATTTAAAAACAATTATTTATGCACTCTGCTATTTCGTACAATATCATTGCCAGAGACATTCAAAATGTTAAACAATTACTGTACTAAAGCACCAGTCATTACTGGATTTAATCTTTTAGATAAGCTTCCCATTGTGATTACAAATATGTTGTATAAGAAATTCAAAGTCTTAAATACTCCGTACCAACTGTTCTTACATTTTATACATATCGTAGTACAGAAAATTGCTACAATTTTTCATGTATTGAATTAAAACCAGTAAGGCAAAAAAGGTTATTATTATTAACATTATTCTTACACATTCTTTAGTTTGTAAGTTATAGAAATAAAACAACTCTTAATTAATTGTTACAAAGTATAGAAAATATTTAGATAAGTACTAACAATAAGAAAAATATAATCTTACATTAACTTGCCCATGAAAGCATTTTGGTAATTCTGATGCCAGTAATGTCACTTCTTGATAATAAGCATTAAAAACAAATTTTTCAGATCGAAACTTACATTGATCATGTGTACACTGCAATTCCATATTAAGTTTGTAGTTATGTACTATAAAATCTTGTTGTACTTTCAAAGTAAATTGGGCGTTGTTGTATTTGTATGTAATATAAATAATTTCATTCTCCAACATTGTGAAGATTGTTTTCAATTGTAATATTTGTTGGTTATTATAATATGACGTTTGTTGCTTACGTTGCTGGTTATTCACATTTTTTTGATTATGCTCATCTGTGAAATACTCTATACCATGTTCAACGTAATGTTCTTTGGCTACACTTTGAAGTAATTCCTTGTTACATACAAAACACTTATGTACACGAAATGGGCAGGTAATCTCATGATTAACTATAGAATATCCCTTAATTATTTCACCACAATGATCGTTCCTGCACTGATAATTTTCTTCGGCCAAAAAACGTGAAAGAGAGGAATTAGAAGGTATCATTTTGCAATTTTGTTTTGTAATGAGGGGGCTATAATAACAATAAATGCAAATAAGCTTATTGTTTTGTTCAAAAATGGGCAATTTTAAATTATAGGTACACTGACCACATTTGAAAAAATTTAAAATTGTAGACAACACAAGATTAGCATTAGTATTTTGTTGCACTGGTACAGTGAAACACATCCATACTGATGTAGGGTTGTTCAACAACAATTTCATTTTATTCATGTCAATAATATTTTCTGGAATCCACTTGAATAGCTCTTTATTATAGGAAACGCACTCACCTCCCTTTACTTGTATCATACTATCGGGATCACATTTACTCACTAGTTTGATGGTAGATTTCTGTTCTGGAATGTTTGGCTCAAATATGGCAATGTTGTATTTTAAGATACCAGAATTTATGTCGTACATATAATCAACAACAGAAAAGTTACCGTTTGACACTACAAAGGTGCGTCTATCATTTTTATTTAAGTTAATTAGAAATTTAGCATCTTTCGTAATTAACGTATCATGCTCCCTATTTAAATGTTCGTGAATTTTTCCATATGTACCATTCCATTGACATACGTGGTTCCTACGAAACGGACAATGAACTTGTTTAAAGAAACATTTACTTCTGTGCTCCTCTTCCTCTCCAAATTTATAAGCCATTGTGCAACCGTAAATTTCATTTTCACATGGAAAAAATATGTTCACCAATATCTTCTCCAATGCAACATTTCGGTATGGTATATCAACATTTGCCTGCACACAATCGTTACATATGTCTCGACTGTCTTCTGAAAGATAAATTGGTGCAGAAGATAAATAATTTTTACAAACAGCACAAAGAAAGTCTTCTGGATGTAATTTAATAGTGGATGCACACATTTTTATTTTTGTATGCTATAATAGCATGTGTACTAAGGTAAATGGTGCAATAAAGGAAATAAGGAATCGAGAACGACAAGATGTCAGCAGGATGTGGCAGAAACAGAAACACCAAACACGATAAATATATGTCTCGCACTGATGATGACTATCTTCACGAGACAAATTTGGCGCAAAATTGCGCCCTCTTTTAGGGACGAAGGAAGTACACAACGCTTTTGATTGGTCGCGTAAAAAAGCGGATTATTCAAATTCAAATTGAATAAGAATTATTTTTTCATTCAATATAAAAAATGTTTATTTGACATAAATGTTCTAATTTATAATTTCATTAAATCTTCATGAGACAGAAAAAATTTTCTTTGAATTATAAACAAAAATTAATTAGGTTCTTACTACTACCATTGATTATACAGTTGTGTGTATAATCAATGCTACTATTTACCTATATCACTGTAGTTTCATATAACAAATTTTGTTAAAATTATTTATTATATAAATCGAATGGTAAGTGTTGTGTCTTATGAATAATTGAGGAGATTTTGACGAAGCAACAGATGTTTTGTTATATTTGTAAATTTCTATTTTTGTGTGTGTAAGTTTTCCATCGAAAAGGTACTTAATGCATGAATTTTATCTGTTTTACTAATGTTAATTACCTATAATATGCCATTCAATGAAATGGCTTTTTTCTACAAACGTCAAAAAATGACAAGGTTTGCGCATCGATAACAATACGCGAAGTGACCCTTTGGCCTTTTTTCACTTTCCTACGTTACCATGACAGCGTGCGCGAAATGACGACGCCGTGTGCGAAGTACTTACTTCGCGCACTACACGCAAACTAAATGAGAGTGTTGTATTTTAACGTTAAAATAATTGTCAACTTTTTCACGTTTGTAGAAAAAATTTTGTTTGCATCTCGTGCGCGAAATACTTTGGTGATCTCGACTATTTTTTTAACTCGGCTGCGCCTCGTTAAATAAATCAGTTCTCGATCACCAAAGTGGCATTTTGAGCACTAGATACAAAAATAACTATATACAATAGGTGTTTTCTTTTTGCACGAATTGTGGTTGACTTAAATCAGTCCTGTCAATATACACCATTCGTTTTATAAAACACGTGATAATTGTGACTTTGACTAACCCTGTGGCGGTCCAAAAAGAAAACACCTATTATTCTACATTGAACTGTTTGCCCAAATCCCAAATTACCGTTGGCGTCCATCTTGATTTGTTGTTCTATAATGTGTTTTTATTTATCACTGTAATAGGGATAATAACAAACTTCCGTTACCTATTAAATTAGGGGCGAGAGTTTGTAAAATAATGTTGAATTCAGTTATTTTAATTTAATTTTATTTTTCTTTGTTTCATCATGTGTACATTCGTTTCTTAATAAGAGCCACACACTTGCTTGAAGATGTAAGAACATTGGTGGATGTAACTGATGTTTTTTTTCTCCCGTGTCAGAGTTGACTGCTGGGCGTTTAATAGCAATTTAGCACTCGTGGTCGAAATACAACTTTAGCCGTAAACGCCGAATCCATACTCGCGCGTACCTTTCAAATTGGAGGAGGTTCGAATAACTAACTATATTTATATGTGCTTTTATACGTCTAGACTCTAGTGAATGTGGTAGTTATCGAACAAGGGGACGGAGTATAAGTAGTGGGTAATTTAGTTTGTGCCCTCTAGAGTACCGGAGTGTACGCACAGTTTTTGTTTTGTATTATTTATATAACTGAATTTGATTACCATTTATATGCTTTCATTGTAGGTATTTTTATGTTACTGTTGTTTTCTCACTCCATCATATTCCTTTGTGTTTTTTACTTCCCGAGTACGAAGTAAAAGGGAAGTATTGTATTAGTTTTCCAAAAAAAAAAATTTGACCTATGGAAATTTTTACATATCTTTGCGTTTCCGAATACGTAGATTCAAAATATGCAAAAAAAATTTTTCCGTCTGTCGTCTGTAGTCTGTAGTCTGTAGTCAGTAGTCTGTAGTCTGTAGTCTGTAGTCTGTACGTACACATTCCTTGCAACGCTCTAAACTCAGAAACTATTAAAGTTATCGAAATGCGGTTTTCGCCAATCGATTACATTCGGGCCAAGGACGAAAATGCTGTTATTACCTTTGATGACGTCACTTCCGGTATAAGCTAAAATGGCGGCACTCATTTTTTTTATAAGATAAAGTTGCAGTTTTTTGTATGTAGTTTAAAAGAGAATTTTTTTTTAATTCAGCAATATATATTGTGCTATACTTATTTTTTGAAAAAAGTGTTAAAAAAATAATTATTAAAAAATGACTGCAACGCTCGATACTCAGAAACTATTAAAGTTATCGAAATGCGGTTTTCGCTAATGAATTACATTTGGGCCAAGGACGAAAATGCTGATATTACCTTTGATGACGTCACTTCCGGTGTAAGCTAAAATGGCGGCACTCATTTTTTTTATAAGATAAAGTTGCAGTTTTTTAATGTAGTTTAAAAGAGAATTTTTTTCTGAATTCAGCAATATATATTGTGCTTACTTATTTTTTGAAAAAAGTGTTAAAAAAAATAATTATTAAAAATCGACTGCAACGCTCGATACTCAGAAACTATTAAAGTTATCGAAATGCGGTTTTCGCCAATCGATTGCATTCGGGCCAAGAACGAAAATGCTGATATTACCTTTGATTACGTCACTTCCGGTGTAAGCTAAAATGGCGGCACTCATTTTTTTATAAGATAAAATTGCAGTTTTTTATGTAGTTTAAGAGTATTTTTTTCTGAATTCAGTAGTATTTATTTTTTGAAAAAAGTGTTAATACGAGGGAAGTCTCGTGGCAACTTGCCAGAATTTTTTGTCATTGTTTTAATATGTGCTTAGTTGTCTTGGGAACATAACCGAAGGTTTCTTTGATCATGTTCTTCCTTCGGATAGTTTCAGGTGAACATGGTATTTTTTCTTTTTGGCGGTAGATATGATTTATCAAAATTTCAGGCCTTTAATTTTTATCACCAAATATATATTTACGTTATAATCAATTTGAGTGCAAGTAGCTGTAGGTACCTCTACCTCAATATATAATATGACATCACTTTTACATTTTTTAATGTTTAATGTTATCTTATTATTATTACTTAGCCGCCAAGCGAATATAGAGTCACTAAATCAGATTCTAACAAACGATGAGAATCACTCAAAGATTTAACAATTCTGTACATTTTCATATGATCTGCATATAGATAGAGTAAAAATGTGGATGGTGCAATGTGTTCACTGTTCACCAATATCATTAGTAAATATATTGAATAGAACAGGTCCTATAAGTGGCTGTTCTGCGGTACACCAGCAAGGTTATACTCATCTCTTTCGAAACATACCTCTTGATTTTGACATAATAATTGCATTCTTAAGGATAAATAAGATTTCAGTCAATTACAAAAAGTTTCTTGAAATAGGTATAAATTACGTCAACTTGTTAAACAGATTTCAAAAGCAAGGCCTCCTTAGTAGCCTTGTTCAAAAGCGTTAGATGTATAATGAGAAAATGAACATAAGTAGATCGTTTTTGTAAAACGTGCTATTCAGGAATAATAAAATTATCTAACACAGGTCTAAAACTTTCAAAAATTTTAGCTAGGTATACCATTTAAAATGGAAATAGGCCTGTAATTCTCTATATTCTATTGTTCACCTTTTTTATATATAAGTACTAACTGGCGTAACATTGCAAAACTCACCAGGTTTGAGAGAAAAATTAAAAATAATTAATAATGGTTTTACAAACACCATTATGACACTTCTTCAGGAAAATAGGTGACAACCGATCAGCTTCACATTTAAAGGCATTCATCTTTTTGGCAATGTCTTCTTCAGTAACAAAAACCATTGGGATATTAAGTACATTATCTACTATAATAGGCTGTGAAACAAGATTGACGTCTGAAACCGTATTTATTAATTATTAACATTCTTTAGTTCATAAGTTATTAGAACACAACTCTTAATTAATTGTTACAAAGTATAGAAGAAGAAAAATAAAATTTTACATTAACTTGCTCATGAAAGCATTTTGGTAAATTTGATGTCAATAAAGTCGTTGTTTGACCATAAGCATTTAAAACATATTTTTCAGATGGAAACTGACATTGATTATGTGCACACTTCAATTCCATTATAAGTTTGTAATTATGTACTACAAAATCTTGTTGTACTTTCAAAGTAGGTTGGATGCCAATGCAATTGATCGTAATATAAATAATTTCATTTTCCAACAGAGTAAATATTTTTCGTAGTTTATGCATACCATTTACATTTTTCTGATTATACTCATCTGTGAAATACTCCACGCCATGGTTAATATAATGTTCTTTAGCTACACTTTGAACTAATTCATTGTCACACACAAAACACTTATGTAGACGAAATGGGCAGGAAATTTCATGTTTAACTATAGAATTTCCCTTAATTATTTGGCCACAATGTTTGTTCCTGCACTGATAATTTTCTTCGGCCAATAAACGTGAAATAGAGGAATCAGGAGCTATCATTTTGAAGTTTTCTTTTGTGATGCGCGGGCTATAATAACAATAACTACAAATAAGCTTATTGTTATGTTCAAAAATAGGCAATTTTAAATTACTGGAACACTGAACACATTTGAAAAAATCTGAAATTTTAGACTTAACAAGTTTTGCGTTAGCATTTTGTTGCACTTGTACAGTGAAAGATATCCATATCGATGTAGGGTTGTTTAACAACAATTTCGTTTTATTCAAATCAATTATATTTTCTGGAATCCACTCGAATAGCTCGTTACTATAGGAAACGCACTCACCTCCCTTTATTTGTATCATACTATCGGGATCACATTCACTTACTAGTTTGATCGTAGATTTCTGTTCCGCAATGTTTGGCTCAAATATGGCAATGTTGTATTTTAAGATACCAGAATTTAAGTCGTTCATATAATCAACAACAAAAAAGTTACCGTTTGACACTATAAAGGTGTGTTTTTCATTTTGATTTAAGTTAATTAGAAATTTAGCATGTTTCTTAAGTAACTTATCGTGGTCCTTATTTACATGTTCGTGAATTTTTCCATATGTACCATTCCATTGACATCCGTGGTTCCTACGAAACGGACAATGAACTTGTTTAAAGCAACATTTACTTCTGTGCTCCTCTTCCTCGCCAAATTTATAAGCCGTTGTGCAACCGTAAGTTTGATTTTTGCATGGAAAAAATATTTTCACCAATATCTTCTCTAATGCAACATTTCGATATGGTTTATCGACATTTGACTGCACACAATCGCTACATATGTCTCGACTGTCTTCTGAAAGATAAATTGGTGCAGAGGATAAATAATTTTTACAAACAGCACAAACAAAATCTTCAGGATGTAATTTAATAGCGGATCCAAACATTTTTCTTTTTGTATATGCTATACTAAAATTACTAATTACTAATACTAGAACTAGGGTTAGGGTAGGAAAGCAAAGCTTGGGCAAAATGTCAACATTAAACCATAAACCAAAGATTAGCTAAAAGAATAAGTATCTACCACCCTTGGTAGGTACTAATTCTCTGGTAGTACCAGGCCACAGAGTACCCCGCGGCTGGTGCAATATCGATTTATAAACAAATTCGATAGATGTCAGTAGATATTCAAATGTCATAAAGTCACTTAAATATTCTAAAGTACCGCAACGTTCGCCATTTTGGGGTTAAAATTTTGGCGGCAATTTCAAATATTGAAGACCTAGTCGCTAGAAAATTTAATGACTTTATGAAGTGTTTCTTAAAAACTAAACTCACATTAGATACTAATCAATATATTTCTTAAAAATTAGTTGTCATTGTTATTAAAAGGTACAGTTTAATTGAAAGATAAAAAATTTGGAACTTTGCCACACAAACCTAACATACGTTTTTAAAATTGACATTTTATTTTGTCGTGTTAATACTTCATTTAGAATCGTTATTTAAATCACAGAAAAGGATAACTAAAAAATACAGCAAGTAGTGTGTAAGAATAAGAAGACGAGCCTGTCTATGGGAAAACTACAAGTTTATGATGTTTTTCAAATTGCCGCGTTTCAAACCAAGTGTCAAACGTCAAACTTAGTAATAGTACAATTTTAGACCAATGGTCTAAGAGTAAAATACTAATTTTCATCGTATGTCAAACACAGATGTCATTTTTCCGCCATTTTGGGGTTAAAATTAGCTTTCTCTCTCTAACTCATTGGAACATAAGGTTGCGGTACTTTAGAATATTTAGTGACTTTAAAATGTCAGAATTACAAATAAAAGTTAAACTATTTTTTTTTTAGTAGGCGGTAAGTAAGATGTAAGGGTAAAATCATCAATTTAGATCAATAACTCCCAATAACTAATTTGTTTGTAAATCGAACTTAAGAACTCATTTTTTATGTCACATTTGTGCATTGATTACTTCGGGACGGCACATCATAATAACAGGACAACCAAGGCGTAGATGTCCATTGTGTAAAAACAAAACTACAAAAGCATGTGAATAATAGGTGTTTTCTTTTTTCACGTTGTGGTAGACTTAAGTCAGCTCTGTCAATAACACACCATTCGTTTTAAACAAATAATTTGACTCAGTTCTCAATAACCCTATTCGTTTTAAAAGCTTTATTTAAGATTTATATTAACCTGTGGCAGAAATGTCTACATGACGCAAGGCGCTTTAATCACGTGATGATTGTAACTTTACCTATAACCCTGTGGCGATGCAAAAAGAAAACACCTAATGTAATGTGCCTATTCATGATAAATGTTTCGCTGAATTTCATAAGCCTTAAAATGTATTGTTGCACCAATAAAATTTTTTGGTAATCTTAAAAACCCATTTGTAAACACTGACCTGTATTATGATACAGGTCAGTGTTTGTAAACCCCAAGGGGTCATTAACGACCCATGCAAATACTCGGAAACTATCATAGATAATTTTTTTTTTTATTTTCTAGAACTATTACACTTATAAACATTCATAGGTACCTACTACAAAGTTTTAATGTTTTTAAAGCATTTACTCTAATCTGGGTATTAAGGGGTTAAGTAATACTAGACTCTAGAAGGAGATTTTTCAACCAACTTCAAAAAGTTGGGTACTACCCACTAAGCAAGAGATGTTACATTAACGTTAGCCAACGTTAATAGGGACCGGGCAGATGACGTCATTAACCTATTTTTTTACAGCTCTGAGGGCAAAATTTTTTCTATTCGTAATAGCACAGCCTATAATGCTCGCATGTACAGGTTGCGCGCGTTAAGAGAACGTGAGAATTGCATTCACAATTGTAATTTTAGCCCGCGTAAACTGAAAATACGTGTTTTAAGTAGCGTTTTTTTGCCCTCAGAGCTGTCAAAGTCAGCTGCTGCCCGGACTCTATTTAGTGTGTAAAAAAACAACGTTGTAACCAAACATAGCATTAACGTCTCATTGATGTCAACACACTTTAGGTAAGCGACGTTATTTTGACCAAGTCACAAAGATGTCTCAAAGACACGTTACAAGTGAAATGTTTGTGAACATCAACGTTAGCCAACGTTAATTTTCTGTATAAGAAAACAACGTTGTAATCAAACAAAGCATTTAACGTTTCATCGATGTTAACATACTTTCGTTCAAGCGATGTTACTATGACGAAGTCACAAAGATGTCTCAATGACGTTATAAGTGAAATGTTTGTGAACATTAACATTAGCCATAGCCAACGTTGATGTAATGTATAGGAAAACAACGTTGTACTCTAACAAAGCATATAACGTTTCATCGATGTCAACATACTTTCGCTCAAGCGACGTTATTTTGAACAAATCACAGAGATGTCTCAAGTACGTTGTAGGCGAAATGTTTTTTGATTGATATTTATATAAAGTCTATTTGATAACGTTCTGGCAAGTTTAAGTTATCAACTTCCAAGAAAAATTAAAAAAATTTAAACTGTTAACGCGAATACCTACAAAGTAAAGCACGAAAAGGCAACCAGTAGGTATGTTTCAGATATCTCAGCAGTCAGCGGTAATGTCGTATTTAGGAATTTTGAAGACCCTACTTACACAGGTTCGAATCTGGTTAAGGGACATTTTCCAACAAGACAAGAGTAAGTAAGGTAACATAATAAAGTGGCCGCCTTTTCAAGTTTAGGTAAAAATCCGGATTGTGTAATGATTAAGTTAAAATAATTAAGTACAGTTGAACGTAAAAATGTAGTTTTTTACCCTTTTTTTGGTGTTCAATGAATATTTGACAGAATATGGTCAAGACGTTCACAATTAAACAACATTGAATAAACAAGCAATAGGTATACATCGTATTAACGTCGACAATTCGACATTGAATGAACAACAAATGTAGACGTTTACGTAACATCGCGTGAATGTAGCGTTTGCGATGTTACAGTGCGACGTTATTGGCGCGAACTTGTAATGACTCTGCGACGTTAACACGATGTTAATAGTACATCAATGCTAACGTCGCAGTGTAACTGGGTGACGTTACTGAGCTGTTACTGCGATGAATTTTTGCATAGTGGGTAAATTCGTCCGGATGTCTGTGTGTCTGTGCGTTGGTCGATGTTATGTTACAGGGTTTAGAAAGCTGAAAGTGGTGTCATCTTATAGGACATTCTTCACTGATTCCAAATCGCTGGTAAATTTTTTGATGGGATCACCCGTTCGCCGTCGGGACGCCATTAAAGTCAAAATATACACCCTTTAATATCTCGAGAACGACACGTCCAATTACAAAAAGAAAAAAATACGTTTCCTTTATTTGTTGAAACCTATTGAGTAAACATCACCCTCACCCCTCCTGTGGGGTGGAGCGGGGGTGAGTTTTCAAAACTTAAATGGGAACACCTATTTTTTATTACTTTTTGATTCTCCATAAAAAACGATACTCAAATTGCAAATTTCACCCCCAACTGCAACCCTTTTTTTGGGGGTGGAAAGGGGGAAAATTGCACGTCCGCATAAAAACAATCTTTTTTTACTTTTTTTTCCTCTAACATTTTTTCGTGATTTACAAATTGCCGTCACCCTCTCCACTCCCATCACCCTTAAGGGTGGAAAGAAAAACAATGACTCATTTGTGCAGAATCCGGCGTGATTGTGTCTGAGGTGGGGAGAGGGGTAGTTATATACCTACATATATATTGTATATAGTATATGCCATAATTAGTTACAGATTTGAAGTTGGTTGAAATTAAAATTCTATAAGAATTTTCGCCTTTTGATACTTGTTAAAAATATTCATTAACAAAGAATAACTATAACCAATACACTTAAAAATACCTTTCATGCTATTTGTATTAACATGAACAACATTATCAAATCTTTGAACATTTTTTTCATTCTGGTTTTTTTTGTTATACAGGGTGTCCCACTGCTCCGTAATTGGTCGATAATTCAATGTGGGTTGAAGATACAAAAAAAAGTTTCAAATAAAAGTTGCTTTGATTTGAATTACGCATCTTTTAAAAATATTCTTGCATCTACAGTATGTTGCATTTCACCTGGCGGGAAATTGTCACTTTTTTTTTAATGGGACACCCTGTATTTTTTCCCTTCATCTATCGACCAACCCTATTTATATCACGCCTGAATTTTTTTTTGATGTTTGATGTGCGGTTGCCAAGTTATTAATTATTTTGTCAAAATTTTGTACAATTCAAGGTCGGAGTATAATATTCATAACTAAGTTATTCTTCAAAAAAGGAAAAATTTATTTGATGGATAATATTACCCTAGTGTCGTGTTACTCTACAAAAAAAAAACTAAGTGATTAAATTTATACCAAGTGTTTAAAATGAGAATTCAAAATTTGTGAACTTTAAGTAGAATTTATACGAATATTTTAAATGGAACACCCTGTATTTTTATTTACCATCAGATTCTCGACAAAAAAACCTATTCAACGGTGTATTATTTCCTGGTATTATTTTTTGTACTTTTGTTAATATTTACGATTTTTAAAATTTCACGTAAAAAAAATTTGTTAAAAGTAATTTTAGTTTAATTATTATTACAAAATACAGTTTAAGTAGTTGGTATCAACGCAAACAAACAAAACTCAAGTCCTGTGACTATCTTAATTTCTAAATAATTAAAACAAATTAACGTATTTCTCGAAAATTAAAATAGCAAATAAATACAATATCTCTCATTAAAGTAAATGTTCAAAATGTCTTCCACTTTGATCAATACACTGTTGAAGCCTAACCCTAAATGATCTCACATTGTTTAAGGTCATAGGAGTAATCGGTTGACACCCCTCTCGAATTCAAATTTTCATGTCATCTCGTGTTGTGGCAGCTGTTGATATACTTGAGATTTAATAGTTCCCCAAAGATAATAATCCATGAAGGTACGGTCTGGTGACCTTGGCGGCCAAGGAACAGGGCCTCCTCCACCGATCTATTTATTAGGGTACAGTAAATCCAATTCTCGCGCGTACCTGTAACGAGAAGTGCGCTGATGTTTTGTTTTAATTATTTAGAAATTAAGATAGTCACAGAACTTGAGTTTTGTTTTTTTGCATTGATACCAACTACTTAAAACTGTATTTTGTAATAATAATTAAACTAAAATTACTTTTAACAAATTTTTTTTTACGCGAAATTTTAAAAATCGTGAATATTAAAGTACAAAAAATAATACCAGGAAATAATACACCGTTGAATAGGGTTTGAATAGGATTGAATTATCGACCGATTACGGAGCAGTGGGACACCCTGTATATAAAACATCAAAATTTGTATCTATATTTTGCATGTATCATTAAAACCACCAAGACAAAAAATGTATTATTATTATTTATTTATTTAATTTTTATTTAGCAAAATAAACTGGTAAACCCATTATGACAGTTACAAAAGTACTTATCAGAAAAGAGAAGGCATAAAATTATGTACCGGGTGGTCCAAATTGAACACTTGCTTATGGAAACACCCATTATTTTAAGAGGTAGAAAAAAATGAACCTAGGTGTCTTTAGCTCAATTTTAATGAGAAAATCATTGGCGCAAATGGTATTCATCTATTTCTAATCATTTAGCTACAGGGGGGTTCTCGAATTTAATCGATTTCTTTTATGCTCCATATAATTTCTTGTTATTAAAGATAATGGATTTTGGCAAAATCTTTTTTAGAGCACTTTTTACATAGAATCCATCGCGATAGACAGTTTTCACATAGGGTGTTTGGTGTTTTGTGTACGACCATAGAGCCTTTATTGTTCTATGGTACGACCCTAAACTACATTTTTTTATACGGACCACCCTATATATTTTCGGGTTTTTGAAAAGAGAGTTTTTTAAACTTCCTAAATTTTAATGTGTGAATTAACCAGTTTAAACAAAAAAGTTAAATCAGTTTTTAAATGAATGATAAGTTCTTATCATTCAACGATACCACGATAACAAAGAAATTTACGTGGAGTGAAAGGACTGAATTGGATAATTATATGTAATATAGTACCTGTTAGGGAACATCTCATTTTACCATTTAAAAAAATAGTTCAAAACTCAAAAAGCTATTGCAAGAATTAACTTTATTTATAGCCCAGTAAAATGAAATGGGAGGAAATTTAACGATTTGGATGAAATAATTATGGCTACAGCTTTGAAAATTTGGGAACAGGCTGAAGTGTTCAAAAGTCCCCATCCGTACCCCCCCCCCCTCCACAGGGCTATCCAGAAAGAACCTGCGGCTACTTGTGGGCATACTTTCTGGGCACTGTAAATTTAACAAGCACATGCACCGCATGGGCTTGATTGAATCACCATCCTACAGACGGCGCAACACATACTTTGTGAGTGTCCCGTGCTTGTCGAATTAAGACGATCCATGTTGGGGGACTCCTGGTCGGACATGGCTAAGATTAAAGCCGCTTCCCCGTCCAGCATCCTCAGGTTTATCTCACGTGGGGGATGGTTTGAGTGATGCTGCGGGGTCAAACGACTCTAATCAGGGGGGGAAAGGGCTCGAATAGGTGGCCTAAGTGCGCGTGGACTTCTGACCACCCTCCCATCGTAATTCAGAATTCAGATCCCCCCCTCCGAGAGAAATTGACGAAAACACGAGCAGTTAGTTGCCTTCGATTGGAAAACCTCCTGTATTCCCTTACAGCTTCGGCAGCGTTTCCATTTCAGAATCCATAAATATAATGTGTGTCTGCACAATCAGTATTGCTGAATAATCTTGGCATTATTTTGTCACAAAAAATTCAAATACAAGGGAGACTACAAGATCGGGCAATTTGATTGTCAATTATACCTATAATTAATGGTATTTAGTACTAAATAAGTATATGGTACTACCAAAGAATAAGTACTTGATGAATGGTACTTATTCTTTTGTAGGGAGAGGACGCGCCTGAGTCACTGAACTGAACTGCATAATTAAAAATATGATTCATATCTGAATCTTCTCGTGTATATTTTATAATTCTTCTACGTTTCGGGAACTACTTCGTTCTCCTTTTCAAGATAATTGTCATTAATGAAACATGCCATCTAATTTTTAATAATTGACGTTTCGATGTGTGTTGTACTTCATGTCATGGGTCCGTTGAATGTAGATGTTTGAATATTTTGGACACTACTTGTAATTGGATGGTCGTTAGAATTTGTGTTAGTGGTACTTCTTCGTGAAGGTGCATCATTGTTTGTTAATGATGATTTTCCAAATAGGCGAAATTCTCGAAGTATCACCTCTTTTTTAAGCGCCAATGGTCTCTTCTCTATTTCAATGGCTTCCCGTATGAGGTACGCTTATTTAATGTGTAAGCAGTAGCGAGTAATTTAATATTGCTTGTGTTTATTTGGTGACCAGTATCATTGACTTTAGTGTTGAAAGTCAATGCCAGTATCCATGCGGTGGCAAGTTAAGGAAGAAGATTTGTTGAATTGTTTTATAGCTACCATTCAATTACAATTACAGCATGTTTCGACATGTCATCATCAGGTAAAATTGGTTAAGAAGTTACCGTATATAGGTAGTTGAAAAGTTGAAATGTATGAAATGGAGAGTGAATGAGATGAAATAATTTACATAATAATAAAACGTTTAGCTCCGGATCAAAGCCATACATATTAATCAATAAACGGTCGAATAAATTTAGGAGAAAACCATGGGGAAAAATTAATTAGACGACAAGAAGGATGAACAAACTATAACACAGCAATAATTAAATTGGAGGTACACATTTTGAAAATGTGTTCTTTCTCGTTCCATTCTTACGAGTTTTATATTTGTGAGTTGTTTGGGTTATTACATACAGGGTTGGGATAAAGTATGGAACCAAGTAAATATCTTTAAAACGATAGGGACGATATTTATGAAATTTTGCAGGAAGTTTTAATGACGCATAACGCATCTGATGCCATATTTTTTGTTACTACTGTACTTCCGGTTTCACCGGAAATACCCTCAAATTTTTTAATTTAAATGGGACGCCCTGTATATTTTTGCACATTTTAATAGATCTTGTTTTTCTGAATCCGTACATACTGTAACGAAACTTTATTTAAGAAACCAAGTCGAATATTTATTTATTTACACGCTAATTATTAATCACTTATTTCTAATTACGAATAGGTACTTAGTTGTTAACTTAAGAATTAATCAATTTATTTACACTAGAGGTTCACTAATTATTTTAATCACACTTAATATTTAATCACTAAAAAGTCTAACCGAATCAACGTTTAAGGTAATCACATTTAAACTTCGCGAACGCGTTAAACTGTAAAACTGTGAACTATCAACTGACTCGTAATAATTGAGCGGCATTATTTATACAAGTCCGCATTTGCTCTCGAAAATTCTAGAAGGAACGGTAAGTCATCGCGCGCGGCTTTCTCGAAACTTCCGGCGGATGAGTCATACCCGCCTTAACAAATGCAATCTTTGTAACATTGCCCCCTCATTAAAACCAATTTCGTCTCGAAATTCATTAGCTATCGTTGGTAAACCATGTCCAAGATCGCGCAACGCTGTCCGCCGACAATCCACCGTTCCCGGAGTGGGGATACTTTTCGGGTTAAACCTGCAAACCAAGATTTGCACACCGGTTCCCTGGAATATCTCCTCCAGCATATTCCGGACCTTCCTCCACTCGAGACCATCTAAACCACAGCCAATTCTGGGCATTGCGATCTTCCTTATGCCACTCCATAACACTCTTCTTTTTAGATCAAGCAACGAATTCCACATTTCTCGATAATCAGGTTTTCCAGACGATAACTTCTTTGTCACCAAGTAGTAAATGAATCGTTCCTGATCCCTTAACCATAGCACTCTTCCGACACGTGGACCAAACTCTCGCAGCTTCTCTACTTGACCAAACTTCGCTTTGAAAACGGAAGCAATTCCACGGGACATGCGGAGATCGGCCGCCACACAATGAGCAAGTGAATATTCTGACGACAGAGTGAAGAGGTCTTGTTGTCTCTCAATGGTTACGCCGAATGAAGCCACTTTATTATCTCCATACATCCTCTGAAACTCTTCGTATGAGACTTCCTTCCTCTGTTCCGTTACTCTGCGTACACCATCCGCATGATTGTTCCCGTTATAACGTCCTAGTCTATTAAAATGGACAACTCTCGGCTTTCCATTTGGCATTTTACGAATACGATAAATGACATCGTTAATTCGTTTTACCACTTTGTATGGACCCTCCCAGTTATTCTGAAGCTTGGGGGACAAACCACGACGCTTTTGAGGGTTATAAAGCCAAACCAAATCTTCTTCTTGGTAACCCCCTTCTTGAGCTCGAACGTCATAATTTTGTTTCATTCGGTCGCTTGCACATTGAAGATTTGATCGTACTAGGTTATGAATGCTATCCATTTTCCTTCTTAAGCCGCTCACGTAGCCCTCGCCAGCCAAATCTTCACCAGGTTTACTACCAAACCTCAATCACACGGCAAGCGGAGTTCTCGACCAAAAATGACGTTAGCAGGTGTTTGCTTAGTGGATTCATGGACGGATGATCGATACGCCAGAAGGAAGAAGTTGAGATGTTGGTCCCAGTCTCGTTGATTGGCAGATACCACTTTGGACAAATACCTGTTAACTGTTCTGTTCATTCTTTCGACCATTCCATCTGACTGTGGGTGTAAAGCCGTCGTTCTGGTCTTCTTGATGTCCATGACTTTGCAAACTTCCTGGAAAACAGCAGACTCAAAATTTCTTCCTTGGTCAGAATGTAATTCTAGTGGCACTCCAAAACGGCAAATCCAGTCATTAACCAATACTTCAGCTACAGTAACGGCCTCTTGGTTAGGCAAAGCGTAAGCTTCAACCCATTTGCTGAAGTAGTCCATCGCGACCAGAATGTATTTGTTGCCGCGTTCACTTTCAGGGAACGGACCAGCGATGTCAATTGCAATTCGCTCAAATGGACTCCCCACATTATACTGCTTCATTGGAGCTGTTGGTCGTCGATGCGGTCCCTTGCTAGCGGCACAGATGGTGCACTTCTTGCACCACTCATCTACATCTTTCTTGCAACCGACCCAATAAAATCTTTGGCGCAACTTTTCCAACGTCTTCTTCGATCCAAAGTGACCTCCACCAACTTCCTCGTGAAGTTGCTTCAATACTTCCGCGACCCTGCTTCTCGGAACCAGCAATTGCCTTTTCTGCTCTTGCCCATCGTCACTCTCCAGGATTCGTTTAAGAAGACCATCCTCCATCACCAAGGAATCCCATTGTGCCCAGTACGCCTTAACATTGGGGGAATGTCGCGCCACCTCTTGCCAATTTGGTCTATCTCCATTCTTCTTCCATTCCACAATCGGTTGTAAATCAGGATCCGCCTCTTGCTCTTGAGCAACGACAGCAGGTTGCCAAAAGTCATCCACCAAAGTAGTAGCACAAATTGACCCCATCTTTTCTTCTGCTCGATTACAATGGTTGCAATCTAACCCGCAAGGTCTCCGAGACAATGCATCTGCATTTCGATGACTGGTTCCTGCTCGGTGCTCAGTTCTGAAGTCGTACTCCTGAAGTCTCTCAATCCATCTTGCAATTTGGCCCTCTGGACTCTTAAAGTTCAGTAACCATTTCAAAGCTGCATGGTCTGTTCTTAATAGGAATTTTCTCCCATACAAATATTTATAGAAATGCTCGATGGACTTCACCGCCGCCAGAAGTTCTCTTCTCGTCACACAATAATTACGCTCTGGTTTTGACAGAACCTTGCTGAAGTACCCAATCACTTTTTCCTGCCCATTTTGTTTCTGCGAAAGTACGCCTCCAATCGCAACATTGCTGGCGTCCGCATCCAATATAAATTCACCCTCGGCTTGAGGATAGCACAAAATCGGGGCACTGATCAGTCGCAACTTCAGCTCTTGAAACGCCGCTTCACATTCCTCGGTCCACATAAACGTTCTGCCATCTTCAGTGAGACGGGTTAGCGGTTTAGCGATGGTAGCAAATCCAGGCACATAGCGACGATAATAGGTGCACAGTCCAAGGAAGCTTCTGATTTGATGTTTATCTTTTGGAACTGGCCATTCACTTACGGCTTTGGTTTTCTCCGGATCAACGGCAACACCTTGGTCGGAAACGATATGTCCCAAATACTGGACAGCTTTCTCAAAAAGGTGACACTTCTTCGGGGAAAGCGTGAGATTGGCCGAGCGAAGCCTTTGGAATACCTCCTCGAGATTCTTCATGTGGTCTTCAAACGTCTCCCCTACCACAATTATGTCATCCAGGTATACCAGACACGTTTTCCACGATAATCCTTTCAATACGGACTCCATTAGCCGTTCAAAGGTGGCCGGAGCGTTGCATAAACCAAATGGCATTACTGTGAATTGCCATAATCCAGTTCCAATTGTGAATGCCGTTTTCTCACGATCTTCAGAAGCTACGCCCACTTGCCAATAACCACTCTTCAGATCAAGGGTAGAAAAGAACTTGGAGCCAGACAACGTATCCAAGGTGTCATCAATTCTCGGTAAAGGATAACTGTCTTTCTTGGTCACGTCATTAAGACGACGATAATCTACACAAAATCGCGTCGACCCATCCTTCTTCTTCACTAATACCACCGGTGACGCCCAAGGACTGCTCGACGGCTCGATGACACCTTCAGATTCCATGTCTTGTATTATCTTCTCGGCTTCCTCTCGCTTGGCAAGTGGCAGCCTTCTAGGTGACTGTCGGATAGGCTGTGCACTCCCAGTATTGATTTTGTGCTGCACGAGATTAGTTTTTCCCTTGGAGCCATTCTTGCTTTCAAATACGTCTTGGAATCGAGCTATAAATTCTTTCACCCTCTTCTGCTGCTCCTTTGATAAGCGGGAATCCTTTGGCCAAAGTTGATTCAGAATTTGGGATGCACTGCTCTTATTAACCGTGTTTCCAGTGTCTACACCGCTAACTTGACGAATCACGCACGAAACACTTGAACATTCTCCAAGAACAGTGCCTTTCCGCAAAGTCACTGGATGATAGTTGACATTCATCACACGAACCGGAATTGTCTTTTTACATCGGAACACTTCTTTACCGACTAAAACACCGCGACCGACCATCTGTTCATCACTCGCGGGCTCGAGAAGCATAACACTGCCCTCAGTAAAGTCTCCGTCCAAACAACCCGCGACCATAACTTCGGTTCGGTCCTTTAGCACTGTGTCCTTGCACAAAATCACTCGCGATTCACACTCTTTTTGTGGATGGATCACCAGTTCCTCATTATTAACATGGATCACTCCTTGTTGTAGATCCATCCTAAAGCCATACTTCGTCAAGATGTCCATGCCCAAAATGAGTTCACTCTGAATCTCAGCTACCAGAACTTTTTCATTTATGCAAAAGTTTCCAAATGCAATATTCACAGTCACTTCTCCATAAATCTTCACAGCATCTCCAGTTGCTGTACGCAGTCCCCATCTGGTAGTGGAGAGTTTCTTCTTGACGACATTTGGTCCCACGATAGTTCTCGTAGCTCCAGTATCCACAAGCATCCTAACTGGTGAACCATCCACGAAAGCATCTACAATAATCGACTTTGGAGTTATGTTATTTAAAAAGGATATGCATGCTGTTAGGGCTCTATTATGAGAGGTCGACGTTTGCCCCTTGACGCCGACCTTTTTTAGTTTTCCTGCTGTTCCATTGAGGGACCTCTGCCATAGCCTCTCCTGATAGGCTTTTTACAGCGACTTCGGATATGGCCCACTTCACCACAATTCCGGCAGCGGACTTCCTTGTTGTTTTTCAAAAGATTCACGGTGCCTTCTAGCTTCTGGAACCTCTTCTCGATCATTTCGGTCATAGTTGCAGTTATTTTCTCTGCCAGTTGGTCAGCATTTTCCGATTCCACAGTTCTGACGTATCCATGCCCTTTAACTGCCTGTTTAGCCGCTTGGATCTCCAGCGCTTGAGCAAGCGCAGCTGTTAACGTCTTAGGACGGCTCAAGAACAAAGCCTGTTTTATTTCGGGATCACGCAATCCATCCGTGAACCTGTCTACTGCCCATTCTTGCAGTACAGAATCAGGTACATTATTGTACACGATTTGACTCAGACGGGCAACATCCGCCTCGTACTCTTGCAAACTTTCTCCAGGCTTCTGACTCCTATTCCGGAGCTGCATCCTAAAAGCTCCTACCATATGAGCATGCCCATACCTAGTCTCCAAACGTTCCACTATGTGGCCGTAGCTTTTACGTTGTGCAGGAGGGAGTGTCTGAAGAACATCCAGTGGCTCTCCGCGCAAGGCGACTGTCAATGCTACAGCCTTTTGGTCGTCGTTCCAGCCATTCGACACAGCAGCAGCGTCGAACTGGATGAAGTAGTTTTCCCAGGTTGTTTTCCCATCAAATGTAGGTGGCTTTAGTGCTGCATCCAGTCGTCGAATTGTGGGCTCATGCACTTCACTGATTCTACTTACTTGTTCCTCACCGTTGGGCGCATCAGTCTCCATTATTTGATGCCTCTCGTTTTCAATATGTCGACTATCCCAGCGTCTCTCCAGTTCCCGGAACTTGTCGTAAAATTCTTCTTTTATTGCACCTATTTTATGTTCCAAAGCCACCGAATTTTCCAGAACTGCCTCGATTTTTCTATCGAATTTAAATTCTAATATTTCCGAATTTTCTTCCATTTTTCTCTCGATCGTTCTAGAGCTTTCGGCGAGTTCCTTTAATTCTTCCCTTAATGTCGTGGAACTGTCTTTTAATTCTTTTAATTCTTCCCCTAATGCCGTGGAACTTTCCTTTAATTCCTCCTTTAATGCCGTGGAACTTTCTTTTAATTCCTCCTTTAATGTTTTCTCGATGTTTTGGAATAATAATTCATTCTCGGACTGAAAGTAATAATTTTCCGGATCATTTCCATCATTGATTATTGCTTCTTTTAATCGTTCCACAAGATCGAGTTTTACACCGGTAGTGTCTAATCCCCTGTCTTCCAACTCTACTTTCAATTCAGCAACCTTTAATTGACTTAGCTTCTTCATTTTAACCCCACACCTGACACCACTTGTAACGAAACTTTATTTAAGAAACCAAGTCGAATATTTATTTATTTACACGCTAATTATTAATCACTTATTTCTAATTACGAATAGGTACTTAGTTGTTAACTTAAGAATTAATCAATTTATTTACACTAGAGGTTCACTAATTATTTTAATCACACTTAATATTTAATCACTAAAAAGTCTAACCGAATCAACGTTTAAGGTAATCACATTTAAACTTCGCGAACGCGTTAAACTGTAAAACTGTGAACTATCAACTGACTCGTAATAATTGAGCGGCATTATTTATACAAGTCCGCATTTGCTCTCGAAAATTCTAGAAGGAACGGTAAGTCATCGCGCGCGGCTTTCTCGAAACTTCCGGCGGATGAGTCATACCCGCCTTAACAAATGCAATCTTTGTAACAATACTAAGTTTAGTGGAAATAATTTGTAAGATCAGAAATAAATCACTTTACAGTTAAAGAATAGGTGAATTTATTATTTACAATCTAGTAGGTAACTTTTACCAAACAAATTGATAGAAATAAATTGTACGATTAAGAATAGTTCATTTAAGTGAAAAAGATCGTATTAAAATATTACTGATGATCGGTTATGGTGATCTTTTTCACTTAAATGAACCATTCTTAATTTGTACAATTTATTTCTATCAATTATTGGCAACAAGTAATTTGTGGGGAAGGTTTTAAGTACGGTTTGGATCCTTATCCGTTCTCTACTCTTTTTGTAAAGATTTTCTTGAGTCTGAAGTGGCTGCAATCTCATGCCTCCTCTAAACCCAAATACTGCAGAGAGCCTTTACTTACCTACCTTTAGTGGGCACAAATACACTGTGTCCAAGATAAGGAGGGCCACTATGGGGATTTCGGAAACGGTAAGAGATAGAGTTTCGGTTAAATGGGAGAAAAGTTGGGCAATTTTGAGTTTAGTACAATGAAATTTTTAAACTTACGAAATTCCGAACCGTTCCGAAGTTATGCGACAAAAAGCGAATTTTCAGGATTTCGTTTTTGACAAATTGTTACTTTGTCGTTGATGTTAACTGAAAAGTAAAAGGACCTTCTACAGGTACTTTTTAACGTTCTTTAACATGGCATACAGCAAATTGGAATCCGACGTTTCGTTTTCGAGTAACCATCATCAACTTTATTTTTTTAAATACGGTCCTGATTTTTTTATGCATAATATTAGAAGAGCTTTTTATTCTGCATTCAAGCATGTATCACACTTTATGGTTTTATTGCGATTTTATACTTACTTTACGATTAGCGGAAAAAATCCTAAGTACGAACCTGTATCCTTCCTCAATAACATTCAAACTGAATTTTATTTATAAATGGACTTTTGCTAACTGTGCTTTCCTCATCAAATTAATGAAATGACACAGAATTTTCAATTTGAACACAAATTTTATAACCAAGTGTACATAATTACAAACAATCAACTAACACGTCATAAATGAACAGAAAACATTTTATGAAACGAAAATTTAAACATGACACATACCAATAATTAGAAAAAAATTATAATAAATGCTCGCAAAGCCCTCCTTAGTTCTCCAATCGTCAATAGCATCTTCTAACTGTAGATTCCAAAGCATTCTTTAACATTGTAGGTGTTACAGTTTGGAATCGGTTAAGTACAAGCTTTCGGAGTTCTTCTTCTATTCCAAAGGTATCTTTGTAAACATAATTTCTTACGTACCCCCAAAGAAAAAAATCCAGCGGGGTTATTTCGGAAGAACGAGTTGGCCAGGGCGTTTCAGAATTGGCGCTTAAAACTCTTTCGGCAAACCTATTTGAAAGGTAATCCTTAACCACCCGTGAATTGTGCGCAAGTGCACCATGCTGCTGAAACCAACAATTGCGTACTACGGCTTAGGGTAAAATATCAAGAGCATCTTCCAAAGTAGAATCTAGTAAATTTAAGTACAATAGTAAAATAAGTATAAAATCGCAATAAAACCATAAAGTGTGATACATGCTTGAATGCAGAATAAAAGCTCTTCTAATATTATGCATAAAAAAATCAGGACCGTATTTAAAAAATAAAGTTGATGATGGTTACTCGAAAACGAAACGTCGGATTCCAATTTGCTGTATGCCATGTTAAAGAACGTTAAAAAGTACCTGTAGAAGGTCCTTTTACTTTTCAGTTAACATCAACGACAAAGTAACAATTTGTCAAAAACGAAATCCTGAAAATTCGCTTTTTGTCGCATAACTTCGGAACGGTTCGGAATTTCGTAAGTTTAAAAATTTCATTGTACTAAACTCAAAATTGCCCAACTTTTCTCCCATTTAACCGAAACTCTATCTCTTACCGTTTCCGAAATCCCCATAGTGGCCCTCCTTATCTTGGACACAGTGTATATTGAAAACATCAAAGACTATGCGTTTATATCATCATTATCTTGGCGTATATGTTATTCTAACATAGTTTCAGTGCACCAATCTAATTAGAAAAATGTAAACCTTGAAACCCTGCTACTTTTTTAAAATTTCATCTTTAATTAATGATTTCATTACCATGCTGCAAATGAAGTATCATATCAATCTTATCTAGTAATATTATAAGAACACAAGAATTGCAGAACACAGTCACACATAGATATAACAAATAAACGTAAAAAAAACAGTAATTGTGTGCAGTTAAAACATACCGTCAGAATTATTGTATAATATTTACATATTATGTATTATAATTAATTATACGTCTGATTTTCATAGTGATTAGAACGATTGACTTTTTTCGTTTCTCAGTGAAATTAATAGGTACTTCCTTCATTTATTTCCAGATTTCTTAGAAAAAAATTGAGTTTTACCATGGTTTTACAATATTTTTTCTAACAAAATTGAACTAAAAATTTAGATCAGCCTGTATGATGGCTTAATCAAAATTTAGAACACCCTGTATGACGGCTTATTCAAAATTTAGAACACCCTGTATGACGACTTAATCAAAATAAATACTTTGTATTAATTGTCCTACATTTATTCATCAAATTAGATAACATTTGTTTTTTAATTATGACTTTTACTGTGCTTAATTCACTCGCCAATGTATCGTTGTTTTTTAAAAAATTATCATAAAATGCTAAATATCTCGAAAACGATAAAATATTGAGATAGGGCTTATTAAAGAAAAATGACCTACAATTAAGCGCAAATCCAAAAATCTGAAAATATAGGGGGTGTTTCATTTCAAATAACAAATTTAATATCAACTGCCTGTATAACCGAAAGTGCTGTCAAACTAATAATATTTGAGATGGACTCGTAATGTCGAAAAACCACCTATTGGAAAATTTCATAATTCTATCTTTTGTAATTTTTGAGAAACGGCTAATGGCCGGTCGTCTGAAAAGCAACGTATTACAGGGTGTTACAAAAAGGTGTAGCGGATTCTGCATATGAAAATAAATCTAAAATGTTCAGTAACATTTTTATGATTTCGGCTTAGTGTAGCCGTAATTAGCTATTTTGTATTTTCTTGAAAACAATTATTATTTCAAAAACCCTTCAACATATTTTTATAAAATTTGGCATATGTTTTCATTTCTCAGAACCCTACAATTTCCAAAATTGTCAATTTTCAAAATGGCGGACCTTCAAACATTTTAAAGTAAAATTAAATGAAAACTACTAAGGGCAGTTGTATAAAGCCTAGTTGAGTTCAACCGGTGGTTAGTGTAAAATTAAATCGCACAAACTAGAGTTGACGTCCGGGCTAGGGTTGAACTGACGGTTTTACCACCCATTTACCAACCCATATGGGTTGATAAAATCGTCAGATCAACCCTAGACCAGACGTCAACTCTAGTTTGTGCGATTTCATTTTACACTAACCCTCGGTTGAATTCAACTAGGCTTTATACAACTGGCCCTAAATAAAATTAACTATTAACGATAAAAGTACTAAAAAATGTTGTTTCTTGCACAATTTAATTTTATTTAGAACATTTTAGACTTATTTTCATATGTAGAATCCGAATATGCATAGCCCGCTACACATTTTTGTAACACCCTGTACACATAACATATCATACTTTTCGTAATTTTCAAACATTTTCGAAAACTTAAATTAAATTAAACTTAAATTAAATTAAACTAACTCGAAATTTCAACAGGCTAAGAGATTATAGGCTTGTTAGGAATCAGCAACTGTCAAAAAGCATGATGTTGTTTATTGATTGTCGAAATGTTTCAAAGGCAAAGAAAATAATTGGAATAAAAATATAGCCCAAAATTTGTTGTGGAAATCTAATTTTTAAATTTTTCAAAATACATATATGCCACAACAAGCAAATAAATATATAACTATAGACTGTAGTTATAGTAAACAATAAAAGTGCACCAAAAATTTAAAAAAATGTCTTGTCTTATAGGTACATAGATTGTTTCAGAAAAACAAGTATGTTACATCGTTGGAAAGCCAAAGTACAAAAAAATAACAAATTTGATTAATTGTGCGAAATTGTCACCCAATGGAAAAAATGTAATACGGCACTGAATTCGAAGTAATTATTTCATCTCAATACAATAATCCATAACGGTCCACCCGGTACAATAAGATAAAAGCTTTATAAAATAATTTATGTAAGTGTAGGTAGGTATATCTCGGAGGTGGTCTCGTAATAATTCTTTGCAATCCAACCTAATTATGGTGATAAGACCGGTTCATCTTTCAATTTTGGTAATTCGCATAGAATTTTGAAATTATTTAACACAGGCGACCAACTGGCAACCCATTTGTCACGTTTTATAATAAGAAAAAAAACGAAAGTAGTTCCATAAAGACGGCTTTCACTGCAATACGGGTTTATATTACTTCATTCTTATTTTTAGTAGAAAAGCTCATAGATTTTCGGTAATCGATGCGAAGGAACGTTTGTCTCAGCAAAAAAAATATTCGACGTCTGTGCTATGATAGACAGTTTTCTTATTTAGTTTCCAGAGTGTTGGTAAAACTAAAACTAGTTAAACTAGTGAAAGAATATGAAATTACTTTTCACTTCTTCTAGTTCTTCTCAAACTCTAAACTAAAGTCTAAGTTATCTACTTTATGAAGTGAATATAGCTATTGTTGTAGTAAAAATATGCCCGTCAAAACCCATTATGGCTAAATGAGGGGGGCAAGATAGGTGTCATAGATTATTTCCTTTATGGAAAGTGAACTACACTGTAACCCTTAAAAGTCCATACCTTATCTCTCTCAGTATTAATGTGAAACATAATTGTCTTTGTTGTACACCAATAACTACCGGTTAGATGCGTGATTGTAATAATTTATGTGACACCATTATGAATATTATGTCATGTATGAATTATAAGATAACACGATTTTAATTAAACCTAAAGCCTCAAATGGAAAAGGTTTTAAGATAAGCTTTTATCTCTAAGGGAGGGCGAACTTTTTTACAAGTTCGATCAATTTCAATAAAAAT
Organism: Pyrocoelia pectoralis; assembly: GCA_036250285.1. Lineage (NCBI taxonomy): Eukaryota > Metazoa > Arthropoda > Insecta > Coleoptera > Lampyridae > Pyrocoelia > Pyrocoelia pectoralis. The sequence goes on from CM070075.1 coordinate 72,129,124, forward strand.
ATGATTGAAGCCACAGAGATAATATGTGGGATGATAGAACAATCCAACCAAATTTTTAAAAGGAAAAATCCGTACCTATAAACGATTTTCTTTCACGTACCTATATTGCAATTTATGTCGAATTATAATTAGCGCACTTTATCTATATTAAAAACGGGGTTTTGGTTTCTTTATTACAAAGGTGATCAAATTAAATTTGGGGGTTGTTACGTAACGTAATTCCTGATAAGTCACGTATGCTGTAATGAGTTAACATAAAGTTAAGGACAAAAGCTTAAAACCCTCTACATAATTTTAATATACTGTTATGTTTATTTGAAATTCACCTTGTGAGGGTGTAATAAAAATGTAAATAAGATAAGCGCCTTTACCAAATGTGACTACCTAAAAATTATTGCTTTTCATTATCTTTTTATAAAAAAAATAAAGTCTTTAAAGTAATATACCTAATGGTAGTAGGTAATACCATTATGAACTTTTATAGGTATTTTCATTTGTGCTGAAACCTTATTCTTGACAGAAAAAAGATTAATTTTAAAATTTCAATTTCGTTAAGAACATTTATGTAAGTAATTTTAAAAAATCTGATTTTCTTTATTTTACTGCCATTCTTTATTTCACGCTTTGTGTTGTTTGATGGATTGTTTTGGTAATCCTACTTTCTTCAATCCCTGTGATACAACCACATAGCATCCTAATTGAGCTTTTGCTATTGTTGAGTCTATTTGCAACTCTTTTTATCTTTTGCGTGACAGTTCGCAAAAAACTCATTTTCCCTTATACGCCCTAATAGGCCCAGTTGGTATCTCTCCCCATACAAAATACAATTCAAAGAACATCAAAATAATCGAAACTTATTTTGCAAGTATCGACACACAGAAAACTGTCTGAAGAAGTGATGGTTTAAAAGCTTTAATTGTGTGAAATCCTTTTGGGCACTTGATACAATTTACAATAATACTATACCAGCTGTATGTGAGGATGTTTTTCAAATGAGACAATTTTAGTAAATTACCATATGGTGTGTGTTTGTTCCCGTTGGTTCATTTGATAAGAATTTTTATATTAGGTATATTTTTATTATTGTTTTTTATTTTTATTTGTGTTTTTTTCTTGTCCTTGCCTTTACGAAAGTGGACGAAATGTTGACTTTTTCAACCTACCCTGGGAGTCGTCTTTATCTTACTGACGGTGGACGTGGAAGCCTCCGCTTTGACAAATTACTATAGTTTAATCAAATTTTTCACTTAAACCGTAGAAAAATGATTCGCAGCTTATTATTATATTAATTTGGACGGTGTGGGAGGTGGTCTAGTCATAATAGCATTAGACTGCGACGCAGATGACCGAGTTTCATTCCCGGTCCCTCCATAATAACTTTGACATCTTTCCTACTCGGGTTCGACTCAGCCGACCCAAGAACACAGTGTGTTAGCTCCCTGGAGTACATGTCTGTAACATTGTCGGAGTTCACATCATAAGTGTACAGAAAAGTAATTATGCTATTATATTAATTTAAAGGGACTTCACTCACCATTGGTCACAAATGAAGCCAATAGGGAATAATTTTGGGGCACTTATAGTAGTTTGTTTTTCTAATTTTTTAAAATTTATTGCTTGAAATTGTTGTTTTAATTGAATCTAGAACAACATTTTGTGACCACCCGATCGACCGCAAGTGTGAGAAAGTTGGTAATCGGAACAGTATAAATTTAAAAAAACTTTATTGGGTATTTCAAGCGAAAAATTTAAGAAGAATTTGTGATATAGCAGAATCCAATTTCAAATAAAAAATATCTGGTAAGTATGAGATACATTTTAATATTACAGATCAACGATACTATAATAAATTATAATAAATAAAGGTAGCCGATTATCTTCACTCCTAGCTGTTTTTCTGCAGGGACCGTGGAAATAACGGAGTTTTCAATGTAGATTTATTGAACAAAAGAAATTTAACAAAACAGCAATGAATACAATAACGCAATTACTTTACAGTAAAATATTCAATTAGTGTCAAAGTAGACCCAAACGTTTCTTGAAATTTTCCTCCTTCTCCGACGACAATCGCACTCTCGCTCACGGCGCAGAGATTGCTTAAGTGATTCCAAACTCTTGTAGGCCTCTAATTCCTTTCATTTAAAAAACACCAATTCTGTATCACTTTCGGCCTATGGAGAAGAGTCCTGTTTGAAAGTCCATTTCGCGTTACTGAAATGGTGCTGGGGCAATGTAAGAACCACGGATTTAATAATATCACGGCAGTACACGTCATGAGTGATCTTGGCCTCTAATCCATCAAAAAGAGGAATGTCTTTCCAATGGCACAAACTCGATGGTGAGGTTTAGCGGACTAGACCTATATCATTTTGACGCTTATGGGCTCTTTCTACGGGTAACATCTTCTGTACTTTTTGATGTTTGTAAGGGTTGAACACCAGCTCCTTTTTACCTATTTATCATCCATCACTAATACCAATCTCTCGAGAGGCTCTACTCATGGAGATAATCGGATTTGGTTACACACGCTTCCAAATGATCTATCTATTCCTGACTGTATTGACAGTTCGCTTTCTTCCTCGACTCAGGCGGTCGCCTTCATGGCCAAACCCTTTAATCTGTCAATCGCTTTGGCCACAGTATGATGAGGCCTATTAAGCAGACAAACATTTTTCCATTGGCGTTTGCTTTAGCGAAAAAACTCTAAAATAGCAACATGTTTGTATGACATCATTAAAAATACGAAACAAGCAAATACTAAACAGTAACAACAAACTTTATCTAAATCAAAAAAGTGTGAAGAATTCAATGAAACAAAAATTATTTGGCTGCGTTCAAATATCAGAGTTCAAGAATCAGAGTAAAATGACTTAAATGGACCAAATTTTTAATTTGGAAACATTTAGAACATTCAATTTTTTTATAGCAGGTCGAATTCCAATTTTTCGGTGTATTCTTGTATTACATAGATCACCATCCAGTATTTTTGCCTTTGGTTATTAATTGCATAACAACCTTCTCTTAAATTATTTAATTAAAACGACATGTTTCGAGAGACAACTTCTCTCATTTTCAAGCGAAAATTAAATCTGACATGACAATACATTGACATATTAATAGACATGTAATACAAAATTTTTTAAGAATACCAACAGTAAAATTTTAAGAACTATGAAAACTAAGAAGACAGCAGGAACAGGTGATATGTGAAGACAACTGAAAAGTTATATAAATAGTGTAGTTAAATAATAATCGGTATAAAAATCAACAACTTCATTAAGTAAGGCAGGGTTTAATTTCATTCTAGTGATTTTTAAAATTTCAAGGACATTCAAAAGGTGGCCTCTATTGCAAACATGAAGGATATTAAAATCAACATTGGGGTTAAAAGAATGACCAGTGTTAAGAATGTGTTCTGAAAATTATTGTTCTAAATCGACTCAAAATGTTCTTTGAAACGAGTGACGAGATCTACCCGTTTGACCTATATAAAAAGAAGAGCAGGAATTACAAAAAAGTTTATAAATACCAGATCTATCAAGTTTATAACGTTTTTCGCTTGAAAATAAGAGAAGCTGTCTCTCGATACATGTCGTTTTAATTAAATAATTTAAGGGAAGGTTGTATGTTATATTTTATCCCATCTTTAATTACAGTAAATAAGTTGGCAAGGTTTCTAAATAATGGACGTTATGAAATAATTCGCAAATTTGTTATATAATTTGACCTTCCTGAAAGGTTTACTAGGGTATCAGAGTATAATAAATTAATAATTATACATCAGATTTTACTTTTTACAAAGCTCCCTATCAGTGATATTTTGGTGACAAAAATATTGTGGTATCAGGGTCGTAGCCAGGGCGTGGGCCAGGTGACCATGGCCCCCTCCGAAATTAAAAAAGTAAATTTCATTTATTTTACCCGTCATACTTTTAATTTAATTTTGCTTAGTTCTTCTTTCTGTGTGGCTTAATGTCAAAATATCTTCAACTAAGTGCCCCCCCCCCCCCCCAAGTAAAACCTGGCTACGCCTGTGTGCACAAAATTCTTCTCACTACCTAAAGCACACGTTAGCTGTGTTTAGGTTTCTGGTAGGTACATAGATTTTTTCGTAAAGCAAGAACACTATACCTAAACTAGTTATCAACGTAATTTACCATATTTTAACTAAAAAAGAAAACATGAAATACATACATTCCACTCATATACTTTGATAAAATATCTCCAAATAATTGATAATATAATACCAAACTCTAAAACCCATGCAGTAGATTTTAAAGCCAACATTTTCTAATATCTTTTTAACACAAACATCCCATGATTTCTCATAATAACATCACATTCTTCTTTTTTGCAAAACGAATGAGCAAATTGACATTATTGATTCGCGATTATTTCACCTTCTTGATCATAACAAAAATTCTTAATCTTTAAGGTTCTTTAATGTGGTAATGCCTAGGTGTTTAGCTGTTTTTCCCTAGACCATAAAGTAAATACTTCACCACGTGCAATATCTATCACAGCACTACACTCACTTAATTTTCATGTTATTTCGTAAAAAGTTTACTTGGATGAACAAGATTTATTTAAATATTGTATATTCTAGAATTTATATCTTCATATTCAATTTTACCCGAGCTTCAATCTGGCTTCAGAGCCAATCACAGCTGCACAACATCACTTTTAAATGTCACTGATGATATCATAAGAGCTGTTGATAGCAACAAATTATGTTTTCTTGTTTCTATTGACTACTCAAGAGCTTTTGATACGATATGTCATTCTACTCTATTTGCGCTACTACATTTTGTGGGATTCAGCGAACATGCCGTAAAGTTAATAAACCAATATTTAAGTAATCGAACACAGGCGGTATGTTTACATAATTCGATGTCAAAGCCTTTGCCCGTCGTTTCAGGTGTACCTCAGGGCTCAATACTGGGACCACTGTTATTTATTCTTTACACATGTAATTTGCAAAATATTGTAAAATACAGCGACTACCACCTTTACGCAGATGACACTCAGTTACTGTTTGTCTTTGATTCTGACAATACTAAAAATGCAGTTAAAAACCTTAATGAAGACTTATATAATCTAGTAGAATTATCGGAACAACATAATTTAAAAGTAAATCCTAAAAAATGTTTTGCTATGCTTTTTGGTAGAACTAAACAAAGAAGTTCAGTTATATCTGACGTTGAAATTAAAATTAATGACACAGCACTACCAATTTTGGAATCAGTAAAAAATCTTGGCTTGTGGATTGATTCCAGTCTTCGATTTAAGAAGCATGTATCATTAACAGTTCAAAAATGTTATGCACAATTGAGATTAATTTTTAATAATAGGTACTACCTATTTTAGTCAAAAGATCAAAACGTTGTTATGCCAGTCATTGGTACTGTCTCAATTTGATTATTGTGATAGTGTTCAACCTACAGTGAACATGCACTTCTCGGCCGGCAGAATGTTTAATCACCAGATTAAACAGATTACTCTGGACATATAAAGGCAACAAAATTAGGTAGAATTAGGAAATTAATAAGAATTAGTATTACACATAAAATGTAGAACAGGTCAACTAGAATAAGCATTTAGCAACTGCAAGATAGCCAATAATAGTAAGCATATAAAATGCAAAATAATCAAAGGTCAGGAAATTAGAACTAGAACAAAACAATAGAATACGTCATGTTAAGTAATTGTATATAAACTTGTAAATATTATTAATTAAATCAGTATTTGAATGAAAGAGATTTTGTTCATCTACTCACGGTGGAGTGAGGCTATAGTCTACAATTGGTACGAGTGACGGCGTACCCCTCACAAACAAACCACCAACTATTCGCAGTCTCTTACCCGAGATTGTACATGGTCCTTCGAGCCGGATCTTCAATCGCATTGATTTGTTTCTGTATTTGATCTTGCCACATTTCGAGTTGGACTGTGTCAACTTCCTGCCCCATGCTTTCTTCTATTTGCTGTAATCGATTTCCCAATTGATGCATTTTGATTCCTTGTCGCCTTAATCGATGTTCTTGATTTGTATCCGTACCATTGTCATCTTGTGGCATAGTCGGTAGTTTCTTTTCGAGATCTGTTAAGTAGTTTTTAATGTGAGTGTGTAACTTACATATTTGTTCAAAGTAGTTTGATGTGTAGTAGCTATGATTTTCTATCTCCAATTCTGCCATCTCATTATTTGTGCTGACCGCTTGTTCCCATAATGTCTCTAATTTATTTTTACGTTCATTTATGTATGTCTTCGTTTTTCGTGTCTCCGAATCTTTTTTCATGTTCGTCAGCAGCTTTTCCATCGCTTTCCCTGTCTCGCTTTGGCTGTTGGCCAATTTGTTGATCTTCTCCATGCTTTCGGTTTTTTATTTCTTGGGGTCTTACCCCTTATTGATTATCTGAAAAGATTAGTTTCCTTACCCACTGTCGTATGTAGCAGCAGTCGATTATCCTAACAGGGGTTTGTTTGTTTGTTGAATCTGCCCTTTCGACTTTCTACCGGGGCGATTGCTTCTTTGCGTTGTGCGGCTTGTATGTTAATTCCTTCTGTTTTTGTTAATCTTGTAGTGCGATGCCCGTATTCTTCTCGTACTGGGTTCGCGGTAATTCTTCTGTTCTAGGCGTGTGCTAAAACAAGTGTTAGTTTCTTACCCGCTGTCGTATGTAGCAACAGTCGATTATCCTGACAGGGGTTTGTTTGTTTGTTGAATCTGCCTTTTCGAGTTCCTACTGGGGCGATTGCTTTTTACTGCGTTGTGAGGCTCCTTTGGCTCTTGCAGTTTATTTGATTGTGGAGGTGTAGCTCCTCCCGTTATTTTCGTTAATCTACGAGTAACAAGTTTTAATTTCTTACCCGCTGTGTTGTTGTTTTCTTCTATACGGGGCGTAAATCCTTATAGAATTACAGGGGTAGATTTTCCTATTCTTGCGATGCTCCGCTTCGTATCGGGGGCTCGCTGTGGTTGTTGATCTTGGTTTCTCGTTTCTTTCGGCGGTGGGCGATGGTGTTTTTCTTCAATAGTTGGTGCCGGTGTTGGTGGCTCGAAGGACCATGTACAATCTCGGGTAAGAGACTGTGCATAGTTGGTGGTTTGTTTGTGAGGGGTACGCCGTCACTCGTACCAATTGTAGACTATAGCCTCACACCACCGTGAGTAGATGAACAAAATCTCTTTCATTCAAATACTTATAGTTTTAAAGAAGATCACGGAAAATCTTCCCATGAAGCCGTTCGAATTCAATATCGACCAGTGGACAAACCAAATATTGGCAGATCCCACGCTAAATACGCCTGGACCCGTAGACATGCTACTTGGAGCGGAGGATTACGCTAAGCTGATAGTAGATGGAGTAAGAAAAACAGACGACGTACTAGGTCAAAAGTCAGAACTAGGATGGATTTTGTCAGGGCAAATACACGCACCCACAAAACAAGAGGTTGCAATAATTAGCATGATTACGCGAGAAGAAGAGCAGGTACAGCTAGAAAAAATTTGGGAATTAGAAGAAATTCCAGGGGAAATGAAAATGTCCCAACAAGGTTACGAAAAGTGCATGGAAGAAGAGCTACAACTCGAACACGTGAAATTAGACATCGACCAAAGTGAAAACAAGGTGTACATTCCACACCAGGCAGTCATAAAGGAGTCAGAGCCAACACACATCAAGCAAGACGAGTCAAGGAATTCCCAAGGCGTCAGATGGATGCCAGAGCAGGACAGCTTTCAATTCAAGGAAGAGTTCCGAGATGAATTAAACGCGCTAAGAAAAACAGCAGAAGATGGAAAAGTACGAGTAGTAACAACCCGCGAGGCAGATGGAAAAACCGCCAAAAGCCACACTCAAAAATTGGTACCAGTACACTCGCCTATCAAAACTCACACCGAACACGAAAACAACGGGACAAAGGAAAAGCCGACACAATCGCACGTACTACAGGTAACTCTTGGACTGCTAGCGTTGTTAACAGTTGCAAGTGCAAACACTACAATAGTACACCCAGGATCCAAGCCCAAAACCATATGGTGGATTGGGCCGGAATGGCAAAAAACGAACGAATGGAAACGAATACGACGGAAGAATCTATGCCGTCCCAGACGCTACTTCCTCGCCGCGGCAGAATGTTCAACCTACAGTGAACATGCACTTCTCGGCCGGCAGAATGTTTAATCACCAGATTAAACAGATTACTCTGGACATATAAAGGCAACAAAATTAGGTAGAATTAGGAAATTAATAAGAATTAGTATTACACATAAAATGTAGAACAGGTCAACTAGAATAAGCATTTAGCAACTGCAAGATAGCCAATAATAGTATGCATATAAAATGCAAAATAATCAAAGGTCAGGAAATTAGAACTAGAACAAAACAATAGAATACGTCATGTTAAGTAATTGTATATAAACTTGTAAATATTATTAATTAAATCAGTATTTGAATGAAAGAGATTTTGTTCATCTACTCACGGTGGAGTGAGGCTATAGTCTACAATTGGTACGAGTGACGGCGTACCCCTCACAAACAAACCACCAACTATTCGCAGTCTCTTACCCGAGATTGTACAGATAGCATCTATGGTCCATGCCTAGACAAAACTGATGTTACCAGAATTCAGCGCATTCAAAACTCGTGTCTCCGCTTAATATTTGGCATTAAAAAATACGAACGTATCTCGTACAAGCTTAACCAGATCAATTGGCTCAATATGGAAAATAGAAGGTTGTTACATTCTAGCTGCCTGTTTCATAAAATCATTTCAAATAAAACTCCTTTATATTTATTTAATAAAATTAAACACAGATTTGAAATTCATAACCTTAATGTCCTTAATACACGAAAAAAAAATCTTCTATCAATCTCATCACATCAAACCAGCCTATTTAAACGATCGTTTTCATATAATATTGCATATATAATAACTCACTACCCGAATACTTAAAAATAATGACACAAAATAATTTTAAACAACATTTATTTATAATACTTTTGAATAAGCAGGCCACATAATTTTCTGTTTTGATTTACATAAGTACCTATGCATTTAAGTTATAAATTTTGATGCGACAAACCACCAAAACTAATTTAATTTAAATTTTCTTACTGGGTTAAGTGCAACAGCAGATGGTTGTTGTTTTTTTAAAAAAAAAAAAACCATCTGAACTTCGCCCTTTGGGTTTAGTAATGTAACATTACTTATTTTTCTATTTTATGTATCTTTAATTCTTTACCCAAATAAAGCCTATTATTATTGTATGTCGGCTCTTATCGATACTCAGGCCAAACCTGGTTAACTAACCGCACGGATCGGAATCAAGTAACAATTAGTTCTAGTAATAGATACATATACCTATATAAAATAAAGCTGTAAAAAAACATATGTACATATTATGTTTATTGTGTAGGTAAATGTTTGTTGTTTAGCTCGACGCATAGGTTGCACTCGAGTGGGTAATGTATTATTTGTGTTTTGTGCTAAGTGTGAGTGTATTGTGTGTTTGCGTTTGGGTGTATGTGAACGAGTTAGAGTTGTTAATGAACTTTCTGTAATGTTATGATAATGTTATATTATTATTATTATTATTATTATTATTATTATTCTGAATTGTGTCAAAAGGCCAATAAGTCCAGGGGTGTGCAGTTACAAAATACTTGTATTGAAAAGACAGTATTTGAAATACATTTGTATTTTGTATTTGATGTTTTTCCCTAAAGTAAGTATTTTGTATTTTGTATTTCAAATACTCTCTTATGAGTATTTTCAATTTTGCATTTGAAATACATTAATGTATGTATTTTGCCTACCGCAATGTTAACGATAGGTTCAGAGTAAATTCTAAGTACCTACACATTTTCAAGAACCTAGCTATAAAACTTTCCTAGAAACGTCTAACTAAATCTCCCAAAAAATACCCCGTATGCGTATAGGTATTTTTGTATTTCAAATATTGTATTTGTATTTTGTATTTTTAAAAATAATATAAAAGTATCTCGTATTTTGTATTTCAAATACATTTCTAGGAATATTTTGTAATTTGTATTTGAAATACGTTATTGCATTATTTTGCCCAGCCCTGCCGATAACAGAAAGGAATTTCAGTACGAACAATATGCTAAAATCCGTTCCTAAACATTATTGTTGAAAGAGAGAGAAGAAAGAAGAGCAGTCACAAAATGATATAAAGGGGAATCTATCAAAGGATCTAACGGGTCGACATTTGCGCCAATTAGTACTCTAGCGGTAGAGATAAAATGATGGCAAGAACATAGTGGATAGGTGTAGATTTTGGTTTTGAGAACGTCTTACAAAATAATGTTATTAAATTGTAGTTTAATTTTTATTTAGCGCTACCCCTGATTAAAAACTCAACGAATAACCCGAAGTGTAAAAGGAATTCTAAACCCTCATTCCTTACACATACGCAGCTTTCGCTAATTTTCACATTGTTACGGAACAATAACGCTTAGAGGATATAGCTGATGGTATTATATTTGTTACTTTCGCGCCTTTAAAGGACAAAGGAATTATCCTGCATAATCGAGCATTCTTTTTAATTTTTTCGTCGAACGAGTTTCAGAAACGATTTGGAAATGTCAAAGGTACTACTTAGTTTGACAATTTCAGAGATATCCACAATGCCGAAGATGAATACTTTTCGGATCAAGGAGATTCCATGAAATTAGAAAGCAGAGATCAGGTCAGAAATGTGTTTCATTTCTTTCATCTTAAATCGGAGGAGGAATGATTAAGCGATAAATTCCGTAGGAAAAAAGTTTCTTTTATCGTTAGGTATTTAAAGTTGCGTGTAAGTGTATCTCAAAATTTTAATGTAATCTCGCACATCCGAGCTTTTTACGTAATTTTTTTAAATATTTATCCGAAGATTCAAGTGTAGAGTGGCAGTTCAGATTTTGTCATCGTTGTAAAATTCCTTTCGCTCCTTCTTAAACATACCGTTATCTTCTATTTTGTTAAGCCTATTAAGACTATAAGACTTTTAATTAAAAATTGCAAAGGGTAATTTGAATTTCCTTATCCATAAAATTTTAATTGATTATACCCTTCTCAACAAAAAGCGCTATAAAAAGGGATACAAAATTACAAGATTATAATTTGAACGTAATCTAACTTCCTCGAGTACTAAATAAGAAGATTCGATTAATAAAGAAAAAAATATTTTGTTGGTACACCCTAAATTTTTTTCAAGTTCCGGACTTGGTTAAATTTGGATAGATATAAACAGCGTGTTTGCAGAATCCATTAACGAGGCGATAGCAATTCTCTATAATCTAATGAAACTGGAACTTTGTGTTATAAGGCTCGGAGAAGGATAATCTCCAAACAAAGGAAGTAGCAACATAACAAATATACATGTAACAGATACAGAAGGCCGACATAATAATGAATTTGTTGGCACGGTCCGGACCGCATAGGGTGGGTCGATAAGTTCACCCCGCTTTGCGCGCACTGCGCTCTGGTTCTCGCACTTCTGCAGAAAACGGCGCGATAAACACACAAACGCAAGCCAGGAATATGGCAACAAATCCAAACGACGGCGTGTACAATTACGACGTTTATTTTCTTGTGTAGTGTTAAAAATGTAAGTAATAAGTGAAAAAGTTAGTGTGTCCAAAAATATCGCAATGTAACGATCTGAAGGGTATGACCGAATTTTACACTTATACTGTAAGATTTTTTTGATAAACTTTAATAGTTTTCTTAGAGCTTTAATTTTAGGTGCCGGGACCTGGTGGACATCTGCTAATCACGGGACAAACAGAATACATGGGGCAAGTGTTAGCTGCTCTCGCCGTCTCTTTGGGACCCTTCGCCGCGGGACTCGGCAAGGGATATAGTTCACCAGCGATAGCGTCGTTACAACAACGTGACAATGATGCGTTTCCTGTTAATGGTCAGCAAGCATCATGGCTAGCTAGTTTATCATTATTGGGTGCATTGTTTGGTGCACCTTTGGGGGGTGCGGCTGTACGATGGGGTAGGCGCCGTACCTTAGTGTTAGCGGGTGTACCTCTTTCGGCATGTTGGGTTTTGGTAGCGTTAGCGACTAGAGTCGAGGTTATGGCATTCGCGGCTTTTGTTAGTGGTTTTTTAGTTGCAATTGTACAACTTGCAGCTCAAGTATACGTAAGTGAAATTTCGGCACCGGCGGTACGCGGAGGATTAAGTGCCCTTTTAAAAATTGCAGGTCACGTTGGGGTGCTTGTAGCTTTTGCTGCAGGTGCAATTTTAGATTGGAGACAACTCGCTGGATTAATGGCAGTTGCACCTGGTGCTATGTGTATCGCCGTCTGGCGACTACCCGAAAGTCCAGGTTGGCTCGTATTACGCGGTTGCGACGAAGAAGCTGAACAAGCTTTACAATGGTTAAGGGGGAAAACCGTAGATTTACATTTAGAACTGGGGATATTAAAAGCTCACGTGCTTTCTCGTGCCGTTCCTTCCAATCCGATGTTACTATTAAGAACACTTCGAGGACCGGCTTTAATTGCGTGCGGTTTAATGTTTTTTCAGCGTTTTTCGGGTGCAAACGCCTTCAACTTTTACGTCGTAAGCGTTTTTAGACAAACTTTTGATGGAACAAATCCACACAGCGCCGCCATAGCGGTTGCCATTGTCCAGTTGTTATCAGCTCTTTTGTCTGGCCTTCTGGTGGACCGCGTCGGTCGACTTCCATTACTCGTCGGTTCTAGCGTGTTAATGTCGCTTGCGTTAGCGTCTTTCGGATCATTTGCATATTACCAAAGCGCACATAGCGTAGCTATACCGCAGCTAGACTGGATACCGCTTTTGTGCGTTCTTGTGTTTACAGTCGCTTTCTCATTAGGAATTAGTCCGATATCGTTATTATTGGTAAGTGAACTATTTCCACTAGAGCACCGTGGTCTAGGTACCGCTCTTGCAACGGCATTCAGTTATTTATGCGCCTTTATCGGTGTAAAAACGTTTGTCGATTTTCAGGTGTTACTGGGTTTACACGGTGCTTTTTGGTTATATGCTGCCATATCCGTATGCGGTTTATGCTTTGTTGTTTGTTGTGTACCGGAAACAATGGGTAGAGATCTCAATGACATAGATACGGATAGGTGACTTCAAGCAAATGACATCAGAAGTCACGCGCACAAATTTAACGTAATTGTACCAACCAAAATGCCTGAATGTTGCCCTAAGGATAAACTCGTAAGAATTTTAGAAGTTTGAATTTTTAAAGTATAAACATAGCAAAGAAAAGCTTTAATTTTGTGCTTACACTATATTATACTTTAGGGTAAACTAGATAACGCATTAAATTTAATAGAAACTCTCATTATAACATAGAAATTTATAATTAAATTGAACGTAAACGTGTGTTCATGGATAGAATACTTTTTATTCTGACCGAAGAATCTTCAAGAACTTTATTTGTAGGCAAATTCAGAAATTGAAACCAATTTACATTAAAGCAATGTCGAAAGAATAATAATGCTTCTTCCAAAATATATTTCCCAAAGTCTCTTTCTGTAGCATTTTTCTATTCAGGTTTAGGGATATTGATTAACCTCCTTTAAGTATACATTCACTTTTCATAATACATTGGAAAGCAAACTCTAACATGAAAACCCGAAAATACATCTATGTTTACTTCTATTATTATCTGCGTACCTAATGAATATGTTGGTTTAAAAGCGGCAATTTCCGATGATGAATATTATTGTGGTTTTATCAATTTTGGGTTTAATTGCCCCAAAGCTGTTTTGACCTACGTATGTTGAAATGAAAACTTTATTAATATTTTAAGAGAAAACCCGTCGGATTTCTGAAAATCTAACCAAAATAATCCTATTAATCAGTGTTTACATTCCAGTATCTCAATTTGTAGTGTTAGTGGAATGTTTTAAGCACTCTCAGACAAGGAATCTTTCCGTTTACTTTTTGTTCATTCTAGATTCATTTCGCTGAACTAAAATACGTTCTTGTTTACCTTTGAAGGTTGTATTCAATTCAAGGCAATATTCCACTAACAGCTTTGTGTACTTCAACCACCCTCACACGGACCAACATAAAGCGATCTATGAGTAGCATCCGGTTACCTGAAAGTACATCACTTTACTGTGTGCGCAGTTGATAACATTTTCCAGACCAAAACAGAATTTGTTGTTGTTTTAAAGATTACATAACTCGTCATTTATTAACGCTTAAAATTTGGATACCAGAGACCGTTAAGTATTCGATTCTAGGTTATTTGTAAAATTGATTTTTCATTATGTTTCATTAATTGTTTAATTTGGAGATTGTCCTAAGACTTTTTTGTATTTGAAGTGAATCAATTCTAAAGATGTCATAGCATATAATAATGTCTCGTTTGGTGCAACATTCATCTTCTTCACATACTGTCTCCTTTGGCTACCATCATGGCCTAATTGATCTTGCAGCTGTGAATAATTCATTGCAACCACACCTGTACCATTCTCTCAAATCGTTCGTCTTCTTCCTATAATTGTACTGACTTGTATCTGTTTCTGTATTATATGTATTTTTGTAGCAGCATCCAACGTCACATGGCCATAGACCAAATACTCCTTCATAATTCTAACTGCCAAAAGCTTTGTTATACCAACATCTGTCTTTAAAAATCCATGCGTAACATTACGTTGCCATTATAACATGACACCGGAAATTCTTAATCTTTCCCAGTGTGAAAGATAACCAAAGGTTAACTTTCCTTGTACGCTATATTTTTATAAACAGAAGCTTCTAAGTTTCGTTAAATTTTATGTTTTCTACTAGAAGTAATGAACACATCGAAAGTAACGCTATAAACGTACGTTCAAATAAACATCATTTACACATTAGTATAATTTTATTTGCCATTCGTTTGGAGGAATAATGATTACTTCCTCAACTAAACTCCATCAAAAAGTACGTGGAAAATTTTAGCGGGAAGTTACAAATTTTTGCTCCACAGCATTGGTTTGATCCGAAGCATTAGCGTTAGCCGAACATAACTGATTTTTTGACGTCCTCTAAATGATTTATTAATTACGTTGTCCATAATCTGTACGGAATTTAATATTGCAAATCAACATTTTTACCATTGCTATAATATTTATAATATAAATATGAGTATTGGTATATCTTTCCACTTGTAATAACTTTGAAGTTTTTATTTGAAAATTTAGAAAGAATGCCTATTGGGACATTTGGTACATCCAAAAATACTTATATAATTTACATATGACTATAAGTATATTTTTAGGCACGGTTTAGTGAATCCTTTGGCAATTTCTGGAGTAATGTTTGACTCTCTAGCCCAGTATTAAAAGCATTATAATCAAGTGTTACTTAGAATAGTAGTCTATCATTTGAATCCTGTATATTGTATAAGCGTTGCGTATACAGGGTGTAGATTTGGCCGATGTATTGGGATTTCAATGTAAAAATCTTAAGGAGGGGTTTAATTGTCCTAAGTAATAAAAATTTCATAATCGCACTCCCATATAAAAGCCATGTTAAAATTGGACTTTGACAACTCGCTCTGATCATAGTTTTGCTCCGATCATGGAGTTTTATGTCTCAAAATGACCCTAAGAACATGCCACGGCTCATATGCCTAGTTTTAGCAAAAAGTATAATGTTTCAAGCTGTCTAGGATGTGTCAAAGTGAGACAGATACTGTTTTCTTGCGATATTTTGCGATTCTTTCAAAGTTACAATAGAAATAGCATATCCCAATGCGATATCGATAGGCATAACTGCCGTGAGGGTTGATTGGGGTCATTTTCAGATATAAAAGTCAACAATCCGACCAATACAGTGGCCACAGTGAGTTTTCCAAAAAATGAAGTCCGAGTATTTTCCAATGGCGAGTGAACTTTTGGCGAGTAGCAGGAAAAATTGTCGTTCCATCACAACTCTTTACCTCAGGCTAAATTTCCTCGTAAATTGCTCTCATTATTCGAAAATTTCGGAATTCATCAAACAAATTCGTAGAGATTTCTTCAGTGGAATGGGCCAACGTAAACCAAGATCGGTGCGTGCAGGTAAAAGAAAGGTGGCTAAGAAGAACACCAAACTGGGCAGACGTAAGAGAGCGTTGGAGGCCTTCAACGCGATAGAAATCAGGGTCAATATTGGATCGAAAAAAGTTCTTGAACCCCCCCTTAATATTCGATTATTTGTTTCCCTAATTATTTTAGACTAAAAGTCTATTTAACTTTTTTGTAGATTAAAAAATCATGTAGTTTGTTTTTAAGCACGAAGAAAAATTGAAAATTAAAAGTGAAACAATAGTTGTTTGTCTGTCAATGGCGCATGACGAGAGTTTCATGATAGGGTTAGGGTATTGTTTAGCGGCTGAAGGTGGCTTATTTCAGCATTTAATAAGCTATAGTTACCATTAAGATTCGTTAAATGAAGTTATTTTATTTATTTAGCATTATTAATTAAACGATTTTAGTTGCATTGTTTAACTTTTTTTATTAAATTAATACCTGACAACATTTTCAAGGCATCACCGATTTTTGAAAAAGTGGAAATTTTTATTTGCCTAAATATTTGCTTTCTGAAAAATTCAAAATAAAAATAAGAATCATCAGTCGGTTCAGAAATTTTGTCTCTACAAAAAAGTTAAATAGACTTTTTGTCTAAAATAATTAGGGAAGCAAATAATCGAATATTAAGATTTTTTTTACGTTGAAATCCCTATGGTGTATCGGCCAATTCTACACGCTGTATATTAACTTAGCCCTAGTTTCACCATCCTAGCATTGGAGGATACATTCGCCCTTCTCTTGACATACAGATTTACTCTAAAGCTGCGATTATGAAATATATTCAAAGCCCTAAAGTAACTAAAAATTGGCTATATTCATACCGTAGATATCTCATTTTTTGTTCTAATTTTTTCGTGACATCAATAATGGTTTATTTTCCAATGTGATTCTGATATTACCATGATTTTGCTTCATTCTCTTACATTTCTAGATAGCTTTTATAGGCGGCGTATTTTCGAAAGGTTTTGGACGAGAATTTCTTTGTTTATTATCTATTAATTAATTTAAACTGGTCTTCAAACACTTAGACTAGTTTCTTAAAAAAACGCTCGGACAGATCGATTCTTGATTTTTGGGGGACAACTTTTGATGTTAAATTTGACAATGACACATCAACCCCCCAGCCCCAGCAACCCCTAACTCAAGAATTTAAATAGGGAGAAGGGGTTGAGCGACCTCTCATTTGAAGCGTCTTTCAATTTTTTATGCGACAGCATGGCCGAAATTAGTTTTATTCAATTTTTAGAGAAGCAAGAGACCTTTAAAATGAGGGTCACTCGACCGTAATTTTTGTTTTTGTTGGGGGTTGTTGGGGCTAGGGGGTTGACCTGATCAGGTCAAATTTCACATCAAAATGTGCCGTTCAAATGATCAAAGGTGGCGAGTTTTAGGATTTTTCCTAAACAACACTCCCACCTTAGTTAATCTAGATTCTAGAGGGTGATTTTCATGGGGACGAAAAGAGAATTGAATAAAACTAACTAAACTAAAATAGAGAATTGAAAGACGCGCTTCAAATGAGGGGTCGCTCGACATCTTTTCTCTATTTAAATTCTTGAGTTAGGGGTGCTGGGGCTAGGGGATTGATGTGTCAATGTCAGGTTGTCACCCATCAAGAATCGACCTGCCCGAGCGTTTTTTTAAGAAACTAGTGTAAATGTCCCAAAACAGGCGTGTTTCCTTTTCAATGGCCCACCCTTATACGATCGAGACTATGTCATGCAAATTCGTAACGAGTCTTTCTTTTTTAAACGTCATCTTTGAGCTTTTTTTGAGGTTTACATGCCGTTTACTGCTTATTTTAGTGCCAACTCGGCGGTTTTCGTCGCATAAATTGTGGCCCAATCATCCACGCTTGTTATAATTTTGTTTTTTACCGCACTCATATTTCATCTCTCGCCGGTTTAGAAATCATGCTTAACTGACATGTGTAGATATATTACCGAATTTCAGGAATCATATCAAGTCGATCTACACTTCAATTAACCTTCCTTTTAGTCGTTTATTACAATTGCGAATTAAAAATAGGATCGCTGTCCACTCATAAAATATTTCCATAAATATTGGAAGCTAAATGAAACTTTCTTTGGTAAAAGTTTGTTACAGCTTTTAATTTTTCTTAAAAACTGACGCAAAAATCCATCTGGGGATTTCTCCCTAGTCCCTGCGTTGTTCTTTTATATACCTTCCTATACCATGTCGCACAATTACCTAAAGTTTATGAATATGATTAGGTTCTACATTTACAAACGTTCCATCAATGCGTCATTTTTACGTTATTAATTAGTTACGCTCAAGGATAGGGTCACGAGCTCACGACCTTCAGCACATCCATCGCCATATTTTGTTGGAAAACTTCCAAACCCGACATAGTTTGCTCTTTCGTATTTTTCGAATTTGCGTGACGGAACGTTTGTGCGAAAACATCAATTTTATTACGACAGGAACAAATTCAGAACCTCCCCATTTATATCTACTCATAAAAAATATCATACTTTTAAGTATATGTAATTACTAATTAGTTGTTGTCGTTTTTAAGGTTGGTTTGCGCTTTTTATTACATATGTACATTATACATATGAAATAGTTGAGTTAAAATGCAATTCGCAGTTATTTCATTTTTTTCGATATATTACCACCAACGAAGACAAACTACGTCCTATTTACGAAATACGTCTGTTTTGTAGTTGATCAGGTTATATATACGTGAACTGTATAAATAATATATTTTTCCACTTTCCTAAAATTTATCTATCTAAAATGTTTATTCCTTTGATGTACGTTTGGAAGGAAACCTAGAAACATATATCTACGAAAATAATTCCATTCAAGTCATTTTTGATATTGCTTTCAGTTTCTATTTGTGTAAAAATTCTATATTCGAGTAAATGTTGATGAAATTTTATTACGAGCTTTCTTTTCAGTTTCTCCTACTATGAACAGGAAAGAAAGAACATTTTTAAGTTATATAGGCCGTTAATGTCAACAGCACTCTTTCATTTTATCTTTTTCATTTATTTCATAAGTGTGGAAGAAAGTGTCTGTTATTGTATGCAATTTTCTTAATTATGCTAAAAGTAAAGAGATAATATTTTATGACACTAAATTACAGTCCACTAACTCATTTTTTCTTTTCGTAATGGCTGTAATCGCGTACATTTATGGAACTAATCCGATGGGTAAAACTTTTAGATATATGTAAATTGCAAAAGTATTGTTTTCTAATAAAATGTTATATAGGTTACTGATTTGTCATTTGCTGACAGACGCCTTTTTTATAGACCATAAATATTTACATAGTTTTTATGGTTCAGTGCAGAAAATGGCTTCGGCGTCGATCAAAAACGATCCAATTGGTTGTAAATGCTTTATAAGCATAATTTTGGTTCTATTTCACTTTATATTTCTATTTGTATGTAATAAACTGAAATTATACTAAAAGCGTGGAAGTAGTAACATTAAGAACTTATAATGAAATATTAATGCAACTACCATTATGAGATATAGTCTTCCAAAAATAAATGTAGATATATTTTTTATACAAGGTTTAAAGAGAGAGTGTATAAATAGCACCTAACAAGTTTGGGAGATGATTTTTGTTAAGCGCAACCCTATACTTAATCATTAGATAAATAATTCTCAAGATAAAACCTTTTACGTAAATCTGCGTTTCCCCCAACTCTATTATGTGTTTTGTACTAGAACTATAACTTATCATCTTTGTGGCACTCATTAATTATGGTAAGGAAAATAAATGATCAACCCCCCACCCCCTCCCATGTCAACAAAATCAAACCATTAATTGAAAATGTGATTAATGAAAGGTTTCCCTGTGGCAAAAAGCCGTAAAACAATGTAATTAAATTTCATATAAAGTTTATCCTTGTAACAATCTTATTTATATACGTTACTAACTTTAGTAGATTAACCCCAAAAAGCCAAAATAAGGATTGTACACGTGAAACAATAATTAAACGTGATGTCCACGTTAACAAATAATTTAATTATTGCGTGCGATTCAGAAAACACGCTATTTGCAATCAAACACTTCTGTATATCGTGTAATGAACATTATTTAAACACCAGTTCAACAATAAATGTAAGTACGTCTATGCCGAAAGGGCATTTGGCAGATTTAGACGTAAACACTAACACCTTTAATACTGGAGATAGCACAAAGGATTGTAAATTCTTCTTAATTACCGCAAGGGTGGATCCAAGGGGTCATTTTTTGTTTGACGAATTCATTCGACTTTAGGAAAAAAAAATTATGTGTTGTGGAAGGCCTATTGTGATCGTGAATTGAAACATAGCGACGATCTATCTGTTGCGGAAATGTTTAGAATGTGCGACTGAGACGTTTACCCTAATTGTAACCTATTGTTTACGCATTTTCTTAAGTTTGCCAATTAGCATCCCTTCTGCACAAAGAAGTTTTTCAGCCCTGCGTCGGCTGAAATGGGGGCTCAGAAGCCACATGACCCAAGATCGTCTCGTGGGACTAGCACTGCGATACCTGAAATGAATATTAGATAAATTCGCGAAGTCAAAAAATCAACGTTGTTACATAATTATTTAAATATGTATTCTATTTATAAACCGTGTTAATTAATAATTTTTTATTTTTCAATATTTCGCTGATCAGTTTATCAGCTGCATCAGGAAATAAAAGATTAGAAGGAACATTTACATTTACAATTGAACTCATGAAAAATACTTACAATAAAGTTAATTAAATGATGCGATTGCCTTGGAACGATAACCCATAAAAGTAACATTATTTCTCTACGTGATATTAAATTAATAAACACATAGATTATTACAATAATAGCAATAAGGGATATATTGAAACTTGAGGTAAAAAATGAAACAATCGGTCGATAACTAAATTTACACAGATTAAAAATTTTTTATTTATATCATTTTTATAAAATAATTATTGATCAAAAACAAAGGTACTGTTGGTAGCTAATTTTGATTCATGGAATCATGGGGCTCGGGGCTCTTTACGTGAAAGGGGCCATTTTTAAACCCATCGATTCATCGAAATTATTTTACACGATAAACATTAAACCCCATTAGTGCATAAGGTTTATGGGAGACATTGTACAACGATTTTTTGCTTCATTAGGATAGTAGTGGGACTCGAAACCAAAATCAAAAACAAAAACAAAAAAAAGTTTATTCTAACAAAAGTTATAGACCGTCCCTTTAAGGGGACTGTATGCTCAGAAGTTCCTACAAGGTATGATCCATTCAAACCTATTCAGCCGCATACTGTCTGATAAAATTGTCGGAACATCATCTTCTCGAGCCCAATACATTCTCTTGTTAGTGTATTTTCCGTAACCAGACAATAGCAGACCACCAAAGAAAACGTACAACTCCTCTTTGGTTAAGTTTAAGGGTTGATTTGGCTTTTTCCCAAAGCATGTACATTCCTTTGCTCTATAATGTGCTTCAAAATGTTGTCGTTGAAAAAAAGGGAAAAGAATTCTACAGATGACTGTTTATTGTGCACATCCTCTTGTGGACCTTTGGCCAGGCAGTGAGTATTCAACGCAAAGTGAGGTTCCCGTTCGTCCCATTTGATTTCTTCTTTCTTTGGTGGCTCTCTTTTATTAGTTGTGGTAGTAGCTGATTTGTTCTTCTTCGCTAGTTTTCTCTTCTTTGCTCCTTGTTCCTCTGGTAAGGTAGATTTTGGCTGTACAAAAGATAGGAGAGGCAGGTCATCATCACTTGAGTCTTGCATGTCGTAAGGTGAACTTTCTGGCTGATCTGAACTTGTTCCAGGTTGTAAGTTATGATATAAAATAACCTCAGCTTCCGATTGCAACATTACACGACCTAAATGGTTGACATTTCCCTCATGCTCGTCATCTGAACGATCGGTTTCCTGTCCGTCGTCGGGTGGACCAATGTAAATATCCGCAGAATCGATATCCGAATCTTCTAGAGCTGCTATCAATTCATGAAGAGGCAGGCTGGAATAATAATTGATTTTCAAGAAAAGTAGTCATTATGCGCACCGTCCCTTTAAAGGGACACGAGCTTTAGGGCCCAATTAAGTCACATTAGAATGAACAAATGATCTCAGTGTGTTAATAATGCAATATTACAGTACTTTAGCAATATTCTAAGATAACAAGTTGACACTTCTAACCTATGAATTGTCCATAATTTCAAATAAACTTGCCCTCCGCGCCTTGTGCTGTACAAGCTTGGGTCCATTTTTGGAATACCTATCTAAAAAGCAGGAAGTGTATTTAACACACTAGAAGTCACCAATAAACACACACACTTCAAATACACATAAAAGCCGGTTTGAGATTAGGTTAGTCGTTGTACACGCCGACTAGAACCACAAATACCGCTGTTCCTTTTAAGGGACTATATACACTAATGGGTTAAAATAAAATCATATGAATACAAAATAAGTAAATAAATGTACCTACAAGTAAATAATTAGATAAATATTTTAAATAAACAAATACATTAATTTACTTTTTACTAAAAATATTTTAAAATCTAATGGGACCCGGGGCTATAGCCTCCCGTTAATCCGGCCCTGGAAATAATGTTACTTCTATGGATTATCGTTCCACATTGCGTACGTGGACGATAACCCAATAAATTCATTTCAACGTTCATTGTTCGTCAACCAGTGACTTTTGGACGCATTCGTATAATTATATTCACGATTTTAACTAATTACAACACTAATTGTTCCATCTGTATCTCTTCAAGGCAATCATCAATTAATTAACTTTATTGTAAGAATTTTTCATGAATTCAATTGAATATGTCAGAATGAAAGGCGCCCAAGTCCTACGAAGTGAACTGAGAAAAATCAAAAAAACTAAGGGGTAACTTTTTGAATTATCTTGGCTTTTTCTTTAAGTTCTACTCCATCAAAGTTACATGTTTTTAGATGACAAATGTAAAGAAAAAAGAGTGTCTAATCTAATTTTCGAACAATACCAAAAAAACTATCATATATATGGACTTTCATTCTCACATATCCAATTGTAAATGTAATTGTTCCTTCTAATCTTTTAGTTCCTGATGAAGCTCAATTAAAAGAAACCGTCGGTACGTCAAGGGTTCAAGTCTTGTTGGAGCAAAAAAAAAGTTAATGCCCCCCCCCCCCCCCCCCCGGATCCGCCCTTGAATTACCGAGCGACTTTAACATTTTTCGAAAATGTAGATACATACTAATAAGATAGAACCAAAGACCATATTGGTAGAACGTATCGCAGCTTTAGTTAGAGGGGAGAACTTGAAAATTACCAAAAATATTAATTGTGCAAAGGAGCGACTTTGATTATTTTTGAATTGTCATAAAATGTCATTTTGATCTTCTCGCTTAGTATTATTCATGTTAACCGCGAATCAATTAGAGGCCTGCCGTTAGTGTAAGTAGTTATTTAATGACATTTCACAGTGCAAGTCTTGTCTGCGTGCGCTGGGGTGGAAGATGCAAAAGTTGACTCCGTTCAGTACATATTTTGCTATATTTACAGTATCTACTATACAGAAATGTTTCTGTACTATTCAGGGTATTACCTTCCGCTTCTATCTTACGGTGTCGAGGTACAAGGTATTACCGTATAATCCGTAATATAGAGCAGATATCAGACGCACTTACAAGTTTGGGAAACTTGAACGGAATACACATTATTATTTCGTAACGCATTTGTCATTAAAACTCTTTCATTTCGTGCATAATAATTATTATTATTTAAAATTCACTTTAGGTTTAATTCCAATGAATCTGAGTGTTTGTTAATCCAAAAAAAAAATGACCAAAATTCTACGAGTACTAATATGTGACAATCATAGGTAATGTAAGACAACAATGATGAATGCATACGATTTAAATGACTGTCGTACAAAGAAAGTTAATGAAGATTCTTATTCGAAACGTTCATGAACACACACGAAGACAAAGACAAAAATGTACGTACCAATAGTTAGACTCGCATTTTATCGATTAGACTAAAAAAAATATACGTATAGCATTTGAAATGTTGGGTAGACAATAATAAGATTGATCGTTGCAATTTAGTTTTGAGGAAATATTTGTAACTGAATGAACACCAGCTATGAATTTTTATAATTGCAACGAATATCAATATTTCCATATCAAGAGACTATGAATATCTTATAATTAAAATAGGGTTGGAAAATTTTTAATTTATACATAGATTTTTGATGTTATGACAATAAATACGACAATATTATGTACAATAATTTTAAAGTAGTATAAATGTTACTCCATTTTTTTATTCACATAAATACCTATGTGGTCGTAGGAAATCTTTTATTTTCGATACGGGAAAAAATGGAAAAACATTTACAGTACATTCGAACGTTTAGGTGCTACTTAGAAAGCTTTAGCAAAGATAATCATATCGTATCTTTAAAAGATTTTACAAAAAAAAAACAACGCCATTGTTGGTCCTAATTACGAGCTCAAGAACCAGTAGTGACTTTATGACAATACTTTCTAGATTTAAGTAAGGAGCAATGTTATTTTCCAGGCGATGTGCAAAATATATATATATTATATGTATATCGTTTTTGACTTTGTAATAAGTCAACGATCGTTTTGTATGTCAGGCTTTACCTCTACCGCATAGCAGGTCTATGGTACTAATTTGTGATATTTTTAATGACTATTGTTTATAACTAGCTATTATCAAAATTTAGACTTTATACTTGTACCTACTTTATCAATTTGCTTTGACAATAATTTTCGATATAATATCCCTTTTATAATAGAGTACTTTATAAACAGAGAAGAAAACTTTATTAAGAAGGAATAAAATTTAAATTTATATAAAACTTTTGTTTTCACCTAAATGCTATTTTATTTTCAGATTTTCACGTAATCGTCTTTGTTTTCAGCTCAGGAAGTATCTTCAAATGAAAAGCATTTATAAATGGAACCACCAATAAAGCATTGTTGTATTGATTTCATTCAAGTTTCTTAATTAAGTTTTACAACGCGCCTAAAAGAGATTTTGGTGTTATATAATTACTTATAACAAAACAAACACAAATAAATAAGCAGTTTGAATAAAATGAAAGGACAAATACACACCACGGAGGTAAGTTTTCAATTCTAATTTTAATTAAATAATTTCATTTAATTAATTAATTTATAACTAACACATAATGGAAGTTATACTAAACATAACAAATTTTTAACGTTGAATAATCGAAGTAACGCGTTAAGTTGTTGATTATAAATAAATGCAATCAAAACAGATTTTTCTTTCCCACTGATGCTGAGTGTGAAATATCTTCATTTTCTTTCCTTTTAATTTCAAGAATAGAAAACAGTACAAAATCTTTTTCGCAAAAGTAAAGATTACCGTTTGAATTATACGCACGTTGGCGAAAAATCACAATTTTAATATAATGAAATACTTTTTCATGTTTTAGTTAGCATTGAAATAGTATATTAAAGTATAAGTGGATAAACAGGTCTTTAAAACACGCGCGAGTTTTCAAGCACGACGGCGTAGCCGGAGTGCTTGAAATAGAGCAAGTGTTTTAAAGACCTGTTTATCCACGAATACTTTACGCTATTTTTTTATTGGTTCACTTTGAATTCTGGTATTAAAATGGAAATAAGAACTAATAATGTGAAATGGTTGAATTCCTAATGTGAAATCAGTATACATTTCGTTGTCATGGAAATGAGAAAAACGGAAATTAATTTGCAATCTGTCATTTTATTTGACGTAACAAATTACTCCTGTCAGATCGATAACCAATAAGAATTCACGTTTTTCAAATTGGTGATGATGCCATGGCAACTTTAAAACACGCGCGTTTTTGAAAGTGCGATTTAAACACGCTGGGGCGTGGTTTAAAAGGCTAAAATAGGACACCAATAAAAAAACTACTTTTTCATGTTTTAGTTCGCACTGAGAAAGGTTTATTTCTGAAACCGAGAGTAGAGTTAAGTACTTAAAAATCTGTTCTTAATTTTATTCTTGTGACCCGTGTCTTTGCAATAGTAATTTCAGTAAAAAGAATGAAATATTATGGTAGAGAAACCGCAAAGTTTGTTTTCTAAGTACACCAAGAGGAGAAATAGTTATTACTTCAGCAAAGGATGTCATACGTTAAATTGATTCATTTTGTGGGTTCTAATTAGGCCAAGTTTTGAGTTTACCTTTATAAATATTGCTCAATCTCTCGCACTCTATATAGTCCGAATAAAATCCTTCTTCGTCTTCAAAGACTTATATAAAGCATTTAGTATGGTTAAATGATTCTCCACGAAAATTAGTTAAATACAAAGAAATGCTTTTAGTTGGGTAAAATGTTGACGATAAGGTTCTTTATTACTGCAACATATGAGATTCTAAGGTACGTTCTCTAACTTTCTTATGCCAAATGTCAAGAGCATTCATTAATTCGAACGTTATTTAGATGCCCAAAAACTTGACAAATGTTTTATACGAATTCTCCTCTGTTTTAATACAAGTACCTACGGTATGCGCCAAAATATACAGTAGGTACTGGCTTTCGTGCGGGTCGCATGCACAGGCCGGTGTGTGTGCGTGTTTTTGCATCACCATTATGTATTGCTAGTTGTGCAACGAACGTTGTGCTCTGTAGTTAGAAGTGACAATGGGTCTCACGACGGAGGAAAAAGTGTTGATAGTGGAATATTATTTTGGCTCGTACGGAAATGGTTATCAAGGCGGGCCAAGCTTAAAATTAGTGGCGGAACAATATCGTGAACACTTTAATAAGGCGGCACCAAGGAACACAGTTATGCTCTCTAGTGTCTATCAGGTGTCACAATCACCAAAGGACCAAAGCGAAATCTTCAACGACCACCCCTGAAATTAAACATCAGCAATATGTTACTTCGACGATTGTTTAAAAACTGAGGTGGATTTCCGTGCCGAATACAGGTTGGACAACGATTAATGGAGCAATCTTAGGATTGTGCAAGATTTTTCGCCATGGTATACGAGAATCCAGATTTCTTACTCAACGTGTGGTTCTCCGATGAAGTCACATTCGCTTGGACGGTTTAATCAATCGCCAAACATCTCGCTTTCTTGATTTCGAGAGGCTAGACGTTATCGTCCAGAAACCGCTACATAGTGTGACGCTTTGGTGTGCAGTGTCAGGAAACGGTATGCCAGGTCCGTATTTCATTGAGGATGATGATGGTATAGCTCTTACTGTTATCCAAGAATGTTATAGGAACATGGTTGGTCATGATCTAAGAAAGTTTTGTCGTGCCAAGAACATTAGATGAATAGACAGTGGTTCCAACAAGACGAGGCGACCTGCCACACTGCTCGACAGTCTGCAAGAAACCTTTGCTGGACGAATCATTATCCGCGGGACTGAGTTACCCTACCCATCACATTCCCCCGATATGACACCACCTGATGCGTACGTGTGGGGAAAGTTAAAGGAGAAAATTTTCAGCTGCCCAGATCCCCCAAAACTGTGCCTGCATTACGTCAGAAGTTCGTCTCGCTTTTGAGAACTCTGAAGCAACCTATGTTTCAAAATCTGCGTGATTGTTATCACAAATCACTTTTGTTAGTGGTTTGTGATTGTTATGAACGCACAATGAAGCAGATTTTGAACATTTACACTACAGTATCATCCCGATAACTAAATAATAACAATAACAGTAATATAGTTTTCCAGTACTGTATATTTTGGCGTATCCTGTATAACTATTGTATTATTCTTTTGATCTTCTGAAAATAATTGTATTAAGAGAATGAACAATGCAATCCAAAATACTGATCGAAGAAAATTATTGATTTCCAAACGTGACTACCTTGCCCCTCGCCCCATCCAAATTATGCATGTTGATGAAATTTTATTACGAGCTTTCTTTTCAGTTTCTCCTACTATGAACAGGAAAGAAAGAACATTTTTAAGTTATATAGGCCGTTAATGTCAACAGCACTCTTTCATTTTATCTTTTTCATTTATTTCATAAGTGTGGAAGAAAGTGTCTGTTATTGTATGCAATTTTCTTAATTATGCTAAAAGTAAAGAGATAATATTTTATGACACTAAATTACAGTCCACTAACTCATTTTTTCTTTTCGTAATGGCTGTAATCGCGTACATTTATGGAACTAATCCGATGGGTAAAACTTTTAGATATATGTAAATTGCAAAAGTATTGTTTTCTAATAAAATGTTATATAGGTTACTGATTTGTCATTTGCTGACAGACGCCTTTTTTATAGACCATAAATATTTACATAGTTTTTATGGTTCAGTGCAGAAAATGGCTTCGGCGTCGATCAAAAACGATCCAATTGGTTGTAAATGCTTTATAAGCATAATTTTGGTTCTATTTCACTTTATATTTCTATTTGTATGTAATAAACTGAAATTATACTAAAAGCGTGGAAGTAGTAACATTAAGAACTTATAATGAAATATTAATGCAACTACCATTATGAGATATAGTCTTCCAAAAATAAATGTAGATATATTTTTTATACAAGGTTTAAAGAGAGAGTGTATAAATAGCACCTAACAAGTTTGGGAGATGATTTTTGTTAAGCGCAACCCTATACTTAATCATTAGATAAATAATTCTCAAGATAAAACCTTTTACGTAAATCTGCGTTTCCCCCAACTCTATTATGTGTTTTGTACTAGAACTATAACTTATCATCTTTGTGGCACTCATTAATTATGGTAAGGAAAATAAATGATCAACCCCCCACCCCCTCCCATGTCAACAAAATCAAACCATTAATTGAAAATGTGATTAATGAAAGGTTTCCCTGTGGCAAAAAGCCGTAAAACAATGTAATTAAATTTCATATAAAGTTTATCCTTGTAACAATCTTATTTATATACGTTACTAACTTTAGTAGATTAACCCCAAAAAGCCAAAATAAGGATTGTACACGTGAAACAATAATTAAACGTGATGTCCACGTTAACAAATAATTTAATTATTGCGTGCGATTCAGAAAACACGCTATTTGCAATCAAACACTTCTGTATATCGTGTAATGAACATTATTTAAACACCAGTTCAACAATAAATGTAAGTACGTCTATGCCGAAAGGGCATTTGGCAGATTTAGACGTAAACACTAACACCTTTAATACTGGAGATAGCACAAAGGATTGTAAATTCTTCTTAATTACCGCAAGGGTGGATCCAAGGGGTCATTTTTTGTTTGACGAATTCATTCGACTTTAGGAAAAAAAAATTATGTGTTGTGGAAGGCCTATTGTGATCGTGAATTGAAACATAGCGACGATCTATCTGTTGCGGAAATGTTTAGAATGTGCGACTGAGACGTTTACCCTAATTGTAACCTATTGTTTACGCATTTTCTTAAGTTTGCCAATTAGCATCCCTTCTGCACAAAGAAGTTTTTCAGCCCTGCGTCGGCTGAAATGGGGGCTCAGAAGCCACATGACCCAAGATCGTCTCGTGGGACTAGCACTGCGATACCTGAAATGAATATTAGATAAATTCGCGAAGTCAAAAATCAACGTTGTTACATAATTATTTAAATATGTATTCTATTTATAAACCGTGTTAATTAATAATTTTTTATTTTTCAATATTTCGCTGATCAGTTTATCAGCTGCATCAGGAAATAAAAGATTAGAAGGAACATTTACATTTACAATTGAACTCATGAAAAATACTTACAATAAAGTTAATTAAATGATGCGATTGCCTTGGAACGATAACCCATAAAAGTAACATTATTTCTCTACGTGATATTAAATTAATAAACACATAGATTATTACAATAATAGCAATAAGGGATATATTGAAACTTGAGGTAAAAAATGAAACAATCGGTCGATAACTAAATTTACACAGATTAAAAATTTTTTATTTATATCATTTTTATAAAATAATTATTGATCAAAAACAAAGGTACTGTTGGTAGCTAATTTTGATTCATGGAATCATGGGGCTCGGGGCTCTTTACGTGAAAGGGGCCATTTTTAAACCCATCGATTCATCGAAATTATTTTACACGATAAACATTAAACCCCATTAGTGCATAAGGTTTATGGGAGACATTGTACAACGATTTTTTGCTTCATTAGGATAGTAGTGGGACTCGAAACCAAAATCAAAAACAAAAACAAAAAAAAGTTTATTCTAACAAAAGTTATAGACCGTCCCTTTAAGGGGACTGTATGCTCAGAAGTTCCTACAAGGTATGATCCATTCAAACCTATTCAGCCGCATACTGTCTGATAAAATTGTCGGAACATCATCTTCTCGAGCCCAATACATTCTCTTGTTAGTGTATTTTCCGTAACCAGACAATAGCAGACCACCAAAGAAAACGTACAACTCCTCTTTGGTTAAGTTTAAGGGTTGATTTGGCTTTTTCCCAAAGCATGTACATTCCTTTGCTCTATAATGTGCTTCAAAATGTTGTCGTTGAAAAAAAGGGAAAAGAATTCTACAGATGACTGTTTATTGTGCACATCCTCTTGTGGACCTTTGGCCAGGCAGTGAGTATTCAACGCAAAGTGAGGTTCCCGTTCGTCCCATTTGATTTCTTCTTTCTTTGGTGGCTCTCTTTTATTAGTTGTGGTAGTAGCTGATTTGTTCTTCTTCGCTAGTTTTCTCTTCTTTGCTCCTTGTTCCTCTGGTAAGGTAGATTTTGGCTGTACAAAAGATAGGAGAGGCAGGTCATCATCACTTGAGTCTTGCATGTCGTAAGGTGAACTTTCTGGCTGATCTGAACTTGTTCCAGGTTGTAAGTTATGATATAAAATAACCTCAGCTTCCGATTGCAACATTACACGACCTAAATGGTTGACATTTCCCTCATGCTCGTCATCTGAACGATCGGTTTCCTGTCCGTCGTCGGGTGGACCAATGTAAATATCCGCAGAATCGATATCCGAATCTTCTAGAGCTGCTATCAATTCATGAAGAGGCAGGCTGGAATAATAATTGATTTTCAAGAAAAGTAGTCATTATGCGCACCGTCCCTTTAAAGGGACACGAGCTTTAGGGCCCAATTAAGTCACATTAGAATGAACAAATGATCTCAGTGTGTTAATAATGCAATATTACAGTACTTTAGCAATATTCTAAGATAACAAGTTGACACTTCTAACCTATGAATTGTCCATAATTTCAAATAAACTTGCCCTCCGCGCCTTGTGCTGTACAAGCTTGGGTCCATTTTTGGAATACCTATCTAAAAAGCAGGAAGTGTATTTAACACACTAGAAGTCACCAATAAACACACACACTTCAAATACACATAAAAGCCGGTTTGAGATTAGGTTAGTCGTTGTACACGCCGACTAGAACCACAAATACCGCTGTTCCTTTTAAGGGACTATATACACTAATGGGTTAAAATAAAATCATATGAATACAAAATAAGTAAATAAATGTACCTACAAGTAAATAATTAGATAAATATTTTAAATAAACAAATACATTAATTTACTTTTTACTAAAAATATTTTAAAATCTAATGGGACCCGGGGCTATAGCCTCCCGTTAATCCGGCCCTGGAAATAATGTTACTTCTATGGATTATCGTTCCACATTGCGTACGTGGACGATAACCCAATAAATTCATTTCAACGTTCATTGTTCGTCAACCAGTGACTTTTGGACGCATTCGTATAATTATATTCACGATTTTAACTAATTACAACACTAATTGTTCCATCTGTATCTCTTCAAGGCAATCATCAATTAATTAACTTTATTGTAAGAATTTTTCATGAATTCAATTGAATATGTCAGAATGAAAGGCGCCCAAGTCCTACGAAGTGAACTGAGAAAAATCAAAAAAACTAAGGGGTAACTTTTTGAATTATCTTGGCTTTTTCTTTAAGTTCTACTCCATCAAAGTTACATGTTTTTAGATGACAAATGTAAAGAAAAAAGAGTGTCTAATCTAATTTTCGAACAATACCAAAAAAACTATCATATATATGGACTTTCATTCTCACATATCCAATTGTAAATGTAATTGTTCCTTCTAATCTTTTAGTTCCTGATGAAGCTCAATTAAAAGAAACCGTCGGTACGTCAAGGGTTCAAGTCTTGTTGGAGCAAAAAAAAAGTTAATGCCCCCCCCCCCCCCCCCCGGATCCGCCCTTGAATTACCGAGCGACTTTAACATTTTTCGAAAATGTAGATACATACTAATAAGATAGAACCAAAGACCATATTGGTAGAACGTATCGCAGCTTTAGTTAGAGGGGAGAACTTGAAAATTACCAAAAATATTAATTGTGCAAAGGAGCGACTTTGATTATTTTGAATTGTCATAAAATGTCATTTTGATCTTCTCGCTTAGTATTATTCATGTTAACCGCGAATCAATTAGAGGCCTGCCGTTAGTGTAAGTAGTTATTTAATGACATTTCACAGTGCAAGTCTTGTCTGCGTGCGCTGGGGTGGAAGATGCAAAAGTTGACTCCGTTCAGTACATATTTTGCTATATTTACAGTATCTACTATACAGAAATGTTTCTGTACTATTCAGGGTATTACCTTCCGCTTCTATCTTACGGTGTCGAGGTACAAGGTATTACCGTATAATCCGTAATATAGAGCAGATATCAGACGCACTTACAAGTTTGGGAAACTTGAACGGAATACACATTATTATTTCGTAACGCATTTGTCATTAAAACTCTTTCATTTCGTGCATAATAATTATTATTATTTAAAATTCACTTTAGGTTTAATTCCAATGAATCTGAGTGTTTGTTAATCCAAAAAAAAAATGACCAAAATTCTACGAGTACTAATATGTGACAATCATAGGTAATGTAAGACAACAATGATGAATGCATACGATTTAAATGACTGTCGTACAAAGAAAGTTAATGAAGATTCTTATTCGAAACGTTCATGAACACACACGAAGACAAAGACAAAAATGTACGTACCAATAGTTAGACTCGCATTTTATCGATTAGACTAAAAAAAATATACGTATAGCATTTGAAATGTTGGGTAGACAATAATAAGATTGATCGTTGCAATTTAGTTTTGAGGAAATATTTGTAACTGAATGAACACCAGCTATGAATTTTTATAATTGCAACGAATATCAATATTTCCATATCAAGAGACTATGAATATCTTATAATTAAAATAGGGTTGGAAAATTTTTAATTTATACATAGATTTTTGATGTTATGACAATAAATACGACAATATTATGTACAATAATTTTAAAGTAGTATAAATGTTACTCCATTTTTTTATTCACATAAATACCTATGTGGTCGTAGGAAATCTTTTATTTTCGATACGGGAAAAAATGGAAAAACATTTACAGTACATTCGAACGTTTAGGTGCTACTTAGAAAGCTTTAGCAAAGATAATCATATCGTATCTTTAAAAGATTTTACAAAAAAAAAACAACGCCATTGTTGGTCCTAATTACGAGCTCAAGAACCAGTAGTGACTTTATGACAATACTTTCTAGATTTAAGTAAGGAGCAATGTTATTTTCCAGGCGATGTGCAAAATATATATATATTATATGTATATCGTTTTTGACTTTGTAATAAGTCAACGATCGTTTTGTATGTCAGGCTTTACCTCTACCGCATAGCAGGTCTATGGTACTAATTTGTGATATTTTTAATGACTATTGTTTATAACTAGCTATTATCAAAATTTAGACTTTATACTTGTACCTACTTTATCAATTTGCTTTGACAATAATTTTCGATATAATATCCCTTTTATAATAGAGTACTTTATAAACAGAGAAGAAAACTTTATTAAGAAGGAATAAAATTTAAATTTATATAAAACTTTTGTTTTCACCTAAATGCTATTTTATTTTCAGATTTTCACGTAATCGTCTTTGTTTTTCAGCTCAGGAAGTATCTTCAAATGAAAAGCATTTATAAATGGAACCACCAATAAAGCATTGTTGTATTGATTTCATTCAAGTTTCTTAATTAAGTTTTACAACGCGCCTAAAAGAGATTTTGGTGTTATATAATTACTTATAACAAAACAAACACAAATAAATAAGCAGTTTGAATAAAATGAAAGGACAAATACACACCACGGAGGTAAGTTTTCAATTCTAATTTTAATTAAATAATTTCATTTAATTAATTAATTTATAACTAACACATAATGGAAGTTATACTAAACATAACAAATTTTTAACGTTGAATAATCGAAGTAACGCGTTAAGTTGTTGATTATAAATAAATGCAATCAAAACAGATTTTTCTTTCCCACTGATGCTGAGTGTGAAATATCTTCATTTTCTTTCCTTTTAATTTCAAGAATAGAAAACAGTACAAATCTTTTTCGCAAAAGTAAAGATTACCGTTTGAATTATACGCACGTTGGCGAAAAATCACAATTTTAATATAATGAAATACTTTTTCATGTTTTAGTTAGCATTGAAATAGTATATTAAAGTATAAGTGGATAAACAGGTCTTTAAAACACGCGCGAGTTTTCAAGCACGACGGCGTAGCCGGAGTGCTTGAAATAGAGCAAGTGTTTTAAAGACCTGTTTATCCACGAATACTTTACGCTATTTTTTTATTGGTTCACTTTGAATTCTGGTATTAAAATGGAAATAAGAACTAATAATGTGAAATGGTTGAATTCCTAATGTGAAATCAGTATACATTTCGTTGTCATGGAAATGAGAAAAACGGAAATTAATTTGCAATCTGTCATTTTATTTGACGTAACAAATTACTCCTGTCAGATCGATAACCAATAAGAATTCACGTTTTTCAAATTGGTGATGATGCCATGGCAACTTTAAAACACGCGCGTTTTTGAAAGTGCGATTTAAACACGCTGGGGCGTGGTTTAAAAGGCTAAAATAGGACACCAATAAAAAAACTACTTTTTCATGTTTTAGTTCGCACTGAGAAAGGTTTATTTCTGAAACCGAGAGTAGAGTTAAGTACTTAAAAATCTGTTCTTAATTTTATTCTTGTGACCCGTGTCTTTGCAATAGTAATTTCAGTAAAAAGAATGAAATATTATGGTAGAGAAACCGCAAAGTTTGTTTTCTAAGTACACCAAGAGGAGAAATAGTTATTACTTCAGCAAAGGATGTCATACGTTAAATTGATTCATTTTGTGGGTTCTAATTAGGCCAAGTTTTGAGTTTACCTTTATAAATATTGCTCAATCTCTCGCACTCTATATAGTCCGAATAAAATCCTTCTTCGTCTTCAAAGACTTATATAAAGCATTTAGTATGGTTAAATGATTCTCCACGAAAATTAGTTAAATACAAAGAAATGCTTTTAGTTGGGTAAAATGTTGACGATAAGGTTCTTTATTACTGCAACATATGAGATTCTAAGGTACGTTCTCTAACTTTCTTATGCCAAATGTCAAGAGCATTCATTAATTCGAACGTTATTTAGATGCCCAAAAACTTGACAAATGTTTTATACGAATTCTCCTCTGTTTTAATACAAGTACCTACGGTATGCGCCAAAATATACAGTAGGTACTGGCTTTCGTGCGGGTCGCATGCACAGGCCGGTGTGTGTGCGTGTTTTTGCATCACCATTATGTATTGCTAGTTGTGCAACGAACGTTGTGCTCTGTAGTTAGAAGTGACAATGGGTCTCACGACGGAGGAAAAAGTGTTGATAGTGGAATATTATTTTGGCTCGTACGGAAATGGTTATCAAGGCGGGCCAAGCTTAAAATTAGTGGCGGAACAATATCGTGAACACTTTAATAAGGCGGCACCAAGGAACACAGTTATGCTCTCTAGTGTCTATCAGGTGTCACAATCACCAAAGGACCAAAGCGAAATCTTCAACGACCACCCCTGAAATTAAACATCAGCAATATGTTACTTCGACGATTGTTTAAAAACTGAGGTGGATTTCCGTGCCGAATACAGGTTGGACAACGATTAATGGAGCAATCTTAGGATTGTGCAAGATTTTTCGCCATGGTATACGAGAATCCAGATTTCTTACTCAACGTGTGGTTCTCCGATGAAGTCACATTCGCTTGGACGGTTTAATCAATCGCCAAACATCTCGCTTTCTTGATTTCGAGAGGCTAGACGTTATCGTCCAGAAACCGCTACATAGTGTGACGCTTTGGTGTGCAGTGTCAGGAAACGGTATGCCAGGTCCGTATTTCATTGAGGATGATGATGGTATAGCTCTTACTGTTATCCAAGAATGTTATAGGAACATGGTTGGTCATGATCTAAGAAAGTTTTGTCGTGCCAAGAACATTAGATGAATAGACAGTGGTTCCAACAAGACGAGGCGACCTGCCACACTGCTCGACAGTCTGCAAGAAACCTTTGCTGGACGAATCATTATCCGCGGGACTGAGTTACCCTACCCATCACATTCCCCCGATATGACACCACCTGATGCGTACGTGTGGGGAAAGTTAAAGGAGAAAATTTTCAGCTGCCCAGATCCCCCAAAACTGTGCCTGCATTACGTCAGAAGTTCGTCTCGCTTTTGAGAACTCTGAAGCAACCTATGTTTCAAAATCTGCGTGATTGTTATCACAAATCACTTTTGTTAGTGGTTTGTGATTGTTATGAACGCACAATGAAGCAGATTTTGAACATTTACACTACAGTATCATCCCGATAACTAAATAATAACAATAACAGTAATATAGTTTTCCAGTACTGTATATTTTGGCGTATCCTGTATAACTATTGTATTATTCTTTTGATCTTCTGAAAATAATTGTATTAAGAGAATGAACAATGCAATCCAAAATACTGATCGAAGAAAATTATTGATTTCCAAACGTGACTACCTTGCCCCTCGCCCCATCCAAATTATGCAGAAAAAGTCGCAAATGATTGATGAAATTTCACCCACACGTTCGATTAATTGTTTCTGTGCACCCTAAAAAATTACCGGAAAGAATTAATGCTCTTATGAGATTATAAGTGATAGTTTTGCATTTATGGAAATCCTTTTGATAATCAAAAATTATCCTTTTGATCCTTTTGTTTTATAACCTGGTTCATAAAATTAACAACTTTTCTTGAACATGAAATCTTATCGAAATTTTTTAAAATCCAAGAAAAATATTAGTTGCGTATCTATCTATCTGTCCAAACCCATTTATATGGAACTATTCAGATAATGTTCCTTACAGCTCTACTGCTATGTCAGATTAAATATGTGCTTCCAAAATAAATCTCTTAGTCTGGCCCTGCACATACCATCTGATTAGTTACCGTATGTGTTTAGACAGTATAATAAGTATTACTTCCCGAGTAGGGAGTAAAAGGGAACTATTGTAGGTAATAGTGTAAAAAAAAAATTGACCTATGCAAATTTTACATCTCTGCGTTTCTGAATACGTAGATTCAAAAAATGAAAAAAAAATCCGTCTGTCGTCTGTAGTCTGTCCGTGCGTACACTCTATACTCAGAAACTATTAAAGTTGTCGAAATGCGATTTTCGGCAATCGATTGCATTCGGACCAAGGACGAAAATGCTGATATTACCTTTGATGACGTCATTTCCGGTATGAGCTAAAATGGTGACACATGACACTCATTTTTTATAAGGTAAAGTTGCAGTTTTTTTATGTAGTTTAAAGAGTAGGTAGGTACATATTTTTTTCTGAATTCAGCAATATAATTGTGCTATATTTATTTTTTGAAAAAAGTGTTAATACGAGGGATTGAGTTGAAAGTGAAACATACCTTGTAACAATAACTTAAAACTTAACTTAAACGTTATGCGAGATTCCACAAGTAATAAATTATGTAATAATAATAGCAGGTTACGTGCTTAAGTAGGTAGGTAATTGAAAGTAACCAAAACAATTTTTATGACTTTAAAAACAAGTGCCAATTCGCAAAATATATATTGTCCTTTTTTCACATCGTAATGTTTTTTGTATGTCTACTACATGGAATCAATACAAGATTTCAGTTAAATTGCGGTGCCATTAAAAGGTTTTTTTTTCCACTAAATCCTTTTTAATGGCACCGAAATTTAACTGAACGTGATTTTTCAATAAGTACTGAGATAACAAAGGGTATTACCATGAACGTTTGTTTCCATAGTAGCTGTTTTTGTAGAGTTCCACACAAATGAAAAGCTCGAAAGGAAAAATAGAATTCAATATTTTTTTTACTTTGCTTAATTTGTGATTTTAAATATGTAGGTAGGTATGTGTTTCAAAGCCTGACTTTTTGACATAAGCGCGCGTATTCAAATACAAATGGGCCGCGTTTACTAAAAAATGAATCTTTTGGCGAGTAATGTAATATAGGTCTATTTAATGCCAATAATTAACTCATCTTACAGTTACTTCATTCAGTTTAACATGATACGTGCGGTATGGAATTAAGATCTCTTTTTCTCATTTTTTTAAAGTTTCCTTTCAGATATCACATACCGGGTGTCAACGAATCTATTAGACAAGCCATAACTTCTAGAATAATAGGTCTATTAAAATGAGATTTGGTATAGGTGAATGGCATGTAAAGAGGAAAATTTTCGCATATTTTTCACCGTCTGGTCACTTCCGGTTTCGCCGGAAATGGCTCCGGTTTTGAATTTTAAATGGAACACCCTGTATATTGTCACATTTTTGGATTTCTGAGACAATTCTGAATCAGAATATGAATTTTAAAATTTTTTTTACGCCTACTTCATTTTTTTAGAGTCATTTTTAATATTGCATCTAGGTGGCCGTGATTGGACGTAAACTAATCTGAGGATCTCAGGTGATGTCAGAAAATTACAATCGCACAATTTTAGTGACTAGTATGATAGATAGGCATAAGACAAGTTGGAAAAATTACATTTTCGTGTCTAACTATTATTTTTCAAATGGCGACCGTTTTTAGACAAGCACTTTCCGAAAAGAAGATTTTTTGACGAATCTAACGATACTAATTTATTTGCGATTGGATTAAAAATAAGAACATAAATAACTAAATAAGGAAAATATTGGATAATAATTTATTTACTTTTGTCAAGTGTGCCATGGATAGTCGCATAATATTTTGTACTTAGTTATTTTAACAAGTCTTCTTTGGAGAACAAAACACTCACTTTATCACAGTAAAAGTTTCTT
Source organism: Pyrocoelia pectoralis (assembly GCA_036250285.1). Classification (NCBI taxonomy): domain Eukaryota; kingdom Metazoa; phylum Arthropoda; class Insecta; order Coleoptera; family Lampyridae; genus Pyrocoelia; species Pyrocoelia pectoralis. The sequence continues at coordinate 72,168,284 of CM070075.1, forward strand.
AAAAGGCACACTTGACAAAAGTAAGTAAATTATTATCCAATATTTTCCTTATTTAGTTATTTATGTTCTTATTTTTAATCCAATCGCAAATAAATTAGTATCGTTAGATTCGTCAAAAAATCCTCTTTTCGGAAAGTGCTTGTCTAAAAACGGTCGCCATTTGAAAAATAATAGTTAGACACGAAAATGTAATTTTTCCAACTTGTCTTATGCCTATCTATCATACTAGTCACTAAAATTGTGCGATTGTAATTTTCTGACATCACCTGAGATCCTCAGATTAGTTTACGTCCAATCATGGCCACCTAGATGCAATATTAAAAATGACTCTAAAAAAATGAAGTAGGCGTAAAAAAAATTTTAAAATTCATATTCTGATTCAGAATTGTCTCAGAAATCCAAAAATGTGACAATATACAGGGTGTTCCATTTAAAAATTCAAAACCGGAGCCATTTCCGACGAAACCGGAAGTGACCAGACGGTGAAAAATATGCGAAAATTTTCCTCTTTACATGCCATTCACCTATACCAAATCTCATTTTAATAGACCTATTATTCTAGAAGTTATGGCTTGTCTAATAGATTCGTTGACACCCGGTATGTAGGTGCTTTTTTATACAGTGTGACTCATTTAGAATGGAAACACACATGTAAAATCTGAAGTTATTTACCGATTTTAACCAATTTTTTTTTAAAATGTCAAATAATCAAAATCTACTTTGGGACAAAATTTTAAATGTTTATTCCAATTTTCAGGGCATACTACGATAACTTTTTCGTACTCGGAATGGAGAATTATTATTAGCGATTTGTTTATAAAAAAAATATCTACGCCACTGGATTCAGAATGCTTCCAAATAGCTATCACCAAAATTTTACAAAAATATATTTATTAATAACAAAGTTATAACAACTTAAAGTTCGAAAAGTTTCAAAGCTAACAGTTACAAAACAACACCCTGTATCAATAGATTGCCATTTAAAATATGTTAATAAGTCTTAAATTAAACTATCAGTGGAGAAAAAAATATTTAAAGTAACGTAATATTTAATATAAGTGACGGAATCGCACAATTGAGTAAATACATAATAAGACCTAACATTTCCATTTAAATCTTAGTTACCATGGAAATTATGTTACTGTTTAACAGTTATAATAGATTTTTATTAAATATTACGTTACTTTAAATATTTTTTTCTCCACTGATGGTTTAAATAGTTTAATTTAAGAATTATTAACATAATTTCCATGGCCATCTATTGATACAGGGTGTTGTTTTGTAACTGTTAGCTTTGAAACTTTTCGAACTTTAAGTTGTTATAACTTTGTTATTAATAAATATATTTTTGTAAAATTTTGGTGATTGCTATTTGGAAGCATTCTGAATCCAGTGGCGTAGATATTTTTTTTATAAACAAATCGCTAATAATAATTCTCCATTCCGAGTACGAGAAAGTTATCGTAGTATGCCCTGAAAATTGGAATAAACATTTAAAATTTTGTCCCAACGTAGATTTTTGATTATTTGACATTTTAAAAAAAAAATTGGTTAAAATCGGTAAATAACTTCAGATTTTACATGTGTGTTTCCATTCTAAATGAGTCACACTGTATGTATAGGTACGTAGCCTAAGACAGAATGTTTCAAGATACAGATTTTTAATTTTGTCTGCTTACTTGTCAACATGCAACACCTGCCAAGTACCAAGTTAAAGCAGATAAAATAGTTTGGATTTCCAAACTAGAAGGACTCCGCCCATTTTGCAAACATGGACAAAAACGAGATTAATGCAGTTATAAATTATCTCCATACGAACAAAATGACTCCATTATAGTACGGAACAGTAACTGAAAAATGCCTGATCTTCCAAAAACTGTCGCAACATGGGAAATGATGGGAAAAGGTCGTGGAAACTCTGGTTTCCGTGCGATGTTTAACATTGCAAACGTAAGTGAAACTAGAGTTTAAAAATCCTAGTGCAATATAACACGTTTAAACATTTCCAAACTTTCTAGGCAGATTCCGAAACGTTCTTAACTCAATTAGTAACTGTGAATGTAACATGAGTACATTACTATGTTTCAGAGCAAAAACGCCAGTCGAATGCATGGCATCATCATGGTTCACCCATCCAAATAATGAATTGTCCTATGGAGAAGATGAAGGTTCTAGAAAACAAAAAATGTAGCGATTGAAATTCAATAATGAACGTTAAAAGTAATTCAGAAACACTTAAACCTTTACTGAACTGCACCAAATGCGGCTGAATTCCCTCAAGAATTTGCATGTCAGCCGACTTCAGAGGACAACAGCCAAAAAGGCCACCCTTACGGCAGAAGAAGGAATTCATCCCATGTTTGGAACTTGGAACATAGTGTTCCGCATTCCATGATTTCCAGAACATTTACAACTATAATAACACTCCTAATAATATTTTGTCTAAATAATTCTTCTTATATTTTTTGTAGTAGGTACAATGTTGCTCTTATTACGCTATCGTGATTGTGAATTTTTCATTTAACAACTATCCTTTATTTCGCAAGGTTGGAGAAGGGCATTCCAAAAATTCATTCCCTTCGAAGAAAATGTTATACTCAAAATTTTAATACAGTATGACTATGTGGCCGAATTTACATTTTAATGAATAAGAAGAACTAAATATCAAAATAATTTTGGAAACGCCTCTCATTCCAACCCTTTGAAACAGTACAAAAGATACACTTTTAAAAAGTACACTTTGGTCCATTTTTACATACCCTGTACAAACGAGCTTGTAATATCTGGTTATCGTATCTTCCACTAAAGGAAGTTGATTATTATATTATTTTAAGTTAGATACTATCTTAGTTCATTTATGAATCAGAATCAGTAAGATTAGATTAGTGAATGATTTTGACAATGACCAGATACCTATGGACCTCTTCAAACGAATATCTTTCTTATCATCTTTAATGAACTTTAATGATATATCAGGTCAGTTCGCCTTGTTTATAGCTGAAAAACTATGACCCAGTTTATCAAATCCTTTCGGTTCTCAAAATGAGTCTCTTTTATTTTTAATCGCACCTTAATACTTAATTCATTACAAACATCTTTGTTCTCTGGTTTAATTTAGATTTTGATATTCCTGCTGTGCTGAATCATATGGTACTTTTTTGACTTCATCAGTTAATCAGAAAGATATCTATAGTTCCCCAATGCACGTCATTAACGAAATAAAATAACGTAGATACCTATCTTACCAATAGTACAAAAATAATGTTTGTCAATATTGTAGTAGGGACTTAAAATGACGCCACGCCATAAATTTTGTGATATCATTGGAAAACTCATGGCAAATATAGTAAAATTTATAAATTTCTATGGGTGAAAGAAAGGTGAAGGCGATACTATCTAATGGTTTAAGTGCATAATATTCCTACTTTTGGACGCTGAAACGTTTTGATTAATGCTTTACTATACTTAAGGTCTAGATTTGTCAGCGATTGTGTTGGTCCAACTACACCTTAAAAATTAAACTTTGGTGACGTACAAATTTCGAAGGGTACCTAACAAGTGCCTCCTTAACATGATATGAAATGGAGGAGGAATGAGCAATCCATTTAGTATCAAGCACCTTGGTGTTACTACCTCATATAGAGTCATTGCACTTCTAATCGAATCTTTATGTAGTAATGGTAAATTTATCAGCACACGAGGCCTATCTACTTACTCTACTCAAAAACACTTCCATTAACATCTTTGAATGATATTTATGTACAATGTACCTATTGAAAGTGTAAAATGTACTTAGGCTCCTAATTTGAGAGGTCCACTTTCCCACTATTACACCATTTCCTATCAGGTAAGACTACTTTATACTACTTCCATGATGAATGACTTAAACGGTTGCCGTTCAGATAGTGGATGTGGTGATATGGTTCACCTGTAGGTGAAACAGTTTTCACCATATAAGTAACCATGATTTAATAGCGCAATGCCAGCACTAAGAAGAGAGGGCGTGGTTCCTAAAAAGTAGGTACTAGCAGACACAAACTTTCCTGATACATCGTGCATTTAACAACTCTCTTGTATCATCAGATGCGCAACTGTTGAAGAAAATATGGTAGAAATATGTAGTGTGTATTGGATTTATAATATTGTAAAATTTTAGTAAACTACTGCCATCAGTAGGCGTAGGGACCCCATGGGAAATTCTGCAGGGAGACCACAGTAGAGTTTGTTACACCACTGCATCTAAACATGTTAAAATATACCTTCAAAAAGCTGTTTTGCCTATAAGTACTAAAGGCAATGTAAAAGTTTCTCTATGTATCGTGCTAGCGAAAAGGTGTAGGTACTTTCTATTGCTCCTTAAAATCAAAGAAATGATCACTCCTTACCAACATCACTTTGTGCCAAATCGATCTGATTCTGGTAAGGTCCTTGATCACGTCAATCATAAATAATAATGATTAATCTTTTTCTTTGATCGTTTTATAGAAGCAAAGACCATTGCTCTTTGATAAAAGTTTTGAAATCACATTTAACAGGCAGGACACTGCTTATAGTTTACAATGGCTGTAAGTCCAACGCATATAAAGCTACCTCAGAGATCCCCCAAGGATCCATCCTGAGCCCTCTGTTCTTTGCTAATAGCAGCCATGATTTTTTGACATTCAATTATTATGTGACTGAGTCTATATATAAAGTGGTAGGTTTCATAATAAGAAATTGCGGAGATTTTATGATGAAACTATTGTATTTTAGTTTGGTTCGCCCTTGACTGAAATACTAGGTTATTATTGGTTACCTACCTTTACTACCTATATCAGTGTTACAAATTGTTAGTTGAAGCTGTTCAGAGAAAATTTTTAAAATTGTTATGGTTAAAAAATTTTGTTACGTATCCTGAACAAGGGTTTGATCATAGTAGGAACTGGATTAGTTTATTGCCGCCAAGCGCTATGGCACATTTTACAAAAAAATATTGATTTCAAATTCCAGCCCGCATTTTTCTTTCGTATCTGTCATTTTTAATAAGCTAGCTCACCTGGAATGTGGATAGTAGATTAAAAAGTGTAGTTTACACGAAATCTGAAGGTAAGAGAAGAAGAGGAAGTCTAAGGATAAGTAAGGTGGAGGGACCGAAACGAGTGGAAGAAAATTATCAAATAATGGGCCTAAAATATTATTTGCCTGTTCGCCTCTACGTATGCGCTAGTAGCAAAAATGGTGACTAGTGAACAGAAACCTTTTTGTGTTTTGCATCAGCTTGCAAAGACCCAATCTAGTAGTTACGGTGCAATGTGCGTTCCGGACTAAGTGATCCCCCAAGTGAAAATTACATCCGTAGATGGTTCACCAGTTTGAAAATACCGGCTGCCTTTGCAAAGCGAAGAGTACAGGGTTCGTGAAGAGGGAGTGTTGAGAGAGTCTTTCACGCCGTGGCCCGACGACATCAGTTTGGAAGGCTAGTCGTGAATTAACATTTCTGGTGATGACTGTTCGAACAGTTTTACGGAAACGCTTACAACTACGTCCTTATCGTCCTTACAGCTATGGCTTTTTCCCCAATTGGTAGAAGACAAACCAAACTTCATTTGGCAGCAAGATGCTGCTTAACGACGTACACGATTGGTTGAACGTCACTATACTCGAAAGCTGGATTGGCCGCAAAGGGCTCAATGACAGAGCTTGTTACGCATGACCTCCACACTCACCCGATCTGACGCCATGTCATTTCTACCTGTGGGCAGGGCTGGGCAAAAAACATGCAGTAACGTATTTCAAATACAAATTACAAAATATTCCTAGAAATGTATTTGAAATACAAAATACAATATACTTTTATATTATTTTAAAAATAAAAAATACAAATACAATATTTGAAATACAAAAATACCTACACGCATACAGGGCCGTGTTTTTTGGGAGATTTAGTTAGACGTTTCTAGGAAAGTTTTATAGGTAGGTTCTTAAAAATGTGTAGTTAGAATTAACTCTGAAGCTATCGTTAACATTGCGGTGGGCAAAATATGTATATACATTAATGTATTTCAAATGCAAAATTCAAAATACTCATAAGAGAGTATTTGAAATACAAAATACAAAATACTTTAGGGAAAAATCATCAAATACAAAATACAAAATACAAATGTATTTCAAATACTGTATTTTCAATACAAGTATTTTACGACTGCCCACCCCTGTCTGTGGGGGCTTATAAAGGATCGAGTCTATTCAGTTGCTGCGGAAGCAATATTTTGGGCATTTACGAGGATTACTCTGCGACAGGAAATATTAGTTCAAGTTCAATACGTAGCCCCCACTGCAACTACTTTGATTTTGGTGCTTGTCATGGTTCCGGAAAGCTTTTGAAGATTATTCGGAACGGTTCCACTTTGCCACACTGTGGTGCAATTGCAACCACTACCAATACTGTTTGCGCTCCGCTGTGGTTTCCGACTCGTCTGAATGCAATGCAAGCTCTATCCCTCCACAAACATTTCTCATTTAGTCGACCTCTCCTTGGATGACGTCGAAAGGCAGGGGATGACGGTTGACGTATTTGTCTCGCTCGTATTTTCTGAGTGTTGTGGAAGTGAATGTACATATCCATTCTATTAACACTGATTTCCCTCAATAATTTGTAAATTTATATATGTATCTCCACTACCATCTGACCTACCCGACCTAAGAAACAGGATTGAGGCAGCAATTACCTACACCATAAACACTAATCAACGTTTGGGAAGACCTGGGCTATCAACTTGATGGTGCCGTGTGGCGAACGGTGCTCACATTGAAGAATTGTGATCTTGTAGGTATAACCAATTTGGTATAACCACAGACGAAATACCTACGAATACAGAAGCGACACTATCCATCTCGGCAGATACCAATTTGCAATTCGAAAATACTTCCTTCTAAAATGGCCGTCGAACTAAAAGGAAGTTGCAAACATCATAGAAACCGCCGCGTCGTATGTGGCGCAAAAATTACTAAATATGACACATTTATAAAAAAAACCAGTATAGGTATATTTTACTTTTACATATTGGATATTTTAATACTTCCTTGTAAGATGGCAGTCTAACGCTTCAAACATTACAGTGACTCTATTACAAACAGTGGCGACAAGCGATGTATCGATTTTTATTGGCCGTAGTATATTTTGCATCTTAATGGCGGCCTGACTGTGTTTACCTTTGATCAGCGTGTGATTTTTATTTGAATTTAGAACGTTGCTAGGATACCACCGTTGAGTTCATAGAAACACTCCCAAAATTTTGCCTCCTAATGGCGGATGGGTGGAGCTAATCGCTGCTTGTCGATTGTCGTCACTGTTTGTAATAGAGTCACTGTATCAAACATCAAAGAAACCGGCGTTAGTGTCGCTTCCATATCCGTAGGTATTTCTTCTGCGGTATAATTGTTTGAGTTTACCTTTCATTTTATGTATTCAACTGTCCTATCCTGCCCCCCCCCCCTAAATGACGTTCCTGGTTAAAACCCCGTAGGCCAGTCAAATTAGACTTTTGGTGAAAAAGTGATGCTAACTTTACGGGACTTTTTCAGGGTTGTTTGGGAGTTAAGGAGAGCTTAAATCCAAGTTTGCGTATACCCAGACCCCGTGGGATTTTCTTAAGGGGGGAGGAAAGGTACAAATTTTGGTTTCGCTATAACTCAGCAGCAATTGATCGTACAGAAAAAATAAAAAAAAGGGTTTTGTAGGTTTGTTGAAGCTCTACAAGTTTCCTTTGGACGACTTTTCCCGAAAATTAATATTTAACGATTTATCGTAAAAAAAACAGTAAAAAAAGTAAACTTTTTGTTCATGTATAAGAAAGTTGTAGAACAAAATCACCCTGTCAGATTTTTCGATCGGTTGAAAAATAAAGTCGAAGGGAGCGTCTGAAGGTGTGCTATCTATTCGCGCCCCTCCGGCACAGGCGGGGGCGTCTCGACGCTGCGGCACGCGCTCGGATCTCGGCGCGTTTGTCGCTTATATCTCTGTGCCAATGAATCGGAATTAAAAGTAAAAATCGTAAAAAAACAGTAAAAAAAGTAAACTTTTTTGGTCAACAAATAGAATTTGTTCATGTATGAGAACGTTGTAGAGCTTGAAAAAACGAACAAAATCGAAAAAAAAGTTTATTTTTCATTTCGATTCATTGGCACAGAGATATAAGCGACAAATGCACCGAGATTCGAGCGCGTGCCGCAGCGTCGAGCCACCGCACCGGTGCCGGAGGGGAGCAAATAGATAACGCACCTTCAGACGCTCCCTTCGACGTTATTTTTCAACCGATCGAAAAATCTGACACGGTGATTTAATTGTTCTACAACTTTCTCATACATGAACAAATTCTATTTGTTGACCAAAAAAGTTTCCTTTTTTTACTGTTTTTTTACGATAAATCGTTAAATATTAATTTTTGGGAAAAGTCGCCCAAAGGAAACTTGTAGAGCTTCAACAAACCTACAAAACACTTTTTTTTATTTTTTCTGTACGATCAATTGCTGCCGAGTTATAGCGAAATCAAAATTTGTACCTTCCCCCCCCCCCCCTAAAAAAATCCCACGGGGTCTGGGTATACGCAAACTTGGATTTAAGCTCCCCTTAACTTTCCAAACAACTCTGAAAAAGTCCCGTAAAGTTAGCATCACTTTTTCATAAACCCCCTTTTTTTGTCTAATTTGACTGGACTACGACCGGTATTCATTTAGAAACAACCGGTATTTAAGGAGCGCTATTAAATTTAAAACACCCAGGAACAGCGGAAAAGGAAGTTGTAATTTATTTATCAAGGGATTAGGAAAATTGACAATTAAATCTATTCCAATTTAGGGCGTTGTAAATACAAACCGGCTATAAGTATGTAAGCGGCCGATTACAATGATTACATCATTAGCTAATTGTTGTTAAATAAAATGTTAAGTAATAAAATTTTGAAACTGTGGACCAGAGACTTGATATCAACTATCAAGTCTCTGCTGTGGACCATTTTTGTTTATGAAACGAGAGATACACTTTTTTTAACTTATCAATTGGCTTATCTCCCCGTCATGATAAGTAGACTATGGTTTAAATGAAACCTGTAGAGCGGGTTGCATATTTAAATATTTTCGTGCCAAATACAAAGTACAGACGCAAAAGGTGCGAGAGAGATAAACATATACCAATACGTAATGAGAGATAAGGATAGGATTGTGCTTGACAAGAAATACACTCGTGCACGTGACGTCAATCTATATTAACCAATTAGAGAAAGCCAAATACTGTCGAGTGTCGATGTATGTTGTTAAATAAATATAGAAATTGCCATTATCCAAATAGCTGATGAAACATTAGTAATTAATAGCTGAAATCTTTAAGTGTGTGTGTCCGTTGCAGAACTGAAAAAAAAAATTAACCAAAGTGGAGTCGGAACGCAAAAGTAACATGGAAACATTACCAGTGACGTTAATAGTTAAAGCTCCAAATCAACAAATTGAGGATCAAACTATCAAGTGTGAACTGTCATGGACCATTAACAAATTAAAACAACATCTATCAGAAGTTTATCCCAGTAAACCAGTGAGTAGTTACAACTCTAACCTATATTTTTTTTATTGTTTTGTTATGAACTTTTCAGCCTAAACATGAACAAAAATTAATATACTCCGGCCAATTACTACCCGATGCCGTAGTACTCGGTGATGTATTAAGACAGTACGAAGGTCAAGAAACACATACAGTTCATTTAGTTTGTACGACACGACAAAATTCTCCGATACACAATAAACCTTCGACATCGCAAAGTCAACAAAATATGCCGGATGCGTCAACAAGTGCCGAGATACCTCCACCAAATAACGACAACCAACAACGTGTTCCTAATTTTCAATGGCATAACACCACACCCGTCGATGTTAACCAATATGCAATGCAAATGGCGTGGATGCAACACGCTTATATGCAATATATGACTCAGTATATGAACTCGTAAGTATTTGCAATTTGTGTGTTATATAACCTCATAATTACTGTATTTATTGCGTAGTAACTATAGAATTATTGCTATCTAATTTTATAACATTACTTTTTTTCATCTGATCACTGTTTTTGCCACGACGCCATAAAAATCTGATAAGTTCAACAATGATTAATATAAGATAATAGATTGAACATAACGGATTGTCACATACACAGTGTCCCATTACTGCATCAACGCTCTATACTAGCTGTTATTATAGATACAAGAAAATTTAAAAAGAAATGTCAGCTACCATTTAAAACCTATGAAGATTCATAGGGAGTTGCATTTTTTTAATTGAACACTGTATACTATATTTACAAACATAATAAACTAGCTCACAGTGGGTCAGTTTTGTCATAAATCAAGGCACAGTTTCCTTTAGGAAAAAAGTGTTTCGGTATGATAAAGTACGAGTTCCGTACTCAGGAACCCGATAATTAGACTGATTCTAATATAAAACTATAGAGTAGACAGACCAAGACAAGTTCATAGATACCTCACTTATGGCGCGGATCCCTCGGACTCAAAAGTTATGGGAGTTCAAAATTTAACATGCGAGTCTACGGGGAAATAAATTTAGATCTATGATGAACACATTGAAGGTCTATGGGAAGAATGTATAACAGTAACCCTCTCATAGATCTTAATGTGTTTCCCATACTTAAATGGGAAGAAATACACTATCCTTCCTAGCAAGGATTTCAGTTGTTGGTATGATGTCCTGATGAACCTAAATACAGTGGTTTTACCACCCCCATACATGTACATACATGGCACGACCGTGGGAAATTAGTTAGGTTTTCAGCAAATCTCGCGACCTGTGTCTGCTTGTTTCCCACAAAACTAACTAAAACTCGCCAAATTTCTGAGAAAATCAGTATTTTCAGAATAAGCTAACCAAACTTAAACAAACATACCTCCAACACGCTTAATCAGTTAAATCAAATCAGTTCAGTTTTATAAACTATACTGTCATGTCACTGTTTTAGTATCAATGGAAAAAAAATATACTAAACCTGCAAATAACCTAGGTGCTTTAGTTGCATTTTTTTTACTTCCAAACTTTGTTTAGTGTTTGAAAGCACTTTATTTAGACTCACTACATCATTTCCAACAATGTGAAATGTGACACCAAAAAGTATTTCACTTTAACAAAAAAGGGAATTATTTAGAATGTGCACCAAGCCGTTTCAACTTTTCCCCTATAAGAGAGTATTACTGGACAACTAAGAAAACTTATAACATTATTATTAGTAGCAAAATGTCAAAACTTGACGGATTTGTCAATAGGTGGCGGGAAAAAGATCGAAAAAATCGATGTTTAAGTTTTTTAAATTAATTTTGCATTGTGAACTTGTGTTAACTTTTATTTCTCTTTTATAGATTATCCACTCCCTTTTGTTTATTCTACAATTTCTTGAGTTATCGCTTATGTACTTAACCTTCTCTCTCTGTGTCTTAGGTTGAGAAGAGGATAAACTTTGCTAAAATCATTACCATCTATTATTGGCACACATTAGACACGTGTCTTTATGCATTGTGTACTACTTTACTGTTACAGCGAAGATTCCTACGGTCGCTAGAGTCTGTAAGATAAAACCGCGGTTGACTTTCCAATCCCGGAAGTCGTTTCTATCTTGTACTCCTTTCACAGAATGTTATTTTATCTGTGCTCCTTTACTATTTTCGATTAATTACTGGCTGTGTATGTGACCTGCAATGCCCAAGTGCGTTTACATTAGGATTAGATTCCGATTCCGACACAGACAATAGTAATTAAGGTATAACAATATTTAGATATTCACTCTTTGATTATTCTACAATTTTTGAAATGCTTTACTGTTTTTTCATGTCTTTTTTAATTACAAATTCATATCTATAACGTCACCTATTGAACAGTAGTAGACTGTAACTCTACAATTAAGTGCTTAACAAAAAGTCATTTTCCAGCACAAATTTTTCCTATTATTCCTAACATTTTTATCTGAAATTGGGATGGACCCGAATACCTAAATTTTTACCAAAAAAAAAACTCATATGTACAACATATTAGTACATGGTGGGTATTGGAACTCACCAAGGCGGGTAGAGTGATGAGCGCTGTCTGAAACTGAAACCACTTTATTTATACTCAGTACATCATTTCCAACAATGTGTCGCCAACAAAAATATTGAAATCCTTGCTAGGAAGGATAGTGTACTTAGGCTTTCCCATAGAGTCCCATGTTGTTAAACTTTTGACCCCCAGAGGTCCGCGCCATAAGTGAGCTGTCAATGAACTTGTTTTTTGGTGTAAGTCTATGCAACGAAACTGTAATTGTCTTAATTATTGGGTTCCTGAGTACGGAACTCTATCCCTAATACATCGTGTTAAATAAAAGAAATTTGAAGTGGTTAATACTATATTAATAAGAACATTTTTTTTACACATAATATGGTAAACACTTAATACCTTTAAACCATTGTTTCTGTTAAATTTTAGAGAAGTAAATTTCATTTGAGAAAATGAGTTTTGAAATGTAAGAAATTGCTTTGTTTGTGAAATGAATCAAAAAAGGATTCATTTTCTTGAATCTGTTGCGCTCACTGAAAGATCATTTTTTTGTAATCCCTGTGAAAAAGCTTTGGTCCGCTGTATTATCGTGGGGTTAGTATCTAAAACCGCTCTGTTACACTCTTAAATTTTATTTGATAGTTGCAGTTTTAGACCTCCAGAGATCTGTTTGATCAAAACAATTGATTAGATGTTGGAATGATTTGTAACTGCTTTCCTCTTTTCAGAATATGTCTTAGTATATTAAAAAAACAAGCAAACAATTCAAAATAATATCAATCCTCTCTTTCATTTCGAAATTCATTTTAACAAACAGAATTTTCGAATTGTAAAATTTAACAGAAAAGGTAGCGTAAAAGCATTACACTATTACAGTCACTCTAACATCAAGTTCCACCTTGTAAAATAGAAAATAATCTAAGTTTCTCCTTCAAATTTTAAGTAAATAGTCACTTCCCGTATTAAAATGTCTTTCTACGTCTATGAACGTTACTACCTAATTTGCTCTTGAACGTCCGTAAAAGGCTTCTTTTGCACACAAAGGACCATCACGGCATTGTCTTTTCCGTTTTAATAATTAAATTTAGAACAAAATAATCTTTCTTGCATTTAATCAACCAATTTATAATAATTGACAGCACGCACAATTACCGCTGCGTTGTCAAATCAGGTTCACTTTGTACCAATGGAAGATTTTATTTAAGAACGTAAATTAATAAAGATTGTACACATTTAACAGTTGCTTAATGTTTTAGTTTATCATTTTCAATAACACATTTTAGATATTTATAGATTTTAATTATCATTTTAGTTGTGATGTTAATAATTCGACAACATTGCATTGCAAAGTACAATAAATAAGACTGAATTAGGCTGTAAACAAACGTTTCTGTAGTTCATCTATATTCTAAGATATAGGTATATTTTAAAATACAAAATAATATAATGAAATATAGAGTAACATAACAGAGTACATATAGAATATAAAGAATACTAGATATTAGAAAACGAAGGAACATCAAAGTCCATTAAAAATTGTATGGCCTTAGGGTCTACTTCACAATCACTCATTTGCAATGGTAATTACAGTATTCCATTAATTGTAGGAATCGAGTTGATTTATTCACAGTATAATACAACAATTACGAAATCGGCTCTTCGTTAATTTTATTCGAATTAAAGTCTGCAATGAAAGTACATCTACTATACTCAAACTTTCCTAAAATTAAGAAACTGATATACTGCATACCACACAGCATATGTACTGTTGCTTCTTACTAAGTAGCCATCCAAGTGCAGTCTTTATAATGACAATTTTCTGATTATGGAGTTTACTTTGATCAGATTGCAGAAAGCAGGAAACAGTATTGTGCTTTCTTCACTTAAACCATTCTTGAAGTGCCCTGTCATTCCCTGTATGATACATAGTGCAAGGTTTTGTTCAGAAGTGTTTATATTGTATATATTGGATGATCATTGCGTGTTCTCAACTGGTTTACTTTAATTTTACAGCAATATGTTGATCATATTCCTTTGGTATACCTGTTACGAGGTTTGAAGTATTTTCATGTTCTCAATATTTATACACTTGAGTGGCAGATATTTGTCTATATATAAGAGTGACATACCATCTGTATTCTTTAATGTTGTTTGGAATAAGGATATGTATAGGATAAACTACTATGATGAAACACTCATAAATCTACTCACAGATCCCCATGCACCAGTTAATTTTTGATTTGTTTTGATTACAGATCTCCAACTGGCGCATTAAATAGAAATGCAGATCAACAAGAAGCTGTAAGAGGAGATGCACCTGAAGCACAAGAACCACAACCTGCGCCGGCGCAACCTCAACGAGATGCCGATAATGGCGATAGAGATTGGTTAGATCTTTTCTATGTATTAACAAGAGCACTTATCTTAATCAGCATAGTATACTACTATTCCACTCTATTACGGTTTGTTTTTGTTTTATCTATCGGAATTGGAATTTATCTATATCAAATTGGCTTCTTTAGAAATCTAAATAATAACAATAATAATCATAATAACAATAATAATGTACAAGCTGGTGAGGATATTGAAGAAGTTCAACATTTTTCTGTTTTAACAACAGTTTGGACATTTTTTACGACATTTTTCGCATCATTAATTCCAGAAGTTCCTCAAGCTGTTTAGCACCTTTTTCTAAATATTATTATTGGACATAGTGAAATATTAATATCAATTTTCGTATTAAAAAACGTGGTAAATTCGAGGGATTGCTTGAACTTGAATAAGGTAGTGTTTTTTTAAAAGAATGAATACCAAATATTGAATGTTCCCAGTTGTAACATGATATAAATTATGGGATATGAATTATTGTGAAACGCATTTCATAAATTAATACTGTAAATATTTTATATTAGAAAATTGTGATTGATAATTGTAAGTATTATAAATAAAAAATATATTTGCTTTAGGTAACATCGATTTATTACTACTTACCTACATTATTACATTTACAACAAATGCTCAATACATACAACATGATCAATAACATGCACAACAGTGCATTTTTATCTGTAGATTGGTTGTGTACAACAGATAACTCCTCAGCTTCTATGGTTATCTGTTGTGCTTCATTGTTATTTTATCTGTTGCACCCAACAGTTATAACAACAATACTGACAAAGCACAACAGATAACTATAAAATTGCACAAAGATACCGATAAAGCACAACGTACAACTATAAAAACGACGATTGCACAACACATAGTAAAGACCGATGAAGCACAACAGATAAGTATAAAACGGAAAAGTTATCTGTTGTCCACAACACATAACTGAAAATACCGATTAAGCACAAGAGATGACTGACTGAAAACGGGAAAGTTATCTGTTGTGCACAACAGATAAGTATAAAAACGGGAAATAAAAATACCGATTAAGCGCAATAGATAACCATATGAACTGTTACAACAGATAACTGTAGAAACGGGAAAGTCTGTGCACAACAGATAATAACAAAAGTATAGGTATTGATGAAGCACAGATATCTATAAAAACGGGAAAGTTAGGTATCTGTTGTGCACAAGACAACAAACAATACCAATGAAGCACAACAGATGGCTATAAAACCGGGAAAGTTATCTATTGTTCACAACAGATAACTACAGATACCTACAGATAATATTCGAAACGAAGAAGTTATCTGTCGTGCACGACATAACAATTTTGTATTTAAATAAAACACAGAATGAGATTCGGGCTGAAATTTATTGCAGGTGTAAGAATGGAATTTGATCTGGTTCATGTGGCCACCGCTATCACGGTGACAGTGGAGTCGATTTTCCACCACTCTTCCATACATATCGGCCAGCCAGAACGTTGGCAATTTCGCGTTCGATATTGGTTCTGAGTCCTCTAACGTTGTTGGCTTGTTGGCGTAAACCAATACGACTTAACGTGACCCCCATAAAAAATCTGGCGTTAAATCGCATGAGCGAGGAGGCCATGTTTGACTGGACCATACAACAGACACAAAATATACTGCACTATATGCATAACAGGAACTTTGTAATTAATTAATTGTCGTCTAATGATCTAGAATTTCTTCTTCAGAAATTGATTTGGTCGATATTCGAGAGTTGGATTTTTATCGAGAAAATATTCCAAGTGGTTAATCTTGCGTTTTTCCAAAAAAATTAAGAAATTTTTTGTTCGAAAAAAGTTTAGAATATGTTAGCTTCCTTCATAAAAGATAGTTTAAAGTACAAAAAGTGCAAGTCCACCTGTAAGTGTCTCGCATATTTATACGATAATGGAGAAAAAAGGTTCTGCGAAGAGGCCCCCCTCTATTTTGATCTTTAATGAGCGATAACTCCGAAACGGTGCGACCTTGAATGGAACTATTTGTTATTATTTAATTGTCGTCTAATGATTATAGAAGAAAAGAAATTGATTTGGTCGATATTCGATCGAGAGTTGGATTTTTATCGCGAAAATATTCCAAGTGGTTAAACTGAAGAAATTTTTTATCTGTTGTACACAATAGATAACAAAAATTCCACACTGCAGATACTCTATAGTCAAATAGTACATTATATATTATATACCTTTATATTAGGTACCTATTCAAACTTCCCCTCTGCAATGAAAAAAGGTGTACCTACCATGAAAGAAATGTTTTCTCATTTTCAGCGAGTGTAGGCTTGTACCTACTACATTCATTACTTAGACTGTAGTCAAAATTATTCAACAGATTAGGAAAAGAGTTGACCAGTAGATCAATAAAGCTGATTAATTTTGACTGAAGTTTAACTATAATCTGAGGGCGAGTTGGCATCCTTAAGCAGTGGAGAATGAGGCCAGAAAGTACACTAATAGATGTTTATTTATTTAATTAGGTATATTTAAAATGTTTTTGCTAAATGGTTGAAGCCTTTTTAAATATACTTGTAGCTTTAGCTAGTGTAGCTGCTATTTTTCATGCGACCTAACATGGAATTGTTCGTTTTTCGTTACAGTCTCAAGACAGCCTGCACTATTGAACTATAACAAAGACTTAGGTATGCAGACGTACCTACCTACACTATATTTATGTGAAGTTTGTAAGTAAAGTAGGTAGTATGTAACACACCAACAGAAAATATGTAATACCACAGGTATAAAATTATTCCACTTCTCATTAACAGGTGCTGTTGTTAGATGTTTGTGTGTATTATTTGTTTGTTTATAAAGAAAAGTAAAGATTCATTTTTATACGCTACCGTCTTTCATTTTAATGCCTAGTGTGATTCGGACAGGAAGAAATAAGTGTGTGCTTACCTAAGAAAAGGAAGCCATTAGGGCATACCTTCTTGTCTCCAACCCCTCTATAGTCGCACTCCGTTTCTTCGAAAAATATTAATGGTGCCTTTCCTCCACTATCGTAAAAATGAGACACTTACAGGTGGATTTCCCACACTTTTTGTACAATAAACTATCCTTTGTGAAGTAAACTAAAATATTCTGAACTTTTTTGGTTAACCGCCATCTGGTAGACACCTCGCATAGCACATAAAATTGACATTCACGGTAGGTACTGTAAGAAAACCACCCTGTATGTATGTACTGTGATTAAGGGAAATTGCATTCAAAATTTTTCGTAAATTTATAAAAATGCCAGGAATGAATTTTAATGAAGAAAAAGACACTTTAAACACAAGAATACCGGGAGGTGATCAAAACCGAAGACCTTCGCATGAAATTACGTTAACCGATAAACTTAACAAAAAACTGTTACAATCATTCTTAAAAAAAATCAACGAAACAAATAATCCTTTTAATAATTTAAGTGTTAATCAAAATAATTCAACAAGTAACCAATAAAAAATAAACCAAAACTTTCTGCTACAACATAACCTCAACGTCCTCAACTGTATTATTTTAACCGCCAAAATGTCCGATGTAGAAGTTTCTTCCGATAATGAAAACGGCGAAATTAGAAGCGATGATGAGAATGACTTACAAGTAATAGAAGAACAGGCAGAAGGTGAAGTATTTCATGAAACAGAACTACCGGAGAATGTTGATGATGGAACCAACCCCCAGAAAGAAGAGCCGAAAGTTAAACGACTTCGTAATCCGCAACCGAAATTAAATGTCGACAGATTGAAAGGACCTCGAGGAGTACAAACGGTAGAAGGTATTCTGAAAAAAATTAAATTTAAAGGTCGCGGTCACGAAGAAGACGATTTAAATAGCCTCATGAGAGGGTACGAGTATTGGTGTCACCGTCTCTTTCCAAAATTTACCTTCGACGATTGTTTGGATAGAATTGAGCGTTTGGGCACAAAAAGGGAAATACAGGTCTGTAAATGTTTATCACTTAAAAATTTGCTCCATTCCGTCGTTCATAGACTCACATTAAGAAAATACGAATGAATCTACTGCTCTCGGATGATATTAACGGTACTGTGCCAAATGACGACGACGAGAATGAAACTGAAAATCCTGAAACTCAGATTCCAAGTACGCAAGATGACCCATTTAATGCCTTGCTACCGTTAGAAAGTGAAACTGCAAACGTGCAGGATGAAAATGTAACATCTCAAGCGCAGACCAACAAACTTTCAGAGGACCAGTTAGAACGGATACGAATAAATAGGGAACGTGCTCAGAGAATTAGAATGCAAACAATTATAAGTATGCGAGGCACGACACAATCTGACTCAAACCTCTGTGAGAGTGAAACCCAAGAATCTTTTGATACACCAACTATAACAGCATCCGATCATTCTGGCTCTGCAGTTCCAGAACCGTCTGCTGGTTGTAATGAAACAGAACAAAGAGATAATAGTGAAGAAATAACAAACAGTCCAGATAATAATTCTTGTAAGGCAATGGAAGTGGATTTAGTTAGTAATGAAAGTTTATTTCCTGTTGTAGAGGATCGAAACAACTCAGATGTTATTGAGATGCTTTAGAACATTCTAAATTCTTAACTATTGTTTTTAATGCAAATAAATGTTGTAGCAGAATATTTTGATTTACAAATATTAATTTCTTTCATTCGTCCTTTTTTGTTGTTTGCCAATTTGTTATAAGTATAACATTTTTATTATGTGACTACATAATTCCGACATGTAAGTAATCACAAAATAGAGGGTGTTTCAGACCACCCGTACCGCCCAACTATCTCGCGAAATACAAAACGCATTGAAAAAAGAAAAAATACGTCTAAAAAATTCTGTAGTATCAAAGGCGATTTACATTAACTGAAGCGCCAGTCAGTGGCAGCATATGCAACTACTGTAAGTAGTATACCCTCGCTTCGCATTGCCTTCGACAGTTAAATATCACGCTAAAACGTTAATGTAAACGTTAGTTTGTGTTTCTTACATTGACATTTCTTTTATTTTGTACATATTATGAGTAGTAATAAGTCTAATGTGAATTTTTGGGTATATGGATGTCATACAAACAAAGGAAGAGAGCGTCATTTAATAAACACGTTTAATATTAAATGATAGTAATGAACTTGTATTTAACATAAAGACAGACTGTAAAACTAACCGCAAGTCCTATTCTTCATGTGTAATTACATAAACACCATAACTAACTACATAAACACCTCATGGGTATACTACTCTGCGCGCCACATTGTTGACCACAGTGGCGCCACCAACGGTAATGTAAATCGCCTGAGTCTTACTAGAGGGGGGTAACTTCGTAATCTTAAATAGCACCCCCCAGTTTATTATGCAGATTTGAATTCTGCGTTAACAAATAGGAACTTTTTGTTTGAAACATTTTTTAAAGTTCGTGACAGATGGCGCTATGATCGCCGAAAGAAGTTTTTCTATTACCTATGCCACAGAGCTGTCTGTGCCTATGCTAATTTGATGTCAGTTTTGTTAAGTGACAATAAAAAATGTTAATGCTTTGTAAAAGGGAAGAGGGGGAGCTTTATTCCTCACACCGCCACTTCACCCCTAATTTTAGATTTAAACGTATCTCGAATGTCAATGTGTTCTTTACTTGTGAAATCAAAGTATTTCAATTTTTTTTCTATTTTCCATCAGACAAAAAAATTTACAAAATTTAACTTCTTCAATCGTGGTATTGAACAGTTGTTTAAATCTAAAATGGTTGCGTTGCGTTTTCCCATCCTAGGTTATGGGCCGTAGGGGTGAAGTGGCGGTATGGGGAAGGGGGGTTTAATAAAGCTCCCCCTCTCTTTTACAAAGCATTAACATTTTTGATTGTCACTTAACAAAACTGACATCAAATTAGCATAGGTAATCGGAAAAACTTCTTTCGGCGATCATAGCGCCATCTGTCACGAACTTCAAAAAATGTTTCAAACAAAAAGTTCCTATTATTGTTAACGCCGAATTCAAATCTGCAAAATAAACTGGGGGGTGCTATTTAAGATTACGAAGTAACCCACCTCTACACCCCGCGGGGGGGGGACATCCTATTACTATCAAACAATGCATGTCAGCATGTCACTCATCATTCTAGATACTTCAAGTTTGTGCATTTCTTCTTCGTTTCTGTTTCTATTGACAAGACAATTTGTTGCACCTCCACCTATATTTATATATTCCAACATGTTCCAATTAATTTTTTGTGAGCATGTATTTAAATGTTAGGAAAGAAAAGGGTATGTAGTGTTGTACATTTTTATTCCCATGTAGTGATGTGTAGTTCGTGAACGAATCGTTCGCATGAACTATTCATTTAAGGTGAACTGAACGAACTCACTTCAGACATGAATAACAGTTCATTTTGAACTATACAAGTTTTTATATTCTGTGTATCAGTAGTCAGTCATGACGTGTCATGAAACATATAATAAAAAATACCAAATATGTATGAAAAACACAAAAATTAAATGTTTATCTCCGTTTATACAATATACACGTAAAAGCGTTGATTGATTTCATTCAACGGTAAAAGGAAAAATTCTAACATAATTTAAACGTATTTCTGTTCATGTACGACTGTACGTGTACGTATTGTGAAATGTTATAGAAATCGGATGGTCGTATTTCATTGAACTAGAGTTCACTGTCGTATTTAGATACGCATCAAACTAAACGAACTGTAGTTAATTTTGAACTATAAAAAAGAACTATTCACTTTAATGAAATGTTTCGGTGAGAACTATTCACTAAAGTGAACTGGAATGCCCATCACTATTCCCATGTCCATGCATTTTCTATGCTATAGAGTCAAAGCTTATTCCATATAATTATGTTATATGTATACACTGTGTGCAGCGTAAAAGAAAGAAAATTTGCGTATTTGTGTGACCAAAAATAATATAGATTTATTTTACTTTAAATGGATACAGTTACGTAGATACAGGGCGAAAACCAAAAATTTGGATTTTCGAAATAAAACCACAAAATTTTCTTCATTATATAAGTTAAGATCATGACATTCCCAGGATATAAGCGATTTCAAAAATAGGGTCAAACAAATTTTAGGCCTACTAAATTGCGAACGGCCAAAGTCAACTTTCGAGCAATAGGACAACTGTAGGATGTGGGGGAAAGGTTGTTCGGAGTAGACTTAGGGAAAAGGAAGCTGTTGATGTTTGACAAACTAATAAAAAGTGTGGTGCTTCACAGTAAAAGAAGATGGACAAGAGAGCAATGAAGAATACCTTAAAAGAAAGGGTACATGGAGGAGGAAGTAGGGAGGTTAAGAGAAGAGGGAGTGAGGGTAAGAGAGGATATAATAAGAAGGGACAGGGATGTGCAAACACAAGAAGAATGGACGAAAATAAAGGAGTCTTCTTCTATTGTATTAGCTATTCCTTTGTTTTCGTGTAATGCCTTTTTCTTCATATTTGGTTCTATTTTCTTGTAACAAATGTAAGTATAGTGGCTTATCCATTGCTTGTAATTGTGTGAATTGAACTTTTGTTATTAACATTTTGGTGTTATTCTATTGATAGTTTTCCATGTCTCCGTTGTTCTATGATGTGACAATCCTTGCAAATGACAAGAAAGGGCAAAATGAGAACAAAAAAGATTTTGAGCAGAATGGGAATTTACTTTTCTGTCTGAAATATCCCTATGATGAATACATAGGTTGAATCTGAAACAATGCTATAATTATAACGTGGATTCGTTTCTTGTATAAAATGTATTAAACAACATCTTTTATTTATTTTGTATGTTCTCAGATATGATCACTGATCAGCCTTTCAACTCAATATTAAAAAAATCGAAACAAGTCTTCAAAACTTTTTACTTCATGATTTCAAACAAATCAACAAATCAATAAAAATCCCAAAAATCCCTATTATATCGACTAGGTTTGCGTAGACTTGCACGGTGATAAAGCAACACATCATAATTAGTTTCTACACTATTCTTATGGGAAACAAATCTTTATTATCTGCCATTTTTGTGATACCAAAAATACGCACAAAACGGAAACGTGGCTAGGGGAGAACGCGTCCCTGTGAGAATGGTGAATGGAACATCAAGGAATTTATGGAGCTATGTGGAGAAAAGTTTATATAAATCAAATACATTATTAACTTGTGACAATTGTATTTTTTGAACTAAATAAAATAACTTTACCCGTATCTTTATATTAAAATGTGTTTCTCGTGCTAAGCTGAATCAACTAACAATTCGGGATAAAATTACAAAGCACAAAAAGAACAGTTCATTCCAAAAGTGTTAAATGTTTGTGGTGTGGTTTTTTGAGATTAGTTTAATTTTTGGCATTGATGTAATTCTTTATATTTTGAGTAGGTAAATAACATGGACATGCAGGGTTAAATTTATTTGATTTCAGTGTGAAGGTATATGGTTGATATATAGAAACCGCAAATGAATAATGACAAATTTCTCCACCAATATCCAGGATCAGGATTACACAAGGATTAAGTAATATATATTGTGAAACCGGCCCTAACTGTTGTTAATGTTCGTCATATGCAGTTTTTTGGTAAAGTTAACTATTACAGGGAATAGTCTTTTTTATACATTTGTGATAGAAATCCAGCTGGAAACTCATAGATTATGGACTAGCAAGGTCAACTGTCTTTGGATCATACAGGAAACAGAATCAATGTTATGTACCTAATATAATTAAGGAATATTTTATACTTTTATAAAAATATCAATAAAAATACTAAAATCAAGCTGGCGAAAATGGATGAATAGAACAGAAGAACATTTGTTACCAACTAATCTTGTCTTGCAAAATGAATATCCATTTCATCTACGCATAAGCAATGTGATCAGTATATCAGAATCCAGGATCCCACTCAACAATATGTGGTTCCATTTTGTGCTCGTAACATCTGATAACATCTCCAACTTCAAACATAATTGATTTATCAATAAATTGTAATCCACAATCAGTGCCCGACTTAATAACATCAACCTCATTTTTCAGATGACGCATTGATGATAGGGAACCTGTACACAAATTATACAATTACCTAAGAAGAGTACAAATAATGTCTTACTTAACTTCATGTATTACCAAATTGTTGCGCAAGACACGATATAATGAGCTCTTTTTCAACACTCCTTTCTGACATCTACATCCAGCAATCGGTACACTTTTACGACCTTCATTCACAAGAAATTGTTGTAAAACTTGCGCTTCTCCAAGTACATCTTCTACTTGTTTAGGTGGTAGGATGCTATTCATATCTTGCTTTATAGTGTCTACCAATTTATAAATAACATTATGATGTTTAATTTGTACAGATTGAGCTTCGGCTTTTTGTTGAAGTATTGGTGGGCATGATACATTAAAAGTGTATATAATTGCTGAAATATGAAATCTGTTAGTATTCAAAATATTCTCATAACAATCCATTTGCCTTTAAATGTTGTAGCTAATTCAACGTCGTTTTCTATTACAGCACCAACACCGTAACTTACAATATCCATTCGACATTCGGGATAATTATAGGTACTTAAGGTTTCTAGGATGGCTTCCAATGTTCCAACGACATCCGATTTTAATATCAGATGTAATGTTGGCATATCATCCTCGGGCATGCTCTCAGGTGCACGTGGTCCTTGATTACGTAATTTAAATCTTCCTATACGTCGTTTTAATTCTAATTTTTCTTTATATAACATCTGATGATGTTGCGTTTTAGCATCGATAGCAAATTTTTCTGCTTCTTGCATTTCTAATTCTTTCTTGCCCTCTCTACATTTAATTACCGCTTTCGCTTGTTTTTCTGATTCAACTTGAAGGACTAGTTCTCCCGCGGAAGGTAGTTCTCTCCAACCCTCTATTTCGGCTGCATATCCGGGTTTCACTTCAGTTAGTAACTGACCCTGAGCGTCTCTCATTAATCTAACTTTAGCCATCACAGTGTCCGCTATTAGAATGTTACCTTTTCTTAGAGTTCCCCTCTGAACAACTACAGTACACAAACGCCCCCTGTGAGGATCAATACGACTATCAACAACTACGGCTTCTACAAATCCAGTTGGATCGCTGCCAATTTCTAAAAGCTCCGCTTGTAAAGCTAAAGCTTCCGTAAGTTGATCTAAATTGATTTTTTTAAGTGCGGATATATGAATCGCCTGAACATCTCCACCTAACCTTTCCACTTGAATTCCATTTTGCAATAACATTTGCTCCGCATTCTCAATATTTGCTTTTGGAGAATCGATTTTATTGATCGCTACCAGAATGGGAACTAAAATGAAGACACATAAGACATTGCTAAAGCTTGAAAGAAAAACACTCAATCGGTATAAAAACATCCACTCTGAGCTACACACTTATTTAGATTTTCTAACAAAGTAGCACAGATATAATTATACATAATATAAATTAAACTTATAGTAGTTATAGAAAGATATATTTTTAATTATTATTATTACCATTTGTTTATTGTTCAAATATCAAAATCATGTTGATGACATTATTTTAAGATCAAAATTAATGGAGTTTTTAACAATTTCCATCCCAAATTACATTTTACCATTAAATTAGAAAAGAATAACCATAATTAGGTACCATGTTTGGATACACTTGTTATAAGGAATGGAAGCTAAATGATAAAAATGGATTGATAGAATTTAACACCCATAGTTGGAGACACCCATCCTTGCGACACCAAAATGAATTTAATTAATAACGTTATTAATCAATGTTTACACCTTTCAGATCAAATTGTTAACCCACAAAATTTAAACAAGAGTATCACAGCATTTGTTGTCACGTGACAAGTAGTTCTTATTTGATTTTAACTATACTTAAAGAATTGTTTAATTGAGCATTAATTGAAATTAGTGTCTGTAATTCTAAAAAAGATTTGGAAAAAAGCATCGCATGACCAATTTACTGTGCTCTGATATGATAGGCGCAGCCTTTTCTTTTTTTCAACATTTACATTTAACAAAAATTTCAAAGAGAGAATCTTAAAAAGTAGGTACAAATTTACAACAGGGAAACGTAAATATCTACCAAAAGAATAACGAATTTTGTAATGCACAATAACTGGCTCAGAGCTCCTAATTTATATGCACTTTAAATCACTTGTTTATTATTAATAAAACGTTTGGGGAAACGTTTAACTTAAGTTTACTATGAAAACTATGTAATATACTAACAAAAATATAAAATAATTACCGAATTTACTTAAAAACATGCAGGTTCTTTCATTAAATAATATTAGAAAGACCAGGAAAGCAAGCCCTCCAGATTATATCCAAATGGCTAGGAATGGAATATTAGAGCTAACTACACCCATTCAATTTTCTTCATTTCTCCCCTCCAGGGAATTGTCACATTGGAAATCCACTGACCACCTGAACTAGCCTACGTCTTGAGTTTTCGAATTCGAGACTGGCATCAATACCATAAACTAACTGTGAAAATCAGAATGATTTGAAGAAGTTGGCCATTTTCTCCAAACAATAAAAATTACATAATAACCTAATAAAAAGACGGGAATAGCGAGACATGGAGTTTGCCTGTCAGATGTGGTTATTGCTTCCATCAACCTCTTTGTGTGTCATCTTCATTATTACCTTAACAATCATTGAGAAGGCAATAGACAGTGTAATTGAGTTCATGTAGCTCTCTGGGGTTATGGCTGAGGATATGTAATTGATAAGTTGGTGTTACCGTTCATCTTCACCTGGGTTATTTCAAGAGATGAGATGAGATAGCGTTCTTCATTGTTTTTGAAAGGTTGGTTGGATGGGTGGTTTTACAACCATAAGTTGCATGAAGGAAAGAATGGAGGGGTGAATGAAAGATGTAGAATGAGGAAAGGGAAAGGACAGAGGATGAAGAAAAGAGAAGTAAATGAAGAGATAAAGGACGCAAAAACGAGGAAATAAAGAAAGGGAAAAATACGATTTTTTATACTTTTAGGTGCAGCTTGAATATTCCGTATGCGTTGTGGGGAAAGGAAAGTCCCAATGTTAAAGGGGAAGGTTCACATGGAAGAAGGAACCAGAGAAGAAGAGGAAGAAGCCCAATCATAATATTTTCTAAGAAATTAAATTTTTTGTTAGTAACAAAATTTATAGATTGTTTAAATGCTTAGTTATTAAAAAACCAAATCACATCCCTAAAATCATATATAGTTCGGCCACTGGATCTTTACCGATGTATGTTCACATACAACGACGTGCGTATCTGTCATTCGACTACTTCATTACTAAAAACAAACAACGACAAACTGACTGAAATTTGCAGTTTGTCTTTGTTTATTTTTAGTAATAAAGTAGTCGAATGACAGATACGCACGTTATTGAATGTAAACATATAGATCGGTAAAGATCCAGCGGCCGAACTATACTTACTTTTATCCAAAATTCTCAACACCCTGTATCTTAAAAACGATGCTTTCTAGGATATAAGCTTATATGTGAAACTGCCATTTATTTTAGCCTTTTCTATCATTTGACAAAGTCCTGCTGTTATAAACTGAACCATCCAGCCATCCTGTATATACTTACACAGTGCTTTTTGGAATTTGGGTCATGGGGATTTACAAAAATGTAAGTATAAGGTGTTTTTTGCAAATAGGTACGACCCTCCTAAGCACTTTAGAACAAAACCTCATATATTATCAATTCAGAGTCTGTTTTGTTCCCCAAAAACAGTGCTCTTACCAGCTGTTCACACTATCTCATAATGGGTGTTCGGGTGTTCTTATAATATATGTTTTTATCCCAAATTTGTTTTTTTTTGTAGCATATCCAAGAACATTTTAATATGAAAAAAATATATTAATTCAAGAAAAATTTACTTAGAATGTATTAAATAATATATCATTTATTACTTTCTCAGATTTTAATGGCTATTAAATATATCTTTGTGCTACTTGGGTAAATTGAGGACTAATAAAATAACAATTAATACTTACCTCGTGCACTTTTTGCCATATTGATACACTCAACAGTTTGTTCCATTACTCCATCATCAGCAGCCACAACCAGTACAATAATATCTGTTACATTTGCTCCACGTGCTCGCATTGCACTAAATGCAGCATGTCCTGGAGTATCCAGAAATGTAATTTCTGCTCCAGAATCTAATTTCACAGAAAAAGCTCCTACATGTTGGGTAATACCACCGAATTCTTGATCTACAACTCGTGAATTTCGAAGCGAATCCAGTAAGGTAGTTTTTCCATGATCCACGTGGCCCATAACTGTAATGATAGGAGGTCTCGGTTGTAACTCCGATTTTGATGGAGGAGGTCTAGGAAATACATCATTCTCTTCAATCTTTTCATTAGTTTCTACAGGTTTTCCAATTATTTGCATTCTTCTACCACTTCGTCGTATTGCATTATGTAATTCTTTGATATCTTCAATTGGCGTATGTTTCCCTTGTATTTTTCCTAAAAACAAATCCCTAACATAATTTACATCTTTTTGTAAGACACCGGCAAGTTCGGCAACAGTAATATTCCTCCAGACATTGACCAAGTCTCCTTTAGACTTAGGAGAAATTTCGTACACTTTTGGCAATTTCTAGAAAGCGCGAAAGTTATAGTTTTGCACCATGTACTGAAACACTCACGCGTTCCTCTGCTGTTTTTCTTCGCTTTAAAAGAATTGGACAAGAATGTATGCCGCATATTGAATTGTAGGGAAGAATTGAATTCGGTACAACTTTTAAAACATGTTTTTTATGGAGATATCTAAAATGGAAAGTAATATTGTTGGACAAAATTTGACGAAACACTTACTTATTTTTTGTGAGGTGAACAAATCTTTTAATTATTCCTAATTTAGCAACGTGAGATATACATATCATAATTAAAAAACTTTTTCAAAATAGTTAGGTTAGGAAACAAAGTGTTTATATAACCACAAACGGTAAAGTGTTCAGCAGTTGTCTTCTTGTGTACAATCGCCTGATGGTGGCTGTTGTCACAGAAGAAATACCTACGGATGCAGAAGTGACACTTAACAGCGGTTTCTTTAATGTTTGAAGCGCCATCTTAAAAGGAATTATTTGAGCGGTACTGTTTATTAAAAATATCTAACATATAAAATAAAATAAGTTTTTTTATGTGTTATATTTAGTAATTTCTGTGATATTTGCAACCTAGTTTTAATTCACTTTAGTTTGACGGCAATCTTAAAAAGAAGTATTTTCGCATTACAAATTGGTATCTGCCGAGACGGGTAATTGTCGCTGCTGTATCCGTAGCACATCTGTGCTGTTGGCCTGTTGTCAAGTGGGGGAAAAAGTCGTTTTTAAGCTGTAACCTGTTTAGGTGAATTGGGCCAAATTGGGCCCATATGTAATAACACTCCGATAAATATTTACATCATACCACCTTCTTATTCTAGAAAATTCCCTTGTATCTCGCTCCAAAAAAACCAAGTAGTTGATAAATGTTACCATCAACTAACAATGCTACCAAGAGCATTCTCAAATTATAACGGAAAACAATCATTTTTAGGAGTCTGATGAAAAGTCACTTTCAACGCTTTCGTCATCTTCAGCAGAATTAATAATAATTGGTAATATAAGTGCAAGTGTATCTTGCATATCAAGTATCTTTGTCTCTCTTGTACCACTTTAAAATTTCAGGTCGCTCCAGTATGTTTAATTGAAATTTTTCACATATTTAATTGCCTCGTCCCACATATTTTACAATCTTGTACAGTTCTAAGATCTCGGCCGATGCTTTATTATTATAACATATATTGTTGGCGATACTCTATAATCATCGATTATAGATATACATGTGTATATTCAATGCCCATATCAACTCAATAGTGTTGAAAATGCAGTGGTAAGGAGGAAGATGCAAAACATAAAATGAGCAAGGTAAGCTAATCGGAAAAATTGTAATATATAAAAGCAAGTACATGCCAGGGATCAGGGAGAAGAAGATTGGAAGCGTTGCGACTAAAATTTATACTAGCGCTATCTTTAGTCTGAAATGTTAACTACATAGAGGCACTGGCTCGGTCGCGTAGTGTTGCCTCCTGCATTACCTCATCTCCTGATAGTTAATTAAAATTAATTCATTACATTGACATTTGACATTTTGTCAACTTGTCAGCGCAGTTTTCCTTCGATAACTTTTTATGTTTACGTAACTTTTATGTGGTTTATTTGAGGGTGTATCTTATTTAGACTAAAAGTTCGATTAAAATCTGTTCGAATTCTAGAAATTTTACACGAACTGCTTTAGTTTAGTGGTAATTTATAGTTTTATACAACTTACTATTACAAGTTGACATTATTAGTCGTGGATCGTACAATCAATAATAATCTTACCACTGTTATATTACCTACGATAATAAATACATTATTTACACAATACATATTTTTTAAATGCTCCTTTGTTTAAATAATCAATGCTGGCCGTTAGTTCTTCGGTAAAAACTAGAGCTTAAGTTAAAGAAATGACAGGTTTTTGAATTTACCGCCAAATTACGTTTAACATCTAGAACGCCAAATACGGGTCAAATGTTAACTATATAGTTAAATACGGGTCGCTTTTATGTACAGGTTCTTTACGAACGTTTCCAATCTTCTTCTCCCTGATCCCTGGTACATGCATAACAAATAGGGCACAACATATTGAACTGTACGCTATACGCAACTGGAAAGGTAACGCTAATAAGTAACACTGAAGCCAAAGCCAAGTTAGGCAACCCTCAACGAATGAGTATTTCTATCTCTTTCTTTAGCACGAGAAGTAAAATAAAATACGTTGACAGTTACGTCTGCTGTACTACCACAACAAGCTAGAACGCGACCGCATCTGTCTTCTGGCTTCAACGCCTATAATGCATTGAAATAGGTCGTATCCACAGACCATGTTAATCCCTTCCAGTTGCGTATAGTGCGCAGTTTAATGGGGCACACAACAATATCATAACCTCAAATTATCATCGCAAATATTAACCAAAGCGTAAAGCAAGTTTGGCATCATTGGCTTTGAGTAGGTACCACCACTAAACATTGAAAATTTACTTTTTTTAACCGGAAACGACGTACCTGATTAAGATTTTTATTTTGGTATGGTATTTTAATGACTTGCATTGGGGAACTCGTTTAAAATACAATAATGCTCCAACGGTCTGTTTTAATACTGTGAAGATATGTAGGTTAAAACCTAAAAGACGTTTGGCGCAGCACAAACATATAGTTTGCCAACCTTGAAACTAACACACGGCCCATAGTGGCCATAGTAAGTAGTGAGTAGTGACACACCACAGATTGTGGTTGTCAATGACACACAATCTTCACATTCCTCGCGAGCAATGCCTTATGCTTTGGCAGTCTAAAATTTTCGTAATGAAGTTATTATTTTAATTTTCCCACGACCATATACGAAACCATGCTCCTAACGCACAATTACGTATGGGCGAAAATTGACGATATCGTCCGAGGTAAAAAACCTGTGCGATTTGGTTTCGCGCTGTGTGTTAGAAATATAACGCACAGTTCACACTCGAATAGGTGGCTGGATCAAACAACTAAAATGACAGTTTGAATTTATTCGCGCTGTCACTAATTTTGTTAGCAAGTATAGTTTATTGATTTAATTCGTTTTAAAAAATATTTTTTTTATGGTCGTGGGAAAAATAGTGTACAAAACTCGTAGGAAAGTGTCTAACTCACTCGCGGGATTGCCGGCACTCGGCTGTCCCGCTTGGGCGTTATTTATCACTTTCCATACTTGTTATGTAATATACTATTACGTAGTTTGTGAACTCAGTCCAACAACCAACAGCCTCGATAGAATGTATAAATCAATATAAAAAAATTTGTACAATATGGCAACCTTGTAAATTTTCTGTCACATGGGTGGGTTTTTGCATTGAATCTCTATTCTTTTTCTTTATTCAATGGGTTTTTGTGACTGATCGCGCAAGTCCAAAACTCTATGAAGTTAGCACATGTATACTGTGAAGTTAGTAAGGATTCAAAATTATTTTTTAAAACTTATAACAAATAATTTTACTATAAAGAAAAGTCAAAATGGCAGATCATGAAGAAAAATTAGAACAATTTATAACCGTAACGGGTGTAGATGATGAAAGGGCTCGTTTTTATTTAGAATCTTCTGCTTGGCAGTTAGAGGTTAGATTGTTTAACATTACAATGCAAAATGTACATTTTTCCCCATTAGGTTGCATTAGCCGGCTTTTATGAAAATGATGGTGAACTGGAACAGCCTCCAACACCAAATCCTGTAGAAGTAGGCGACAGTCCTCCTAGGGAACAGTCTCCAACACCACCAGAAACGATTAAACCTAAACCGAAATCAAAAACAACTAATTCAAAATTTGCTACCATTCATACTGTTAATAGTTCAAGTGACGATGAGGAGGAGGGACAAGCGTTTTATGCCGGTGGTTCTGAACATAGTGGACAACAAGTCTTGGGACCACCAAGAAACAGAGATATGGTATCTGATATGTTTAAAGCTGTCCGAGAGTATGTATAGGAATAGTTAGAAGAGTTTTGTTGTGTATGTTTATTGCAGGCATGGTGTAGAAATTTTAGAACCCACAGCAACTAGTTCGAATAGCAGTGCATTTAGAGGTACCGGTTATAAGTTAGGTCAAACTGCTAGTGATTCAGAAACAATTCCTGGTGCTCCCGAATCATCTCAACCAGAAGAAGTTACATTAAAGTTATGGCGTGATGGTTTTAGTTTAAATAATGGCGAAATACGACAATATACCGATCCAGAACAGAAAGAATTTTTAGATAGTATTCGTCGTGGAGAAATACCTGTCGAGTTAAGGCAAGGAAATGCCGAGGTCAGCTGATTGTTTGTTCTTACTTTTATAATATCTTGTAATTCCGAAGGTACATTTATCAATGGAAGATCACCGAACTGAAAACTTTAAGCACGAACTTGAAAAAAGGACAAAGATATTTTCGGGACAGGGACACACTTTAGGAAGCCCAACACCTGCCGTTGTAGGAGCGCCACCTATACAAGAAAAAGATGGTACACTTAACGAAAATAAGGCTAAACAAAAGTTATCGGTCGACACATCACAACCAACAACTAAGTGAGATGCTGTACACCTCTTATTCTTTATATTTTTAATTGCGTTACAGTATTCAAATCCGTTTGGCCAATGGGACAAGATTGATAGGTCAATTTAATCATGTACACACTGTAGGACACATTAGGTCATATATTATTGATGCCCATCCCCAATACGGAATACATTCATTTTCTCTTCTCTCATCATATCCATCAAGGGATTTAAACGATTCCGAAACAATAGCCGAAGCCGGTCTTCTTAATGCCGCTATTATGCAGAAGCTTAAGTAATTGAAATTGTAATAACTGTTTGTATTCTAAGAACTATTTCTAGAATAAAGAATTAAATTTATTTGCACATATTTATTTCTTTAAAAACATTGTTTCATTTTTTGAATTTCATAATATTGTTATACTACTGTATAAAAAAATATATATATAACTAATAAATATACTTAACAGCTATTTTCCAATATGTTTTTCACTAAAAGTTTAATAAATTAAACCATTTGCTAACCCAACACGAACTATTTTATTATGTATATGTATAATTAGTATGGAGATGGGCTCAATTTTAAGATATTTTTCATTTTCCAACGGCAATCAAAATGAAAACTTCTGATGAAATGTAATTGACAAACGGCATTTGGGTTCATAAAATTTTATCGACTATCTACCCTAGTTTCGTAAAGCATTTAAGGTAGGTATTTGGGAATATTAATTGTGATGACAACATAAAAAGCCCAACCTCCGTGATCATAGATAGGGTAGTAACCAGAAACGCCAGGTCACTTCCTCAAATATGGTAAACAACATAATAATGAAGTACGGCAACGGACCTATTCAGACCTCCAATACACTCAACTTTGATATAACAGAACTAAAAGGAAGGTAGGACAGCATGTAGAAATACTAGAATTGACTGGTAAGATTTCATTGCAGACCTACCTAAGAACCTTACAGAGGTAAAGGATTATATTAAGGACGATGTGACCCTATTAAATTTGCAAGAGGAATCACAGGAGGCCATAGTAACAGCCTACAATGATAAATTGTTCTGTAATTCGACACCAACGGCTCAGTCTGGTGGAATGAAGACCTTTCTAATTTCAATAAAGTAAAAAATGAATGTACCTCTACAAGGGATAACTGTAAATAGCTCTAACTGCATACAATAAGGCTACAAAAATCAAGAGATCATATCATATGATAAGATCAAATCACTGAATTATATACTACGTAACTGGAATGCTTGCGCCGTGTTAAAAATCCGGCCCGTGATATTTGAACGATATCGGGTATCTCTAGCTCTTTTCCTCTCAGTCGGTTATATAGGAGTAAAAGTGTTAGGGTTAATCTACGTAATAACGTAGCTTTGACGTTAGTTGTCCATTAAAACACGCCTTACACAAGTGAGAGAAGATGAGAGAGAAATACCCGATATGCAGCCGTCCTATTCGGCTCGGAATTTTGTTATAGCGACCATTGAGTTCATACTCAAAGCAAAGAGTATTACCCTTGTTTATAGGGTATTACACTATTTCCTCAAAGGAAATATAATAAGCTCAATCTTGCAAGATATAAACTTTTACAACCAGATGGCAGGAGAATGCCTATAAGGAGGTTTGTTATTATCTCTATTGTGGAAGATAGTTGTAGATATGAAAAATCGAAAAATAGAAACAGAACCTTAAAGGGTGGGCCGACAACAGTGAGGGGTTTAATATCTATGCTGAAAACAATATATTTGTCAAATTAAGTAAACAAACTCTCATAATTACCATGCTGTAAGTACTTACAGAAAAAGGGCAAGTAAGAAAATGTAGCAACTATCCCCAGGCAATATGTGAACTAAACTTGAAATAATTCAAACTTGGCAATGAAAAGTCTTGAGGACATGGTAGGTAGGTACATTCAACTCTAGAATTTTTTTACAGTCTATGCATCTTGCACTCCATCATTTACACTACAAATTTATTTACATTAATTGTATGTACTTTGTAAACATTGTAGCTCTCTCGACCATGGCTTCTCAGGAATGGAATTTCTGAATGCTCTATGCTTTCTAGCTGGTCAGAATTGTGTTAATCTAACCTGTGTGCAGAGATGTAATGGATAGTGGAATAATGCCTAATTAAGGCAATTTATCAATTACTAATTAATTTTAGAAAGGTGTCAGCATTTTAATCAATTAAAGTGTTTGGTTCTCTCTAAAAAACAAATATGTTTTCATACTCACTTTAAATAGAATTTATTTCAGTGTAAATCAAATTAAATTTATATTTGAATGAAGCCGATAATTCTTGATAATAAATTAAGTGATTTTGTGCTTGAATTGTGGAAATGGTCCATTTTAAAAATTCATTGCTTAGAATCTACTAAGGTAAATGACCATAAATCAGACACTGTAGATAAAACCGACACTTTTCTAGAATTTATTCAAAAATAAGAAATCCTGTACCGACACGCTATTGACGAATATTCCTTTATTAAGATTAATATTTTAGTTACATTGCTAAAAAAAATTTCTGCTTTGCTGGCATAAATGAGATACATCACAACCTTATTCTGAAAAGCCGTCACATGTGTTTCCAGTGTTGACGAAAGCGGTTCGTTTTGTTCTAAGGTAAGTGAATTTTGGCTAATTTTCTTTGCATTGTTTTAAAGGCTTAACATTAGGGAAAGTAAAGGCTATTGAAGTATGATATTATATACAGTTAAAAGTTCCTAATTTTTAGTAAAATACTTCAATTTTATACTATATAGCAAATATATTCAATTGTCGGATTTGTGTACAGACAAACTATATAGTACCCTAAATCCGACAGTAAGTGTCGAAATTAGGTACATTTTTCTAAATAATAAATGTTGTTTTATCTCTCTCTTATGCGTTAGTTTTACGTAAATTATCTCTAGCAATACTAAATATTAGATATGGAACACTGTGCTAATATTCCGACATAGGTGTCTGATTTAGGTGCACGAATGTCTGAATTAGGTTAAAAATGAACAGCATTACAGAACATGATATTTTTGTTATTAAAAATAATTATTACTTATGTTATAAGTAAGTACTTAGCTAGTACCTAAGTAAGCTCATTGAAACTACAGAAGAAATCTTACTCGAACAAGAGAATATTGAAACAGCAAACGAAATAGTATTTCTTCCAAAAGATTCCCAGCTTACACCTAAAAAAATGGGATTTCAGACTCCTGCACAAAAACCCAGTGAAAATAATATTGAAACAGGTTATCCCGCATTTTTAGGTAATACCGAAACCAATGTAGTTGACAATAATATCGTGGTCAGTGATGAACTCCTCGAAACATATTCAACGAGTGTAGAGAGCATTCTTCAGGATCAGCAGACCAAGGAATCCAAATATGCTAAAATTCTACCTGGTGTACTAATTCCAACTCCTTTTAAAAATGCACTGTTTTGGCCAGAACCTGTTGAAACTAAAAAGAAGTTAGTCAAACGACAAATAAAAGTTCCAGCTGTAGGAACATCAGACGCTTGGAAGGAATATTACCAAAAAAAAGAAGAAAAACAAAAACAGATATCCGAAGAAAAGGAAAACCGTAAACGAAAAAGGGAAGAATCCAAGAAAATAAAAGAGCAGAAAACAAAAAAGGTAAAAAAACCTTCTAAAACTAATGAAACCTCTAACGAAAAACCAGAAATTGTTCAAGAACAAACACTAGTAACTGATAAAACTTCAAAAAATAAGAAAGACAATTTATGTATTGACAACAAAAAAGAAAATGTCCACTATAACATTGGAGATTACATTATAGTTAATTTCGAAAACGTACTTTATCCAGGAATGATTACAAAAATTAAAGATGACAAATTAGTTGTTAGTGCTATGGTAAACGCTGTGACGGACAAATGGAAATGGCGCAAACAAAAAGATGAAATACAATATGATTATTCGGAGGTAGTGGCAAAGATTAATCCTCCTCAAGAGGTAAACAAAAGGGGATATTATGTAATTCCAGAAATTCAAAAATAAAATTTATAACAATAAAAAAAATGGTTTTTTATAACTCTCATTGTACACTTTTTTTGTTTGTTTGTATTAAGGCCATTTAAAGAAATAAAAAGCATTATTGAAAAACTATAACGGAATTAAGTTCACCTACTGACTGAAATAGAGACTATGTCGGATTTCTGTTCTTACATATGACAGATTTATGTACAAAGATTATTATCCTATGTCGGAATTGGGTACAACCACAGAGTTTTTTATAAATATGTTTTTAAAATTCTCTGGTGATCTAAAATAAAATTTCTTAGCAACATTCAACTTATAAAGCGTTATTTAAAATATAAAATAACAATCATAATTTTGGGCATATCTTTTGAACATTAACCAGTAGTACAATCCCGATAATCTGCTAAAACTGTCTGAATTCGGGTCATTTACTTAATGTATTTATTTATTCATGCAAAGAAAAGATCCTTATGTTTTAACGACGGCGGTTACTGGTGTTAGACCATACATGTTTTATTTATTCTTCGAGATTTTGCTAATTAAATCATTAGCTTCATCAGGAATATAAATTTATAGTTTTAAAGTGTGCCATAGGAACTTGATGGTGGAACAATTAATAATGATATTAATTAATCTCATTATAATTAATTGTTCCACCATCAAGTTCCCATGGCGCACTTTAATTAACTATTAATTTATATTCCTGATGAAGCCAATAATTTAATTAGCGAAATATCGAAGAATAATAAAACAAACTTGTTAATTACATGTTGTATAGTCTAACACCCAATAACCCATCGTTATCAATCATTAATAGGAGCAAATACTTGCCTCAGCTTATGTTTTAATGTGAAATAATATTTTTGGAACTTTATTATATAGTGTCTCACGGTGACCACCCATTATAACATTTCAGAGACCACATTTGTCTGAATTTTGAAAATTTGGGCCACAGCGTTTTCGGGTATGGGCCCTCAAATAAAATAACGGCGTCTACGTAACATTTCCGGTTTTTCCGGAAATGACACAAACTTTGTTATTTTAAATGTAACACGCTATATTTTCTTTTTTTATTTAATTAACCAGAAACAAATTACACGACAAGTCACGTTGTGTAATCCCGCACAGGTGAATAAATCACCTGTTCGCAGGGCTGGTAACAGAAACTAATACTACCAAATTTTAAAGTAGCACACTAAATTACTTAAAACTAAATGTAGGTATTGGGCCAAATCCAGCAGGAAAATTAAACTGTCCTTCCCACTTACTGGACCAAACTTACTCAAACTCTAACTCTAAACTCTGAACTAGACTTTACTCTAAACTAGACTTTAAACTAACACAAGGCAATGTTCCTCCCAACCCACCTCTTCAATCTAAGCTTGCCAGACCTAACTGTAGTGTCCAGTTCCTTGAGGTTCTTTGGTAGATTGTTGTATAGGTTGATTGCCTTGATATAACTATTTTTCTTACTAACCGTCTTTGAGATCTTCGGCAACAGTATACTCTTATTTCTAGTTTTGCTTCTCGAATTTATGTAAGTACTTTTCAGATCATTGTAGTGAGTTTTAAGTGATTCATAAGCAAATAGCTGCTTTACATTTAAAGGAATTTCTGGAGTTGGTTTATTTTTGTTTATTATTTTTACTAGTTTATTTTGCATATTTTGTAAAGCGACAAGTTCATTGTTGTAAGCACCACCCCATACGATTATACCGTAAGATATGATGCTGTGAAAAAATGCATAATATAACAATTTTAGTATATGTTATTCCGATTTTGGATTCTACGTAAAATTTTAGGTAGACTTTCATAAAGTTTTCCTATAGGTACACTAAAATTAACCGTTTCTGAGCTATTTCATTTTTTTAATAAAAATTAAAATAAACACGATTTAGCTTAAAACCATGTGAATTTTACAGCAAGAAAGATATAAAGGAACCATATTTACACCAGAGATAGCTAGACCTCCCAAGCTCACCATCCATTCTGTCAAAGTGGCTTAATTACATACAGGGCGGTGGAAATTTAATGCCGAGTTTAGTTAACTTCAAGTTATCATAAGTTGGTTTTTTCAAATGGAACACTCTGTATGTTTCGACGTAGCCTGATGCACAATGTTATTCTCTTTCAAACGGCACCAGGTTTCCTATACCTATCTCTTCTGGTTTTTAAGATATCTATCTACTGTTTTTTTGTGCAGTCAACTAAGGCCATTCAATTTCTTGCGAAAATGCCTTAGCAGAACTTCAAAACAAACGACTCTTCAATCACTAGTCATTTGTTGTCAGTCTAACACCAATAGTGACGGTTGAATTGAATACTCTGTTTATAAA
This sequence comes from Pyrocoelia pectoralis, assembly GCA_036250285.1. Classification (NCBI taxonomy): domain Eukaryota; kingdom Metazoa; phylum Arthropoda; class Insecta; order Coleoptera; family Lampyridae; genus Pyrocoelia; species Pyrocoelia pectoralis. The sequence continues at coordinate 72,207,155 of CM070075.1, forward strand.
AAAAATGGAAAACAACATGTATTCAAACTCAGACATTCTAAATATTATTTATTGCTGGAGAATGTAACAAGATCATAAATTATGGGTGGTTCACCGTGAGACACCCTGTATCTGAAAATAAATTCTGGCCATATCAATTATTAGGAAAGTTTTTACATCATACTCATTACCAAATATATAAATGTGTAACAATATTTAAGGAAATTAAGACAAAGACCCTAGTTGAACCCTAAGATCGACTTGCCTAGGGATATTATAAAAATGACTTCAGTAGTGTCAATGGAGATACATACTGTTGTCGGACTTGCCTCCCCTCACGTATCGGTGTAAGGGCAGGTAAGGCAATATAGTAAATGCAGCTCGACAAAGCTTAGAATACCTGCGGAAAATATGTCAACTAAATTTGAAATAATTCAAACTGGCCAATAAAAACTCTTGAAAAGGGAAGGATATACATTTTTACGGAATATATTTTGAGAAAGGGACCGAGAAGTGGATAGCTGCCACAAGGAACACTGTTATTGTGAAGACAGACGCCTGCTGCTCGATAAATATGAATTTTTATAGCAAAGAACGTATTGTTATAATAAAATAATTCCCAATTAAGTAATATTCTCATTTATTATTATAATTAACATATTGCCAAGAGGGAAGTACGACAAAATTGAAAATATGAAGAATTATCAAATTGATAAATTACAAAATTTCAGTAAATTTTAGAACAATGGGCGAAAAACCACAGGCAGTTGTAAAATAATGTGAAAGAAGGTACTCAGACAGAGCATAATAAGGAACAAGTCTGAAGTTTGACGAAATAAAATAAATAGGTATAAAAGCATGTGAAAACTATAGGGAACATTGTACTGCTTACTGTAACAAACAATTTCGTTAATGTGCATAAAAGATAGATGGAAAGGATAGTGGGAGAATATCGGCGCGATTTTCTAGACTGCAAGTTAAATATTTAAAATATAAATAGAAAAATACTAGGAAAAGAACTGAAATTTCACGTAGAATCCAAAAATGCAATAAAAAATAGAAGTTGCTATTTAAAAGAGCAAAGTTACTAACTACTTCCGACATTTCCGAAAGTGCTGCCATTTTGGAAATATTTTACAACGATTCGGTTTTCAGAGTAACCACTAAGTTCAAATTTTCAAAACCGATCTATAAAACTTTCCCAGAAACGTCTAACTAAAGCTTCCAAAAAAAACACCCAGTATATACAGAACAGGATGTAGACTAAGACCTAGTGAGGATGGAGAAGGGTGATTAAGGCAGTACTAGAGGAACAAGAAGAAAGTAGATCTGATGAAGGTCAAGCCATGGATCTCCTAGGCCTGTTATCATGTTCATTAAGAACATTTCTCTTTCACTATGTTATGAATTACCATGTTATAATTTTTGTTGTATAAATACGTCAATAATGAAGATAACTAAAATCTTAATAGTTACGTATCTTTATGGGTGTCCAGGCTATGATATTTTCAAATTTCAGCATTAAGAGTTGGAAAAGCGGCTAGTTGTGAAATTTTCAAATTTATAGTTTAACCACAAATATATGATTGACCAAATTCCATAAATTCGGAAAACCTTTTACTCTAATCACCTATATAATAACCGAGAGCTGTGTATATGTGTGTGTTGCTGTGCACTTTTCGGCCCTGCGCGACAGTTCTGACGAATGCGCATGTGATATTTTAAAACCAAAGCTATTATAACCTACAATCACAGATACTCCGCAAACCACGCAAATGTACGCCCGTTTATAGTAAATAAAATGCAATAATGGTTACTTGCGCTTGGTGAGCTGTAAGCATTTAATATCTTTTTGGTGTCTCAAGTTGTTTCATTCCGTTCCTAAGCACAATGCTTAATGAATCTTGGCGACAGAAACAACCATGAGATAGTTGCTAGTTTCCATGTATCTGAAAATTGAATGGATTATTAAAATAACAGAAATATGTCAACTATAGTTGAGGGTCAATTCTGGAGATGCACCAACCACAATCTTCACACAAAGGAACGGAGCTTCTTAAATTGAAAGTCCAAAATAATGGACCAACCCATTACAATCTAATTCGACCATTCCAATTTCACGTAATCTAAAGTACATTCAGTCATTTTTTAGATGATTTAATAAAAAATTTGCAGAGCACATAAAAAAGCTTATTCTATAAAGTAGGTAGCTAAACGAAATACTTTATTAGAAAAATAATAAGTAATTAAGAGGTAAAGAAATTTAAACTGTAGTATTGAGAGCACTGTAAAACCTATGCGATAAATATTAAAATACAAATACTTTACATTTTTTACATTGTATATCTATAATGTACAAGAGTATATTGCTCAAGATCTTGAGAAATGCTTCTAAGTTATATGATTATCCCTCTTTCATTATTAACTATTAGGAAAATTAGTCAGAATTCGTTCCGGTGAATTAACGGATCTTCTTTATGAATTGGAGGAGGGGCACTTGTCATTTTAGATGTACTACCTTGGGTGAGATACCCAGCCGTTTTCGGTGTTCCCGCTAAATGATACAGTTAAACAATTACAATACTCACACAATGTTTACCTGTAAGGTAGCCCGAAATCGGTGTATTTGATATGAAGAGATCATGTTTTTGATCACGATAATCAGCCCACACTGCACTTTTATTTAGAATCGCATTTACTTGTTCTCCATACAATAAACTCCTGCTCATCGATTTAAGCGCTTTAACTATTTGTGCTTTGGTCATGGCAGGATTATCGATCAATTCTAATCTCGCATCTAATAATGTCAAGAGATACGGAACAAGTTCAGCATCTAGAGCTTGTTTCACTAATTGTTCTTGACCAGTTGAAAATAAACGACTCAGTGTCTCACACGCAACTGCTACCATATCTTGACGAACATGCATGGCTTGTTTTAAAGGACGCATACAATCTGTTTGAGCTATTGAGGTGATACACGCCTAAAAATTTAATTAAATATTTCAAGTGGAACAAAGCCAGATTTTTGCGACAAAGCAGAAATGAACAGACACTATAAATTGAATTAAGTATGTTTGATTTTGAATAACTTAAGGCAATTTAGAAACAGTTGGTATGATTGTAAAAATTGGCGACACTGCAGAAATGATCATTATCAGTAGGCATCGGATTCTAGGCAAAATGGACTATTGTGATTTTTTTAGGCACAATGTGAAACTTGTGTATTTTTGCCCGTTACATCGAATGGGTTAATTTGAACCCTATTTAATTTTACCTAAAATGGCTAAAATTGATTTTAAGTGCCTATTCATCCTTTTTTCCAAATCTGTTTTAAATAATAGACTGCATACAACAGATTATTTTTTGAATCGTGTTAGACCACAACATAATTGGCTAAAGGCAGGGGGCTTGCATTTTTAATCCGATAGTAGTTCACAATCAAAGATACTTACAGAACTTAGAGATATGGCATGTAGCATTATAATACCACACTTTGGCACTACAATTTGTTTTAGATTGGAGCCAATTTGCTTACAGAGACGTGGAATATGCCCCATAGAGGGTATTAGATCAAGCAATGCAGGCTGAGCTTGTAATAAGGCACTCAATGCATTTGTTCCAATTTCTAATAATTCCGACTGAAAATTATAGTTTGATAAGCATACAAGCAACATAAAAAAAATGATTACTAACACTTGGTTTATCTTTTGCCATTTGTGATAGACAAGTTTCAAATAATTCGGATAAAAATTCTTTGGGTCTTCTTAGAGTCCAGCTAGGATTTGCGATAAATATTCTTAAATAAACACCTCCTACCATAATTTCATTAGGTGTAGCTGTGTTGGTTAAACCATTGTTGTCTGGTAGACGCCATATAGCTGAAGGATTTTGTGCTTGTGCCATTTCATGCCTGTAAATTATATCTATACAATTTTCACCGTTAGAGAAAGAAGGTACTTACTCCCTTCGTAACTTTGCCACATATGAACATACGCGATCTTTAGCTTCTTGATCCCAAATCAGTTCAGGATGCTCATGAGCGGATTCAAACATATGAACGCAAGCTTGTGGATTATCTCGCATAGCGTCAGCGAAAATTGGTGGTAAAAATGATCCCAATGCAAGCCTTACCTTTGGGCCTACCAATTTATCGGCACTCATTCTTGCTAGTAATTCTGCACACATTTCTCGTATTTGTTGATTTGTCGAGTTACAAAAGAGATCCATCAAATAAATCACAGCACCTTTACTTAAACTTTCCTTCACAATTTTTGTAGTCGACATAAGAGCGTGTAATGTCGTTAATATTTGATATTGAGAATCTTGAATGGTGTACAAATTGAGTAATAAATGACCCAATACCTCACTTGCCGCAATGTCATTTACACATTCATTATTTCTCGTTACAATTGAAATTACACTCAGAGAACCTTTTTGAATTGGTAAATACGAGACCCTTAGAAAATTAAAAAGTAAGTGAAAATGCCCAATGCACTGAAGTTCGACTCCGGAATTATTTTTAATTAGATTAGATAATGCTTCAAGTGTTATCACAGTGTGTTTTAATCGTGTTTCAATTGTAACAGAGAATGCAATATCCGCAAGTGAATGTAAATATTCGTATTGCTCTGAAAGAAACTTGAAAAGGTCCAGTGCAAACGTTTTTGGATTCTGAAACAGTGCATTATGAAATGCGATAATATGCAAAAATTTACATACTTGAATGACGTAAGTTGGTTGCTGGTTATAAATTGGAATAAAAATACCTCCAACTTGTAACACATCCGAATGAGATGAATACCTGAAGTCATTTCCAACTGTTAGATCGGTTTCCCTACTTTGTCTTTGGGTTTCTAAAAAGTCAACTAATTCCGCTCGAGTTCCATTATTCCAGATTAAATATGGATTTTCACAATTACTATTCAACATTTTTAGTATCTAAAAAAAAAAGAAGACATTAAATGTAGATTTGACTAATATAAAGATGTTCAAGAGTTGAGAAGAAAATAAAGGATAGAACTAGACCCTGCTGAACTCTATTCAGGTAACGCGGGCTTTGGAGGAGGGGTGGATTGCTTGTACAATTTTCTTACGGACAGAACCCAGTGTGTGAAAATTGATAATTTCATTTCACAGCCAATTGTAGTAACCTCCAAAGTACCACAGGGTTCCCATTGTGACCCTTTGTTGTTCGATTTTTGTTGGTGATATAGGTTATGAAATTCGGAATGGTGAACATTTAATGTTCGCCTGCGACCTAAAGATGTTCTCAGTTATTCAGGACCTCGATGATCATAAGAAAATACAGGAAGACTTGCACAGATTATACAAGTGGAAACTATTTACAAGGCAATGGGCCTAAAGAGGCCTGTGAACGCCACATACATACATAGAGACAAACAGTAAATCATGTAATTAAGTAAATAAAATCACACAACCTTCCCCATGTAAATTTAATTAACAATTAAATTTATATGAGGAAGGTTGTGTGATTTTATTTACTTAATTCGGCTCTACTCTATTTGGAGAATTCGTTTACACCTTTTATGGATCTCATCAAGAGTAAATCATGTTATTGGCACGACAAAAATATAGGTTTGGGAGATCATTCTTTCAAACAGTAAAATAGGCTTTATTACGTTTTCCGGTTACAATAAAATGAGGTATTGCTACGACAATTAGTCAGTACAATGTCATAGCCGCGCTATAGGTTATTCAGGTTAGAAATACGCAAAATAATTGTCTGCTGCAAAAGGGTACATAAAAGCAAACGGTTGCCACTAAATTAGATCAATCAAAATTATGAAATAAAGTTAAAATTGAATAATAAATTTTCAATTACCGTTTCAGGTTTTTCCATTGCCAATTGGTTCGCAACAAAAGATGTTAATAAAGTATCTAAAATTCCTCTTGTTACAGGATTATGTGGTGTTGCATGCTCGTTAGAGCCGTAACCTCCTAATTGGGCACATGCTGTAACTGCTTCTTTAGCTAAACGATTTGCTACTTCTTGCTGATTGGCATCTTCTGTACGTTCCACACCACCTTCATCCAAAGTGAAATCATAATTAAACATAAATAGTAACAAATGCCACAAAGCTCCCGCTTTCAACAATTGCATCTGGAGAATAGAATCTATTGCAAGTGCACTTACACATTCTGTGGATATATAACATAGTTTCGTTAAGTGCTATAAATACGTTAATCATTATTAAGTTCTAGTATTATTATATTTACCTTAAAGTATAAAATTCTACAAAGGTCTTTCACAAATTGTGGTAATTCAATCATCCGTTCACGACAAGCAGGAAACTGAGCCGCTACAGAATAACATCTAGTGATATGTTGACATACCTGAACACCAGTTTCGTTAGGTTTTGATGAATTATTTAAAACACCCACACAACGACTGTAGGATTCTAAGAGTACCTACAATACGTTTCATAATAAAATTCAAGTAATCAAAGATTACAATTATATTATAACCTCCAATCCATTTTCTCTGCGTAATTCTTCTGCGTTTAACGCAGAACAATGCACAGTGTGATAAGCTAACTCGCTTGCGGCTGCTAGCAAAGGATCACTTTTCGAAAACAACTGCTCATCCGCAGTTTCCATCTGAATAGTTTTAATTAACTGAGGATATCCGGCATATTTGTAAGGTTGTAATTCTGAAACAAATTAGTTATTCCTTGATCGATTTCTTAATCTACACCTACCTTTGGAATGCCTATGGAATAAAATACTCTGTGTCCTAAGGACCAAAACTATGTTATTCGGATTAGGACCGGAAGTCCACGATACACGACTACACAAAAATTCATACGCTTGGTTAACTTGCTCAAAGCGGTCCTACGGTACATCACTAATAAGTTAAAAACGATCATCTAATCTTACCCTTCCTTCAGGATTTTTGTCTGGATGGAATTGCTGAGCGAGTTTATAATACGCCTTTCTTACAGTAGCTTCATCGTGTTGTTCACTGTTTAGACCTAAATTTCGGTATGCGTCTTCAACCGTCATAGTTGAAGGTTTCTTTTCAACTTCCGATTTCCATGCTTCTAACACATCCTTTAAAAGTTTTATCTACGACAGCCATCTATAATGACATTGAATATAAACTTGTAAGACATACCGGATCGGGTATTGGCCAATTAGGAAACTTGTCGGTATCACAGAGATGACGTAAATAAAATATGTTACAAAACAATTCGTGCTCCAATTCGGGATAACGTACTGCGGGTATCGCGATATATTGATACCTTGCCATGGTATGACTTCGCAATCGAGGAGTAAAATCTGCTATGTGCGTTGAAATTTTTTCGATCAATTTGCGACTGAAAATTGTAATAATTTCAATTATTAATTTAAAGTAATCTTACATACATACCGCATTTCAGAGTTCCATATTGCTTCAGGGGTGTCAAATTCTCCCAAAAATATTTGCGCAAATTTTTCTGCACCATGATTTTCTAAATAATTGACCATTGCCTCAGGAAGAAGTTGTCCCAATATACTTCTGTTCATAATGTCCGATACAGATGCCTAAAAATAATGTTTTGGAGTATCAGACATTTGGATATTAAAAAATAGAGCATTGTGTTACAAGATTTAATTTGCGGACTCTCTGTTTATCTAACAGAAAACCAAATGAAATGGCAATTTAATATTTTTCGTATAAAACACGTTTTTTATCTAATCTAAATAACAAAAGGTTATGGGTTCTACTTCGCTTGTGGCAGTGTTATGAAATAGTGTCTGTAGTGTTTGAAAAATGAAGTCGAGGATGAATTTTTCAAGGAATATTAAGCCACTGAATAGTGAGGCAGATTGAGCTATGTGTAAAAGAAAGATAAGAGCCCTTCTTGATTATCATCAAGGTACGTTAGCAGTCTCAGCTACAGAAGATGATGATTTTAAGAAACATGTGTGTGTGTAGAAATTTGTTCTCTGTTCTAGCAGCACAAGACAGAAATCCAGAGAGTGTAGTGTAGTGTAATGCAGGCTCACTAATCAGGGAAAGCTGATGCTAAATGTATCGAGAGAATTAGGAGGTACTTTATTCGAGGCAAAAATTAAACCAGTGCAGTGCTACCAAAAGAAAATCCTGAGGTAAATTTTGTTGATAATAAGTTGTAGTTGTAGCACAAGAGGTGGGGTCATCAAGATAAAAGGCAAGTACAAGCCAAAATGCAAAAAGAGTTGGATTTAAAAGTTTCAACCGAGGAAAAGCAATTATCTGAGCCTTGCATCTACGGCAAAGCGTATAGGCGGACATTTGGTCAAGGGGAAAAATTAACAAAACCAGAGGAATTATTCTTGGCGGATGTGTGTGGATGATTTGAAGAGTCATACAGTAAAAAAAAGTACTTCGTTGTTTTTAAGGACAATTATACAAAGTTTAGATATGGCTACCCGACCACAGAAAAATCAGAGATAAAAGAAATTCTTAAAAAAGTGTTGCAACACTCAAAAATGTTGGGCCATTTAATTAGAGAGTTGATTACTGACAATCGTGGTGAAATCGACAATAAAGAAATCAGAGAGATCCTGTGTGCAGCGGGAATCACAGAGGTTGACAGCCCCATACACGCCTCAGAAAAACGCAATCTGTGAGCGGGATTTCCGCACTATTATTGAAATGGCGAGGACATTAGGTCACTGTACATTCTAAATAGAACTGGGAAGTCATCTGTTGAAGATGTCAGTCCCTATGAATTATGGATAGGCAAGAAACCAAGAATTTGAGAGTAATTGGTTTAGTATGCTACGCCCACATCCCTGATCAGAAACACAGCAAAATGGATAAGCTGTAAAATTTTATCTGATAGGGTATGACAAAGATGAGCGTTATCGCATCTGGGTAAAAGAAGAAAATAAAGGTATTCTAAGTAGAGATGTCTTGTTTCAAGAAAGGCAAACATAAAGTTACCATTACCATTAAAGCACATAGAGGTTCAAAGTGAGGGAAAGCAAACGGATCAAGTTTCTCGATTGAGAAAGGAGGATGAGAAGAAAGTCAAAGAATCATCAGATAGCAAAGCAGACGAAGAAAAAAAAGATCAGCTCTCAAAGATTTCCAGAAGTTTGAGGGACCGTTCAAAGTTGTCCAAATCGGCACACTTAAGACTACATAATGTTTGATGAAGAAGCAGTTTTTCAAATCACCACACCTGAAACCTATGAAGAAGCTCTCATGGGAACTAATAAATTTACCAAAAGGATCTAGAGGGATACCGTTCAAGTGGGTTTTTAATGTGAAAGAGATTCCTGATGGGTCAGTAGACAAGTACAAAGCAAGCTTGGTTATAAAAGGTTTCAGCCAGAGGTATGGTGTGGATTTTAATGAAATATTCAGTTCTGTAGCAAAACTAATCATGATTCAGTTTGACGTTTCAACTGCATTTTTAGTTGAAGATATTCAACATGGAACAGCCAGAGTGCTTACTGATGGAACCAAAATTGTCTGTAGATTACTACAAAGCTGATGATGGAATAAGATTCAGTATTTTTCTTAAAGAAACAGGTTTTACAAGTGAAGTTGATCCTTGTCTTCACATTAGAGGAAGTCACAACCACTGTGTTAGTGTTTTATCAAGAACTCTAGATTGCTCAAGTACACAAGACATGGCGAGATTAAAAAGAATATTTCGTTATATAACAGGTACCTGTAGCTTGGGAATATGGTTCAGTGCAGATGGTAGTTGCAAGTTTTCTTTATAAGAGAAAAGGTGTTGAAAGGTGCTCTTAAAGTCAAGTATATCCCTACTGAAGAGCGGATAGCTGATATCATGATCAAGTTACTTTCAAGACAACGACTAGCGAGTTTGAACAATAAATTGGGACTTTTACAAAGTATGTATAGGTCTTTGATTATCTGGTGAACGACACGTGACCACGTAGCTGCGTGTAGGAGGAGCCATAATTATGAAGTTTGGTAGTAAGTGAAGTATAAAAACATTGACTTACTTTGGGAAAGGCGCCAAAATGTAAATAACTTGTTCTCGTTCTCATATATCAACAAACTTAATATTTATCGTGTCATTTATTTTCATATTTCACGCGCTTATTGTTTCATAATGAGGGACGATATTTTTAGAAAAGTTGCTACATAAAAGTTGGAGGAGTTTTGGTTAACTGCGTCATGGTCACGAGATAATCCAAGACCTATAGAAGTTCATTGTTCAGTTTTTGTTTGTAATTAAGAAAAAGAGGGAAAGTTTTCAGATTTAGCAAATTAGTCTTTAGGTTTTTCTTTTGTAATTAATAAAACAAGTAATCCTGAAAAACGAAATGTCAATTTAATATTTATCGTATAAAACATGTTTTTGCAAAAGCTGTTGTTTATCTAATCTAAATAACAAAACTATACACACTCGCTCAAACACCAAAATGCAATGACAGAATGTCAATTCAGTTATGCCAACTAGAACAATGGAAAGCAAGTGATTGGTTGTGTTCCAGGTTTCGCGAATTCGACCAATAAAAAAGTTGCAGCTAAATGTGGTGGTAATTTTTGGGGAGGAGCTTAACTATTTCTGTGGGGTAAACAGAGAGTAGTGACAGCGAATATTAACTTATTTTTAAATAAATAAATTTCAATCAGCAGCTAAAAAAGTATGGGTTAACCCCATTCATATAACTTAGAAATGACAATTACAACTGAGAGAAAGTTAACCAAATTGCTAATTTGCTAAATACCAACTTAAGTACACAAACTTACATCATCAGCTTTAAAAGCTTGTTTCATATGTGTCAATTGCAGAAATTTTGCAATTGGTAAAACGTTGCTTCCCGTGTACATTAATATAAAGAAAAACACGCCAGTAAGGTAAACTTTAGACATTTCCGGATTATCTTGCATAATTTCGCAGAGAAGTGTCGCAACTTTTTCCACTATGATTGGATCAAAGGTTAAAAGCAGCTGAACAATATGTCCAAGGCATAAAGAATCTGTAATTAACCGCTTAACTCTAGGTAGAGGACGTATAATTGCATTGTCTTCATCTCTTTACATAAAAAGAACATATTATCAAAAAAAAATCCAAATAAATTTAAATAATACCTGCTTGGAAAATACTGACACATCTTAATAAAAATATTAAGAATGAGAGTGGCCATATCACTTTCGTTAAGTACAGGAGTGCCCTTGGCTATTATGTACCATTTCAATTGAGGTAAAAGTACCATTACACGCCACACGTCTAACCCGCTTGCCCAAAATAAGGTACTATTTTTAATCTCTTTCTTCTCAAATAATTCTTTGACCTGTAAATTTAGCGGTTAGGTGATATAATGAGTAACGTTGGTACAACCTTTTGAAAACTAACAGGACCTTGTCTTTTACCATCTGTATTATAATACCATTCTTTTTCTTGAACTTGTTGCATGCCCGGTCCGGCTTCTATCACGTTTGTTTGAGTTGGTATCACAGCGCGAGAAGTATGTAAATGAGCTAAAGTAAGTATATCAACTAAAATACGAATTCCACCTGCTTCAAGAAAATCACAAACATTGCGATGATGCAATATTAATTTATTTATAAACATCAACAAACGATCACGTTCCAGTTTATCTAAACACTATAAAGAAATTTATACCTGTTATACCATTATTGGTCATACTTACGCGATCTAACATTCCTACAATATACTTAGTATCACTAAATGGACCGATATCTTCGTAATACCTCCCATACACTATCGACATAGCTTGTAAACACATACATTTCATATCTATCTTAGTTGTAAGTAAAAATCTATGGTATAAATCATTAAAAAATTCATACCTAAAAAACAACCATTAAAGAAAATTCAAAAAACATACTAAGTAGGCTTACGATCTACGAATAGGAGAATTGTCATTATTATCATCCAATTCCAAAAGCAGCCTTAAATAATAGTCTCCAATTTTAACTTCGTCGGCTAAACATTGATAATGTAATTCGAATTCTTGGTGATTCCACGCAATAAGAGCAGACCCTGATAATTCCCTGTCCGATTGAAATGCTCGCACTTCATTTTCTAAGGCACATCGTAACTCTTCTCTTGTCTGATAAGTTTTGAGTTTAATTAATATAGATTAAGCTAAATTTGTTTATTCAAATATAAAATTTAAGGCACAACAAAACTATAATGAAACTTACATACCTTGTGATTCCAAATTAAATTAGGGAGAGCTTGGTCTTGATTAAACTTCCAATAAAAAAATGTCCAGTTAGCTTCGGCTTTGATTCTTTCTCGTCTACGGCGTAATACAATAGGTCTTTCTTTAATCTTCTCTTTCCTTTCCAATGTAATACCCATACGTGCACCCCAATGTTGCATTGCGAGTGCCGTGTAGTGTTCAACTTGCTTCTCCACATATTTTAATTGTTTTTCAACAGCTATCCAGTTCGGATTACGTTTATTTTTATTAGCGTGATCGACTGCCATTTTTAAATTATCTCTGTGGTTTAGCATCTCCTGCTCGACTGCATATTCGGGAACTTTTTCTTGGGAATCTAAGTAAGTGATTAGACCAGTGGGCTGCAAATACGTGTTATAGTTGCTTTACTGATGGCGTTATTTTACCATTATTCGTTTTAGAAGTCCCATTGCAATGGGATTGCCAGTTACCCACAAGCCAACTAGATGCCTAGAGAGTTGGCGATGAGCCAGCAAGCGACCATCGGAACCCTGAGTATATAATGCAGCCAGTAGATGTTGTGGTAATGCACCTTCTCCTAGTGCCAGTGTTTGCATTCGAGCTGCAACTTCGGCATCACCTTCTTCAATTAAAGCTCTCATAACTAGTCCAGCCCCCTTTACAATGGCTAATGATGGATGCTAACAAAATAACATTGTAATCGATTCCGAAACACATACTTAAAATTATATTACCTGGAATAATCTAAATAAGGACCTTCCTTTCTCTGCCACCATTTCTAATAGGACATCAAATTGTTTACCATCAGTAGTTTCGCTGTAAGGGACACAAAGAGCAAAGGTTAAGAAATCTAACATTGCCGAAACAACTAAAGCTCCTGTTCCATGTTCAATATGCGAAACCCACATATTCAGCAAACTTTCGAGAAAGGCTTTGGTTTGAAGAAGAGATGATTTATTGAGTTGCTCTTGTCGTAGATCGAAATCGTCGTGCATGGGATGCATAAGTGCACATACCATATCAATTGCCGCATGATTAACACCGTACTCATTTCTTTTTAGAGCATTTACAACCTTCATTCCCACTGCTTCTCGGAATCTAAAAATCCAAAAATTTCTGTATATTTTGCATTTATTTTCACAATTCCAAGAGATTAATAGGTACGTACAAAAAAAATTAAAAACTGCAAAAAACTGGATGGTGTACATATTGCAAATGTTTAAACCCAATGCCGTTTTAATTAATTAAACTCCTTAAAACTCAAGACAATTAAAGATAGATTATACTACCTACATGTAGTAGTTGCATAAATTGCCACAAGAGGTCCTATGTGATACTTATAGTTGCCAGTTACAATTCTAAGTATCATAAGATCATGTATATGGAAATATTTTGCTGCATCTTCAGAAAAGATTTCAGTAGTACAAAAATTTCTTTAGAGTTTTTAGGTAAAGCCATAAATGTGTACAATTAAATATACCAACAAAAAATAAAGTTTGAGGACAAGTGTCTTCAAATGCAGTTTTAAAAACTAATGGTTTTAGCAAGCAAATTTAGATTTAATTTAAAGGGTTTAATGTTCTTATCATTTGAAAAAGATACATTACAAAACAAGGACGACAATGTGGACAAACTGGCAGAAATTAGATCAAAGGTAAAGGAAAGAATTATTGAAAGGAGAAAGAAGACAAGATGAAAACTTTGGACCAACAAGTGGAACAAATTATTAGGAATTAAGAAAATATTGTGGTACATTTAAGAAATTAAATAAGGTTAAAAAAAGGAATGCGAAAGAAGATGGATGAGGGGATCGCTGAGGAGATATTAAGAGATTTGGATCACAAATGCTAGGAAGAACTAAAATTATAAAAAAAATGTAAGAAGAAAGGAATAAATGTAAGAAGAAAGGAATGAAATAATAAATCCAAATTATTTACAAATCAGAAGGCCAATGAGCACAAAACCAAAGAAACTTAATAGAAGCTTGTGAAGCACACCCAGTGAATTTTGTGGAAAATTATTGGATAACAAAAAATGAACATTATGGAAAGATAATTTGTAATGATGTTTCAAAGCAACATCGAGGACGATGGAGATGTTTTCAAGAATTAAAATGAAAAGTTCCAGATATTTTGCATTATGTGCAAGTGAGTGCAAAACACGTCTGAATGTTTTTCCAATGCAAATTATTTTTTGCTAAATTCAAAATTTTGCTTCTCTTTATGGTTCCTAATACATGAAAATCAAAAAATACTTTCAATGATTACTGCATCTATTGTATCATGCATTATTATTATTATTATTATTATTGGTTCTGGGGGTGGTCCCAATAGGTCCCCGCACTGCGACCTTTTGGTCTATTGTGCTCCCCGGTGTTATCTACCCTTCAAGAATACCTGTATCTTTCACAAAGTCCATGATTTTAGTAGGGCGAATCTTCGTTACTTCCTCTTGTGTAATTTTTTCATTTCCAAGTAGGAGTTCCCTTGCCTTTATGAATGCCTCACATTGGCAATTGTATCATGCATAATAATCTCTAGAAGATAATAGATACAGTGAAACCCCTCAAATCCGAACCCCGCAAATCCGAAATCCCGGGAAATCCGAACGAGTTTTTTGGACAAATTAGTTAAAAAATTAAAAAAAAAATTACAGTTAGCATACCCAAAAAAGTGTAAATGTGTCTACATCTTATGTCATCCAGGATTGAAAAACGGTAGAAGTTGGTTATTGAAATTCTTTAGGTTAATCGCTTTGCAAAAACAATGAAATAACAATAGAAACACACTTGAAATCACTTGAAATCAGTTATCTTCGGAGGCAATTGCGCGCCATTGTCGCATGAACATGATATCGTTTGGCGTGGCTGCTGCGTAACGAGGGCTTGTTATTATGTTATGGATAGTTTTCGGCTAATCCGAACAAATTGAAATCCGAACAGGCTACAGCCCCAATTAGTTCGGATTTGAGGGGTTTCACTGTATGTCAATTTAGATCAATTTCATCATTTCATAATAAATATGTAATTAACGCTTGAGATTTACTCATTTCCACTGGACTTAGCCCCCCTCCCCCCGAATTACACAGGTAAACATTTAATAATGGTATCAATGCAATGACATGGGAATGAGTCAGAAACTATTAAAAATAGGTATAGGAACATGTAATCCAAAATATTCCCATTTTGATTCTCTATCAAATGCGATCCAAGAAAATAATCATTCCATTTAAAAAAAAAAGAGATTCTAGTTATTGGATTTTTTTATATTAGGAGCCCCATAGATGAGGTCGTATGTAAATTAAATTTTTTTGAGTATACCAAAAGAAAGCCCTATTCTTCCCATGCGCTGCTGGCGAAATCTTAGATGCCACAACTACAACGGTTTTCAAGCAATGAATTTTTAAAGAACTGTCTGCTAAATCATTTTTATTAAAAAAGAAAAATAACTTAAAAACCATAAATTGTAGATATTATGATGTGTGTATCAAAAGAACCAACATTTCACCTAGAATTCAAAAATGCAATAAAAAAAAGGGTTTGCTACTTCTGGCATTTCACGTAGTGCTGCCATTTTGAAAATATTTTACATCGATTAGGCTTCCAAGTAAACTCTAAGTACAAATTTTCAAACCTACCCAGAAACGTTTATCTAAAGCTCCCAATAAACACCCTGTACATTACATTAAAAATAAATAAACAGTTCTTATCTAATGACGCCTTTAGTGTAATATTTTCAAGTCGCCTCTTCTGTTAAATTCTTAGAGAAATAATTCTATAATGTAATATAACAGTAGAAATGTAATTCTTAAAAATTTGGCGGTTCCCAAATTTTCTGACCCACCTCCTCAACTTGATTTCTGCCTATAAGTCTGGCAAAGCATAAGAGTAGTTAAAAACTTGCATATTTTCATCTGAACCACGTAGGTCCCAACAATAGAAGGCCCACGAATTAAACTGTGACAAACAAAAGTTATCATTTCAATTTTGTTCCACGAAACAATTGATACAAGCTAAAATTAGATGTTTATATAAGTAGTTTAAAAAAGTATAAATAAAGTAATTAAACCATACATAGCGAAGCCAATTATGGTGTATTACATTGAATTTATATGCTTAAGTTGCTATTAAATAACAGGTTAACAACATAAAAGGCAATTAAAGTGATCTATAACTCTCAATAATTCACTTTCTTCATTAATTTATATAAATGCAGACCTTTAATGACCTATAAAAATAAAGGAAGTGTCACGATCAGTGTTATTACATTATTAATATATTTATTGGTCGATGATTTACTTCCATAATTAATTTAGATAGGAAAAAAGTTGTTTACTTTTCTTAGATAATTTACTTGGTTTTTTATGCAACCATTTTACATAATTTGCAGGCCACTCAACAAAGATCAGTTATTGCACACTTGCTGATTGTATTATTCTAAGTGTATGGCATGATTTCCGATTTCCCTAGAGTCCTCTGTTTACTGACCGCTCCAGTATAGCGGAATTTTTCAGAAATTCGAATTTACAACAAAAAAAAAAGGATTAAATTACCCTACAGGTGTTGTTCAGTACTTTGGAAAATAGTATTTGCAACTAAAATTATCGTATACAACCTCTGGTGGCGATTTATGCAATTACTGTAAGTAGGTAGTGTCTGCCATTAATTATCTTTAAAGTTAAGAAAGGCATTTTAAAAATTGTTTTAATTGATTTAACACGAATATATTCAAAAGTAAAATACTATTACCTGCAACTATGCAAATGACAGTACACAAATAATGAATTTAATAAATAATCGGTCTTAGAGGAAATTTGTTGTTGTGTGAGAAATTCAAATGTTTAAAAATATCGTACCCTGGTAATGTTGTAAAACAAGAGTATCCAATTTTGCTTGCAAGTAATCTCCGCAGAGCATGAAATTGAGCTTCCAACTCAACGTTGCTGATAGCTTTTTGATCGCCTTCTTTTTGAACTAAGGCTTGCAATGCACCTGTGATTAACTTATCCTTATTTTCAGAGAAAATACCCTAAAAAATTGATATATTGTTAGTTACACATAAAAATGTCACCATAAACTTACATCCTGAGTGATGCTATATAATAAACCGCTATAAGGTACATTTGCATTAAATCTATGGACACATTCGGAAAATGAGTGCCTAGCGGGTGGATTTAATAAAAATTTCACGTGCGAACTTTCAACTTCTTCGTCTACCGGCAAATGTAATGGACCTAAGCGAAAACCACGTACAGTTGGTGTCATAATTACGTGAACATCTCGATTGCCAGAAGCACGTGCACCATCATATAAAGAGGCAAGTAAGGCATCTCTGTAATTATAAAAATTACCCCCCGGAAATAATTAAATGAGAACCTCACCTGTCAGTAGTGGTATAACATCGAACGTGACCATTAAAATATTCGATACTAAATAATTGAGGATTTTCGTTATTTCTTACTAACGCAAATATTTCACCGAGCGGCCTTAAGGTACAAACACTGTAAGTTTGTTGATCTCTTTCCAACAGGCAAGTTTCTGAAAGACACAGTATCCTACGAACCGGTTCGTGATGCCGAACTTTATGAATTTTATAAACATTAAATTCGGACACAGATGTTAAGTGCTCATCATCACTATACTTTCCGAATCGTTGACTTTGAAAATGTTCTAATTCGATAGGCTTAGTTAATACCTTGATACTAATACCGAAATTAGCAGCCGCATTATCCAAAATTTTCTGCCTAATATCATCGTAATTAGAAGCTTGAAATAAATGTAAACGACCGAATCCACCACAGACAACAACAAATCCACCTGTTATCGAGTTAATTGTAATTAACGTTATTATTATACAATAATAAGATACCTGGACAATCCGATATCGTACATATACCTTCGAAATCTTTAAAGCAGTAACTTGCCAGTACGTGATTAGTGGTCGGATCTAGCTGATCGAGAGAATAAGGAGTAATTTCTAAGACAACTGGAAGGGTCGTGTCCGACCAATGATGTTTATAAGCGTGAAATCTCTGCAAACGTACAATAGACTTTAAATAATTTTCATTTGCGAACTCTTACTAATATTTCCTTCGGTTTCTCACAAAAATAAGGCCTAAATCTTAACGCCTGCGTTAATAAGTCGACACGATGATCGGTTGAGAACTTCATATTTTCACATTTACCCTTCTCGTTTTTCATAGTAATTTGAAATTCGTTAGAAGTAGCTTTTAGGGCCGTTATCGAAATAACATCACAGTAAGCCCAACGATTCGTTACTTCCAATGACGAAGGATTATATGTGGTAATTCCCATAGTTCCAATAGAAAAAATACGTTTGTACCTTTAAAGTAGAGGTTAGATTTAAATAATATTAAAGATAATGAAAACATACTTTCCTTTCCACGAATGTTTTGTAATAAAGAAACACGCCACATCGTAATTGTCTTTGATTGGCATCATTCTGTCACCTTTTTCTTTTGTTGTAAATATTACACCGCTAAAGTTATTTTACATTGCAATTATTGTTATATATTATGATTTTTCATTTGCACTTCTTTATCTATTACCAAACTGTAGATATAATTTTTTCCGCTGAGTTGTGACGAAATGTTTCGTTTAACATTAAGTAATTCTTCCATACAAAATAAAAAATATATTAAACTTTATTATAAATTTATAAGTTTGTAGGGGGTGTCAGCTGTAGATTTGTCAAATTTCTAAAAAAAGATGTTGGTAAGAGAGATACGTGTGATAAAAGTAGAAAAAATAGAAGATATCTATAATTACAGGAAATTATATATGGGTGGCAGCACTTTCTGGATCGAACTTTTCGGTTAGATAGGCAACTATAATTGCTTTTTAGTATAAAATTATTTTCTAAAGTCTGTCTCACACTCAGTTTGCAGTACGCAAAGCATAGTCCAATCATTGAATAATATTAGTTATTCCTTATTCATATATTCAATGGTGCAATGTAAACTGTATGGGAATTTTAACCACTGTGTTACCTGTTCTATAGTTCCCTCTAAATTACTGTTGGGAGTAAAAGTACAAGTACATAGATAAGATATTAAATGCAATCATCTAAGTAACTTGTATGTAGTACTTTACATTATCCTTGTATATTATACAGTATTTAAAAAGATAAATTGTAATTATCATCGCCATATTAATTAGCTTCACCGCTCGCAGGACGATGAAAAAAGTCAAAAAAAAAAAAATAAATTTTCACATTTCTCGACGTTTCAGGGCATTTGCATCGTAGAGAACTATCAATCGTATAAAAAGTTATCAACAAATTTTTTTCATGCTGCAGCCCTTAAGGGTGTAAAATTGTAAATGTTCTATTGACTTCAAATTGCGGTAACATCGGTGAAGCTCCTCTTCCAGTGGCGTAACTACATCCGTTGGCGCCGGGGCGCAACAGTTTCGTGAGCACCTATTTCAACATCAACAATTCAAAAAGAGTACATTAAGTACAATGGTCATAGCCAGGTTTTAATAGTTATTTATGCATTAGGGGCGTAAAGAAGTTTTTATGGCCCAAAGTCTTATTTTAAGCCCGAGCGAGTAGCGAGGGCTAGGAAAAGGTTGTAGGGCTATAAAAGCAAGTTACGCCAGAAATACATACACTATTTTATGCACAGATTAAGTAAAGTAAAGAAGTTTTTATGGCCCGAAGTCTTATAGCGAGGGCTAGGAAAAGATTGTAGGGCTATAAAAGCAAGTTACGCCAGAAATACATACACTATTTTATGCACAGATTAAGTATTTATCTCAAACAATTTAAATATCGCATAAACTTGAGTAGATGTATCAAGCCGCTTGAAATACGTTGCTATAGTAAAAGCAGTAAACAAGGGTATCCACTTTAACTTTGTTCAAAAACTGTTTACTTCCGTTGTGAGATCCGGTATTTTAAATGGATTTTTCATCAGATGAAGAAAATGCAAGAATGAACGAGCTGGCTGAGACAGCAAGATGCTTTGATACCCAAAAAACAGAATTAATTAATTAACTGACGTTCCTTTGCATAATATTATAATTAGTCACTTAAAAAGCTTGCTTTCTGTGACTTTTGCCTCCACGAAAGTGTGTATCAACTGATCAAAATTTATTCTTTTAGCAAATTCGATTTCTATGCGTATCATCGCTAGGCTACTAAGCCTTCCTTGGGACATAATACTTCTCAAAAGGCTTTTTATTAATTTGAATTTTGAAAAGGACGTTTCTGCGGTGGTAACTGGTATGGTTATGGTTCATCAGTTTTTATGAGAACTGAGAACGCGTTGCGGCGCCTATCTGCCCCTGGCGCCGGGGTGCGGTTGCACCCCTTGCACCCATAGTAGTTACGCCACTGTCCTCTTCACGTCTTCGGCTTACGTGCAGCGAATTTTAGTTCAACTATGCTTAATGTTAATTACCGTGAAGGGAGGGGCATCTATTTTATTTGATTTTTTTGTTTGAAAATGGACTAATTGAAGAATGTTTGTTTTTATCTTAAAATGTGTTTTTTTTACCCTTAGGTATTTTTTTAAAATAATAAAATATTGTTTTCATTCAAAGCAATCAAGCTGCCTAGATTTACCCCATTTTCACATACTTATTATAGCCGGGTAATTGGAGACACCTGGTTGGGGTTATTGTAGACGGGCTGTGTAAGATGAGGTAATTGTAGAAAAGTTGTGCAATTTTTTCCATTGATAATTAACTTCATAGTGTTGTAGACCAATGAGACATTAAGAACAGTGTCACATGCACCAATCACAAGTTAGAAATGATTTCATTAACTGAAAAGAATGTATGCTGTTAAGAAAGACTGTTTAATCGACAATGCCATAGTTACGCAATTGATAATAATTATAATCAAGAGAGTATGAGAAAAAAAATAAGTTGTTTAATGTGATAATTCCATCGACATATAGAAATGGACTGCGCGTGGTTATGCTAAGCCCGGATACTGCAGGTGAGAGAGAGGGTAAACGTGGAGGCCTAGTTATAGCTTTATCTGTCGCGTATCTATTGGTTGCTGCATTTTAATGGGAATGCAGCGACCAATAGATACGCGACAGATAAAGCTAGGGGAATGCAGCGACCAATAGATACGTGACAGATAAAGCTAGAACTAGGCCTCCACGTTTACCCTCTCTCTCACCTGCAGTATCCCGGCTTAGCATAACCACGCGCAGTCCATTTCTATATGTCGATGGATAATTCTAGCTCTGATTTCTCAACGCGTTTCATTGTAATCGTTCTATCTTTTTACTTGTATTTCTGAAATAAACAGTTAAAAACAATAGGTTATGGGCCCAGTGCACAGTGAAAGCAAACAATTTTCTAGTTAGTGTTAATTATTTAGAGACGAAAAGGTGTTTCCGTTTTGTAGCGTTAGCCGAAGTGCAAAAAGACAAAACAAGATGGAGTCAGAATTTTCAAGAATAATTAAACTAAAAGGAGTTGAAAATTGGAGTGTTTGGAAATTTCAAGTAGAAGTGCTGATGTCCAATAAGGACATGATAACGGTCGTCGAAGGTACGTTCGCGAAACCGGGTTTAATCGCAACAGGCGCGACGGCACCACAGCAAACAGAAAACGATGCAAAGCTCAATGAATGGAAAAAACTGGACGGTTCAGCTAGAAGAATAATTGTCACTACGGTAAGCGAAAATGTACTTATTCACATAATGAATTGCAGAACAGCAAAGGAAATGTGGGATAAACTGCATGAAATTTACGAAAGTAAAAATGAAACAAGTAAACACATGTTACAAAAGCAATGGTTCACTGTAGGCAAGGAAACCGTAGATGACATGGCAACACACTTATCCAAATTAAAGGATCTTGCTCACAGATTGAATTTACTAGGTGACAACATTCCCGATAGTATGATCATGACAAAAATATTAATGACACTACCTCCTTGTTATCAACACTTTGTAACGGCTTGGGAATCAGCTAGTGATGATCAAAGAACGTTAACCAATCTAACCTCAAGGTTAATCACCGAAGAAGCTACAGTAAACATTCAAGTTCAAGAAAGCACTAACGTCCTTGTAGCAAAAGGTTTTCAGGGAAGCAAAAGAAAACCAGGAAAATGCTTTAAATGTGGCAAAGTAGGGCATTGGAAACGTGAGTGTAGAAGCAAAGGCAAGGTAAATGAAGAAAAAAAGAACTGATGACAAGAGAAGCAACGAAAAGAAAGTGGTGCTAATTGGAGTGGCTTTGGAAGCCGCAGAGCACGACTTGCTAGACAATGTGTGGTATCTTGATTCAGGTGCAAGCCAGCACATGTCAGGCAAAAGGGAATGGTTTGAAAATTACAAAGAATTAACTTCGCCGATTAAAGTAAAAATAGGAGATGGGAAAACAATTCCGGCCATTGGAAAAGGAGACATAGAAGTCGAAGCCTACGATGGAACCAAATGGAGAAGTTGTTGTATTCAACATGTGCTGTATGTGCCAGATCTGAAGTATAATTTGTATTCAGTAACGTCGGCAATGGACAGAGGACTTAAGTTGAAATCGGACCGTGAAACTTGCAGTCTAGTGAAGAACGGAAGCATTGTTGCAGTGGGAGAACGGAAAGGAAACTTATATGAAATGAAATTTACAACAAAATCTCTGGAAGCAACTAGTGAAGAAAAGGCAAACGTCGGTGAAACTAAGAACAGCTTACAGTTGTGGCACGAGAGGTTAGCTCACCAATAACGTCGCACATGTGAAGAAGTTAATTAAAGAATTTGGAGTGGAAGTGGACAGCAATGAAGATTTTTTTTGTGAGTCATGCACTTTAGGAAAAATGCATCGACAGCCATTTCCAACAAGTCAGACACAAACCGAAGAGCTTGGTGACCTAATTCATTCAGATCTTTGTGGTTACATGGATCCGACATCGTACGGAGGGGCAAAATATTTCTTACTCTTTAAAGATGATTATTCGCACTACAGAACGGTCTATTTTCTGAGTAGCAAAACAGAAGTAGCTTCAAGTTTTAATGATTTCCTGACAAAAGCAAAGAACCAGTTAGGAAAACAAATCAGAAGATTGAGAACAGATAATGGTCTCGAATTTGTTAACGCTCAGATGAAAGAAATAGTCACGAAACATGGAATAGAGCATGAAAGAAGTGTTCCATACACGCCGGAGAAAAATGGCTCACCAGAACGAGATAACAGAACCTTAGTGGAAGCAGCAAGAACAATGTTAATCTCAAAGGGAATCGACAAACGATTATGGGCTGAAGCTCTTAATGCAGTAGTGTACACACTAAATCGAACTGGAACGAGCAGTGAACCAAGAAAGACGCCTTACGAAAAATGGTTCGACAGAAAAGCAAGTATCGTGAACCTAAAGGTTTTTGGCACAAAAGTGTTCGTTCACATTCCGAAGATAAAAAGAAAGAAATGGGACAATAAGGCAAAAGAAGGAATTTTGGTTGGCTATGGAGAAAACACCAAAGGTTATCGGATATGGTTTGAGCAAGAAAACAGGGTCGAAATACACCGAGACGTGGTATTCGCTCCTGAAGAAGTGGGGATAATTAAAATCGGCAAATTACCAGAAAAGGAAACTTCAACTGAAGCAAAGGTGAACATCGAAGAATTGCCAGAAGAACAAGTCGAACCAGAAAATTTAAACGAACAGGAAAATCCATTTGAACTCGAAGAACAAGCAGCAAATGAAAATCAAGACGAAGAAGAACCTCAGGTAATCAGAAGAAACTATGAACTACGAAATCGTACAACAATCCAACCGCCACGAAGACATGCAGACTTTGTCGAAATCGATGAATTACTAGTGGCACAGTGTCAAGAACCAGAGACATTCAACGAAGCAATTCAAAGTCAAGAAGCTGAAAAGTGGAAAGCAGCAATGGAAGAAGAAATGGATTCCTTAAAGAAAAACCAAACATGGGAAATTATTGAAAAGCCAAACAATGTTGAAGTGCTAAAGAACAAATGGGTTTATAAAATCAAAAGAACAGCAAATGGTGCAACGGAAAAGTTCAAAGCCAGATTGGTGGTGAAGGGTTTCTCACAAACACAAGGTGTGGACTACACAGAAACTTTCAGTCCGGTTAAAGCAGTAGCGTAACTAGGGCATCAAGGACCCCCGTGCAAGTCGAAAATGGGGCCCTTGCCCTGCTCCTACACCAGGATAAGGCTTGGAAAAATATTTTATCGTTTAAAACTCCAGAGAGGAAAAAGTTATTTGAACTTTGTGAGAACTCAAAACCATTCATTCGTGAATCCAACAGACATGCTCTGCAGCATTTTCCTTTCCATGATCCAGACAATTGTCTCACAAATTCATATGTGTAAGAAGATAGTCTATTCAATGGGTATTATAAATCTGAACTGAAACAATTTACAATGATTATGATGCAAACAGTTTCTTTTGAGAAATTTGGAGAGGTTTGTAGTCATCTAAGTTCAGCTAAGGGGCCCCTGAGCTTAAGGGCCCCCGTGCACTGCACGGGCTTGCACTTATGTAGTTACGCCGCTGGGTTAAAGGAACTGTTAATCACGGTATTGTGTTTAAAGCTAATCAAAGTTTAAAAGTTACAGCTTATAGCGATGCCGATTTTGCGGGGGATAAAGCTACAAGAAGGTCAACAACGGGATTCATAGTAATGTTTGGTGAGACGCCAATCACGTGGAGTGCTCGCAACGCAAACAAAGATCGGTAGCATTGTCCACCACAGAATCTGAATATGTAGCTGCATGCGAAACAGTTAAAGAATTAGTGTGGATAAAAAGGTTAATTAAGGATTTAGGAGTTAATGTTTTAGAAAGACCTCTATTGTTAATAGACAATCAAAGTGCTATACGATTAATTAAAAATCCGGAATTTCATAAGCGTACTAAGCACGTTGATGTTAAGTATCATTTTGTACGCGAATTGGTCGAAAAGAAAAATTTTGATTTAGAATATGTATCGTCAGAAGAACAGTTAGCAGATATTTGTACCAAACCGTTGGCCAAGACCAGGTTTGAATATTTAAGAAATAAGCTTGTAATTGAATTAACCATTTAATTCAATATAATTATTGAGTGTCGTTTAAAAGTGGGAGTGTTAAGAAAGACTGTTTAATCGACAATGCCATAGTTACGCAATTGATAATTATAATCAAGAGAGTATGAGAAAAAAAATAAGTTGTTTAATGTGATAATTAACTTCATAGTGTTGTAGACCAATGAGACATTAAGAATAGTGTCACATGCACCAATCACAAGTTTCTTTAACTGATAATTAACTTCATAGTGTTGTAGACCAATGAGACATTAAGAACAGTGTCACATGCACCAATCACAAGTTTCTTTAACTGATAATTAACCTCATAGTGTTGTAGACCAATCAGACATTAAGAACAGTGTCACATGCACCAATCACAAGTTTTTTTAACTGAAAAGAATGCATGGTACTTTTCTTGCCGCTACCTCATTGTTTTAGCAACCTATATTTAAAAAAATCAAATGTCATTTTGACAAAAGTAAAAAATTTGACGTATTTAACGCTTCATTCAGTTAATTCTCCAACCGAAGATCATTCGTTCTCAACTCTTGTCAGGCAAGATTTTTTTGTATGAGCATTGATTGCTAAAAGGTAATTAAACTCGATCAAATTCTTGGGAAAAGAACCCTCGCGCTTCGCGCTCGGGTCTTTTCGTCAATTTGATCTCGTTTAATTGCCAAGCAACCAGTGCTCATACAAAAAAATCTTTCCGACAATAGTTGAGCACTTATGATCTTACTGTTGAAAAGAATGTATGCTACTTTTCTTGCCGCTACCTCATTGTTTTAGAATTATTTTAGCAACCTATTTAAAAAAATCAAATGTCAGTTTGACAAAAGTAAAAAATTTGACGTATTTAACGCTTCATTCAGTTAATTCTCCAACCGAAGATCATTCGTTCTCAACTCTTGTCAGGCAAGATTTTTATTTTGTATCAGCATTGATTGCTAAAAGGTAATTAAACTCGATCAAATTCTTGGGAAAAGAACCCTCGCGCTTCGCGCTCGGGTCTTTTCGTCAATTTGATCTCGTTTAATTGCCAAGCAACCAGTGCTCATACAAAAAAATCTTGCCGACAAGAGTTGAGCACTTATGATCTTACTGTTGATAATTAACTTCATAGTGTTGTAGACCAATGAGACATTAAGAATAGTGTCACATGCACCAACCACAAGTTTCTTTAACTGAAAAGAATGCATGCTACTTTTCTTGCCGCTACCTCATTGGTTTAGAATTATTTTAGTAACCTATTTAAAAAAATCAAATGTCATTTTGACAAAAGTAAAAAATTTGACGTATTTAACGCTTCATTCAGTTAATTCTCCAACCGAAGATCATTCGTTCTCAACTCTTGTCAGGCAAGATTTTTATTTTGTATGAGCATTGATTGCTAAAAGGTAATTAAACTCGATCAAATTCTTGGGAAAAGAACCATCGCGCTTCGCGCTCGGGTCTTTTCGTCAATTTGATCTCGTTTAATTGCCAAGCAACCAGTGCTCATACAAAAAAATCTTGCCGACAAGAGTTGAGCACTTATGATCTTACTGTTGACAATTCTAGCTCTGATTTCTCAACGCGTTTCATTGTAATCGTTCTATCTTTTTACTTGTATTTCTGAAATAAACAGTTAAAAACAATATATGCTACTTTTCTTGCCGCTACCTCATTGTTTTAGCATTATTTTAGCAACCATTAATATTTAAAAAAATCAAATGTCATTTTGACAAAAGTAAATTAACGCTTCATTCAGTTAATTCTCCAACCGAAGATCATTCGTTCTCAACTCTTGTCAGGTAAGATTTTTATTTTTTTTATTTGCATTGATTGCTAAAAGGTAATTAAACTCGATCAAATTCTTGGGAAAAGAACCCTCGCGCTCTGCGCTCGGGTCTTTTCGTCAATTTGATCTCGTTTAATTGCCAACCAACCAGTGCTCATACAAAATAAAAATCTTGCCGACAAGAGTTAAGCACTTATGATCTTACTGTTGAAAATATGATTTTAAGATTTAAGAATAAGGAGGGCCTTGATAGTTTATTTTGGTTGTACTTCAGTTGTTAAAATAATTTGTCTTTAATAAATGTGATTTTATTCTCTGAATATTAATTCAAAGTTTATAATAATTAATCCAGTCTGATATACATTATTTTGACGCTCCTGATCTGAAGAGTGAAGATATACCTAACACAGTTTCAAAATAATAGAAAAAGTTTTCTAAACATGCCACGCACCTACATACGTATAATGGCAGCACCCACCTATTCTACAGAGGACCTTAAAGAAGCGTGTGAAGCTGTTAAATCAAGGCCCATGACATACCGATAAGCTTATGAACTTTTATGGCATAAATGCGTGGTGCACCAAAGACTGCATGGAAGGGGAACCTCTCTATGAATAAAATCGGTGGTGTTAGACCACGAGCCCTTCCAGACGAAATAGAGCAATGTGCTTTAGCCTGAGACCAATGAAGAGTGAAGATTAGTACACCTTACCTTTATGAAGAGTAGCCTGAAAAAACCGGAACAACTGCAACAAAAAAGAGCTGAAGCCGCAGACCCATTTGTAGTTTGCGAATTTTAAGAAAAGTTAAAATCACCTATTCAAACTGTCCTGGGTTGATTCTAAATTGTGATGAAACAGGTTTCTGTACCGACCCTAGCAAAGCTAAGGACAAAAGGTAGGTATTTTACAGAAGAGTAGGTGGTACAGCAAGGGAAAACATTTCTGTCCACTGCTACGCTCAGCTTCAGGTATAGTGTTGCCACTATTAATTATTTTTAAAGCAAAAGGTGCAGCACAGGCAAAGTGGACAAACCGTGAAGCCGAGTTCTCAGGCACTGTTTATGCTACAACAGAAAATGGAGATATGGCGGAGCTAGTATTTTTCTCGTGGCTGATAAAAAAGATCAGTAGCCATGTTATCAAATTGACAGAAGTATTCCAATCCCATCAAGACAATGCATCAACAGAATTTTCTGTTTTCTTCGGAAAGGCGCGACAAATTGGCGAAGACCTGAACATTGAAATATAACGAACTCGACAGGCTGGAAGACAGATCAATAGATCGAACCATCCTTCTGAAAACGCAGTAGAATAATTCTTCAGGACCTCAATTTTCATCCCTTATTTGAATTCACCCATGCAAGAGAAAGCATTTCCCTTCAGCAACTTCACCCAATGAGCAAATTAGACAAAAGCGTGATTTGTGGCAATTGTGGAAGACATGCATGGTTTGTAAGGCCACATTTTGTGAATTTCCTCGCCGACGCTATTACGTGGAGATGTGGAAAAATAAAGGAACGTCAACGGAATCCCCGTTCGTTATCGACCTCTAGGAGGTAAATTATGGCGTGTTCTTTGTTTTAGTTCGAGAAGGTCATAGGCTTTTTAGTAACATTTTTATTTACATATTTATATGTATTGTATGTTTTGTAGAGGTCACTTGGCTACGTATTCGCGACCGCACCAGGAAACGGCGAGAATCGTTGAGTTGGACGGCGTTGGCAGGTATGTCGGTCGGCGTATATCACCATGTGTACATCGATTGGCTGCAGGTTCCACGGACGTGGAGGTGGTGCTTCCGTATCGTATCTTCTTCTGGGGTACCGGCATGAGGTGAACTACGTGCTATATGTCGGTCGCTATCGTCAGCAGACAGGTGTCGCTATCGTCAGCAGGCGAGTGTCGCTATAGTAAGCAGACAGTGTACTCTTCACTTCACTATAGTCAGCAGAAGAGTTGTCTAGCTTCTCGTAGTTTTGAGCATGTTTATATACCCAGCGTTATAGTCCGTGTCGGAATGGGAGAACATGCGTGTGAGAGCTGGATGTGGCTCAAATACCACCACAATATAATTAATAATTATATAAGAATCATTACATCTAATAGGTAATTACGTTTAGTACAAAATATTAATTATAATTTTATCTACTACTCAATAACAATGAAACAAAATGCAGTACTTACTTAGAATGTGGCAGCAAATTTGATGATGATTACCGAAAGCAGCATGAAAATTAAAAAAAAAAACACGGAGGAAAAAGTGCAATTATGTAGTTAAAACATTCGCAAATCCTTTTGGAGCTGCGAAAAAGTCGGAATTTAAGGGTTTACAGCCAAAACTCTCCACAAGTACAAATGCTGCAGAAATTATAAACTTTCTGTCAACGTCAAAAATTATGGGCAGGGATACCAATGAGTACCTATTGTTAAGAAATGTTAATCTTTATTAAACTAAAAAGTGTAGATTTTCAGGCAACACACTTGCAACATACAAGTTTGACAAGACTATATTTAATTTAATTAATTTTCTTTTTTTTTTATCAACAGTAAGATCATAAGTGCTCAACTATTGTCGGAAAGATTTTTTTGTATGAGCACTGGTTGCTTGGCAATTAAACGAGATCAAATTGACGAAAAGACCCGAGCGCGAAGCGCGAGGGTTCTTTTCCCAAGAATTTGATCGAGTTTAATTACCTTTTAGCAATCAATGCTCATACAAAAAAATCTTGCCTGACAAAAGTTGAGAACGAATGATCTTCGGTTGGAGAATTAACTGAATGAAGCGTTAAATACGTCAAATTTTTTACTTTTGTCAAAATGACATTTGATTTTTTTAAATATAGGTTGCTAAAACAATGAGGTAGCGGCAAGAAAAGTACCATGCATTCTTTTCAGTTAAAAAAACTTGTGATTGGTGCATGTGACACTGTTCTTAATGTCTGATTGGTCTACAACACTATGAGGTTAATTATCACTACTAGATCACGGTGTGTCCATAGAGTTCCTATATTTTTACTTTCCAAACATTACTTCAACACTTCCTCCAAAGGAAAAATATAAAGAAAACACAAAAACTATACATACAACTACTCAGTTTTACACCGAATCCACCTTCTGCACTCCGATTCTTTCACGCAACATCTCAAACCTGACTCTTTCTAACGGTTTTGTTAATAAATCAGCTAACTGGTTGGTCCCGTTGATATGCTCTAGTCCAATGTCTCCATTCAAAAATCTTTCCCTGACATAGAAATGACGGACTTCTATATGCTTAGATTTTCGATGATATTCTGGATTTTTCGACAACTTTACTGTGCTTGCATTGTCAATGTAAAGCGTAGGAGGTTTATCTTGATTGGTAGTTTCAATTAATTCAGATAACAATCGTTTCAACCAGATTAATTCCTTTGCTCCTTCACTTGCTGATATTATTTCTGCTTCCATAGTGGATGTCGCTACTGACTTTTGCAGTTGAGTTTTCCACGACACAGGTCCATTTGCAAGTATTGCAATTATTCCTGTCGTTGATCGTCTTGTGTCCCTGTCACCAGCATAATCAGCGTCACTGTAGACTTTCAAACTTCCTTTGTTCTTGTAGACAATTCCGTAATCCATTGTATTCTTCAAGTATCGAAAAATTCGTTTTACTCGATTCCAGTCTTGTGTTGTAGGATCTTCTATGGATCGAGCTGCCTTGTTTACTGCGAAAGCAATGTCTGGACGTGAGGCTGTTGTCAAATAAAGCAGGCAACCCACTGCCTCGCGATAAGGAGTATTGGTGGTGATCTTATTCTTGGTGTTAAGATCTTCTTCGGACCCAATTGGAGTAGAAACTCCATTAGATTCCGCCATTCCAAATCTTTCCAGAATTTTCCTTACGTAGTCTTCTTGACTCACTGCTATCGACCCATTTTTCATTTGCTGTATCTTCATACCTAAGAAGTTGTTCAGTGACCCTCTAGTTGTATGAAATTCCATTTTTAACACTTCCATGAATTCTTCAATTTCTAATCTATCGCTGCCCACAACTAGACCATCATCAACATATATTGCAACATACAAACGCTTCATTTTGCTCCTGCGATAGAAAAGACATGGATCAGCATCACTGTTTTTGAATCCAGCTTTCTTCATGAAATTTACAAAACGTTCATTCCAACAACGCGGTGCCTGTTTGAGACCATATAGACTTTTCTTCAGTAAACATACTCGTTCAGTACCGTCTTCAAAACCTTCCGGTTGTTCCATGTATACAATTTCTTTAAGTACACCATTCAAAAAAGCAGTTTTAACATCAAATTGATCAAGCTTCATTTTCTCTGCAGCGGCTACAGCAAGCAAGGTTCGTATAGTATCATAACGTGCAACAGGACTGAATGTTTCTCCGTAGTCGATTCCCTTTCTTTGAACATATCCTTTAGCCACTAATCGACCCTTGAAACGAACTTTCCCATCATCTGCGATTTTCTCACGTAGAACCCATCGGTTCTGCAAAATATGTACATTACTTGGACGCTCAACTAATACCCAAGTGTTATTCTGCTTTAAGGACTCCAGTTCTTCATGTATAGCTTTCAGCCACCGATCTTTGTTGCTAGACATCAATGCTTCAGAATATGAACACGGATCTTTGTCTTTAATGATAGGTTGGGCCATGTACACATAAGTTCCACTGGTCATCCATTTCGGCTTTTTCTTCTCACGCTTCTGCTTCTCATCATCCTTTTCTGTTGGCACTTCTTCTTCTTCTTTTTCATTTTCATTTTCACTTGACACTTGGCTTCCTCCGAAACTATGCGCTGTTTCAGAGTCTTTGTCTTCAGTGGTAATTTCTGTTTTCTTCTCATAGCTTTTATTCTCTGGCTCATTCTTTATATCGAAATTTGAATAAGACAGGCTTTGTTCTATGGCTTCATCACACACAACCTTGAGCTCTCTAAAGTTGTTGTTCAAATTGCATGTAACTTCAGGTTTGAATTTCACATCGTGACTTAGAACAATTTTCCTCTGAGATGGAATCCAGACCCTAAATCCATCCCCATTGTTCACGTATCCAACCAGATATCCACGAATAGCTTTGTCATCAAACTTTGAGCGAAACTGTTTATTCACATGAACATAACATTCTGTTCCAAATATTTTCAAGTGACTTAGATCTTTCACTGGTCGATCATACCACATTTCGTAAGGAGATTTATTTTGAACTGATGACTTGCCAGTGCGATTCAGGAGGTATGCAGCAGTATTACAAGCTTCTGCCCACAGTTCTTTTGATAATTTACATGAATTCAGCATAGAGCGCGCGCATTCCACAATGGTGCGGTTCTCTCTCTCTGCAACACCATTCAGCTGTGGTGTATAGGGCGGAGAAATACATTGCTCTATTCCTCTGTTTCCTAGCAATTCAGAAACCTTTTTGTTATCAAATTCTTTTCCTCCATCGCATCTGAACTGTTTCACTGTATGACCGATTGTCTTAGCTTCGTTCAGGAACTGTTCCAGGACGGTGCTAACTTCATTTTTCTGCTTCAGAAAAAAAATCCTACGAAACCTACTGAAATCATCCTTAAAACACACATAGTAACGTGCCTTTCCAAGGGATTCTACAGTCATAGGACCATTAACATCGGCATGAATTCTTTCACCAACAACCATCGGTCGATCTCTTTGATTTTTAAATGGCAACCGGTGCATTTTCCCCAGAGCACATCCATCGCAAAATTCATCTTTGCAGTCGTCCACATTGATGTTCATCAGCTTCAAGACACTTTTTACATGCTGTTTGTTTTGATGGCCAAATCTTTCATGATAAACTTGCAGCGTATCCGACGACGTCACCAAATTCACTTGAGCAAGTTGTACTGGTCTGATTACACGTACGTCAAGCACATATAAGTCACAATTTACATATCCAGTCATCACTACTTCCCCAGTGATTTTGTCTTCAAGATTTACACTTTTGTTATCGAATCTCGTACAAAAACCTTCTTGTGCAGCTGCTTTTATTGAGAACAAATGTGCACTTGCTTCAGGAACGTAGAGAACGTTTTTCAATTCAGCATTTTTCCAGGTATTGTTCAAATGTCTTTGAATTTTCACGGTTCCCTTTCCATGTGCATACATACTTATACCTCTCTTACCCAGTAAAATTTCTTTAGGAACGACAAATGTTGTGTATGACACAAAATATTGTTTATTCGAAGTGACATGATTAGTAGCACCACTGTCACAGTACCATTTGTTCGCTTCAACATAATCATTCACAGAGGCGCCAAAAACACACGATAAAAATGCAACTTTCTTTTCAGACTGATCTTTGCCAATGCTACCATCTGTCCGTTTCATTTGACACTCTGCTGCCCAGTGACCAAGTTCTTTGCATTTATGACAAGGAAACTTTTGTTTTGCACGGTTAACATTCTTTTTCGATTTTTCATCCATGTTTTTTCTATTTTGCTTGTTTTTTCCTTTAAAATTGTCACGTGCAATAAACGCAACTCGTTCTTCTTTGCTTTGATCACGCAATTCAATTGTACACAATTTTTCAATCAACAAATTCACACTTTGATTTTCCGATGAAATCGTATCCCACAAATCTTTGAAATTGTCATATTCTTTTCCTAATGTCGACAAAATTCGACCGTTCAAAATTCTTTCTGACAGAACACTTTCATTATGCTTCTGTAATTCGTCATTTAAATCTACGAAAAGCTTTTGCAACTTCGCGACATGAGCACTTATATCTTCTTTATCGTCACGTTGAACACGAAAAAAGGCTTCGATCAACATGTTCAATCGCTGCGTACTGCTGCGTTCAAAACGCGCATGTAATTTTTCCCAAATTTCATTCGCGTGAGTACACGTTAATACGAGCTCGGCAACGGATTTCCCTAGAGCACCTGCTAGTAAACTTGCCGCTTTCGCATCGTCCTTCAACCATTGCTGACGCGCTGTCTTTTGTTCTGCAGTTTCATTTTCCACAGATTTCGGACACTTTTGCGTACCGTTAACGACATCTTCAAGCACACACGACCGTAATAACATCGAAACATGCCATTTCCATTTTGCCCAGTCTTCAGGTCTTTCCAATTTGTCAACTTGTATTTTATAGTCACCCATGCTAGTAATAAAAAAAAACACTTTTAAATAATTCACACGCGATCTGGGCCCGTAACCTGTTAAGAAATGTTAATCTTTATTAAACTAAAAAGTGTAGATTTTCAGGCAACACACTTGCAACATACAAGTTTGACAAGACTATATTTAATTTAATTAATTTTCTTTTTTTTTTATCACTACTAGATCACGGTGTGTCCATAGAGTTCCTATATTTTTACTTTCCAAACATTACTTCAACACCTATTAATTATTAACTATAGATTTTTTTAATTTTCAAGAACTTGCAAAGGACTAGTTTTATTTATTTAAATTAAAAATAAAAATTGTTTGGTTTGTGCTGTGTTTAGTTTAGTTTCTATTTTTTAGACTAATTTAGAATTGACTGAAAAGAGTGATGGCCCAGTAATTTTCTGCGAAAATGAACTGAAAGAACAAGATGAAACTAGAAATCTAAGTTAAAAAATGTTCGTGAAAATTTGAGTAACTTTTTTTAAATTAAATCTAGAATAAAGAAGACACTAGTAACATGGGCTGAGTACGTGCGTTGCTCAGGTGACTTTGTGTCAAAATTGCCACAGAGTTGCTGTTGGAAGCGTGTATGTAAAAACTAACAAAAAATTGTTTTTAAAAAACCGGACAAAATTTTGCAAGAATGTAATGTGCTACAAAATCGTCTCTAGCGTTTATAAAAATCAAATTTCAATATATGTAGTTGAATTTACGATACTAAAATTTCGTACCATTTCAGCTCGTAATTTTGCTTTTATGTAACTCTAAACTTAGCTATGGCATCGTAAACCTCAAAAAACGGGCACTTTGCATCGTGCGCCCGTAGAAATGGTCCAAAAAAATTGTTACACCTATACAACGTAGAAATAAACAGGCTTTAATTTAACACCAAGCCCATTCGAATCGTCCCAATGGTAACTTCTTTTATTCAGCTTCAAACTCGAGTACTTTTTACGCCAACAATAGTCTCTGAAGCACCTATATCAACAGTCGGCAATTTTAGTCCAAAACCCCCCTAAAGGTAAGGTCTTCGGATCGTCCCTGTATAAGGATGTAAAAATCAATTGCCCTGCGTTAGTCACACAATTTTGCATATTAATCCAGGTTAACCATAGGAAGGTTTAAAGCCATTAATTGAAATCCTAGGATTTTAGAAACTGAGAACTTTTGTACCTTCCCAAAGTGCTAACCTTAGCCCTAGGAAGATAAATTTCTGTGAGTATGATCACTTACTTGTTCAGAAACAACAAAAAAGTGAAAATTATTACAATCAAAATGTATGGGTCGATTCTGAGACAATCTATAAGATCTGTAAGCGAAAATCTATAAAAGTTACAGGGATTGCAATTCTGCGCTACCTATTAGCTACAGATTTCCTTATAATATCCTCGTCAGGAGTGTTTACCGCTACGTCATTAATGTGTGAATCTAGCTATCCAATTTATTAATACTGTCATCTCATATAAAACAGTGAATTCAATAAGGATGGTGAACATTCGCAGTGCATTTGACGAAATCGACATACGGTATTGAATAAGCAAATGTTATAGAAAGAATAAACCTATAAACGCGAATTTAATTTCTTTTATATGCATAAGAATTTAATTTTCATTTGACTAATATAGTACAATTTTGATTCGTGTTTTTCATATTACACCATATGATTGTATGTGATGACGTAGCGGTAAACACTCCTGGCGAGGATAGTACTCTTGTTACCTCGAATGAAAAAAGTCCTCAAAGGAAAACGTTTTGCTGATGTGAAAGAAGTGAAAAAAAACGACGGAGGACGGAGGCATTAAAAGGCATCACTTTGCAAGAGTTTAAGAATTCCTTCCAAAAATGGAAAACACATCAAACGGACAGTACTTTAAAGGTGATGAATGTGAATTTGTAACACCTAAAAATAAACACACCACTTTTTATTACCAAATTCTCGTTTCTTTTGGGTCTCCCATGTATGGTGGGTTGCATAAGAGGGAAATAAACGCCAGGGTTGAACGTGCTTCAGTTGTATCATACAGGTATGGAAAAATATTTTCGGTGGATTGACTTATAATAAGTAAAACAAAGACAGTGCAATGAATTCACTAGTGCTAAGTGAGATAGAATACACAACAAACTAAAAGCGCTGATGCCATACATGCGTCTATTGAGTAGGCTGGTATTAATAACACATTTAATTGCTACTGTGAAATGGCAACATCGGTAACGTTATGTCTCTCTCACATTCATATAATGCTTATTGGGTCTCTTTCTAGCTCATTATAAGTCAATCCACCGATAATATTTTTCCATACCTAAATATGTATACTCTAAACCAGTAGTGCCCAACCTTTAACCTGACTTGAGCCACTTAAGTATTTCAAAATTTTTGGCGAGCTACATAGATTAAAATTCATATTAGAGTTCATCTCGTGTGATTTAATTAATAAAATTCTACGTTTCGGAAGTTATACTGCATTTCCTTTATCAAGATATCATTTTTGAGTTTATATACGTAACCAGATTTAGAAATTTGTCATTCGTTTCTTACTTCGAGTCATGTAGTGGGGTTGTAATTTGTAAAGTTGTAGAAAGTGGTAGAATATTTCAGTTGTGGCGGAGAACATGCCGCTTGGGGTAGTGATAGTATATCAATCCCTGAATGTAAAACGGCCGAGACCCCAAATTTTAAGGATCCCGGTCGCCTTTAATGACGTCATCAACATGGCGGCCATGAAAACATACGATTGTTTTAACTAGTTGCTTCTTAATAACGGTTTATATTTTATAGCAGCTTATTTCATACCCGTTGAAGTTTAAAACTCTGTTGTGGTAAATAAAAAAGCCCAATTTATCGTATAACGTCGAATATAGCGGCCAGGGGAAGAAACGTATAATAGGGTACAGTCGAAAAGGAAGCCTATCGGTTCTGTAAATAGTAATGTGCGGTATCAAATCGTATGGTTTTGATATTACATAATTTATTGGTATAATAGTGGCAGATAATATGTTGACACCCACCAGTCAAGAGGAACAGAGACTCAGATCAGAGTTGAAAAAAACGTTACTGCATCTGACGCAGAGTTTGATGTACTTATCTGGGATATCACCCTCATTGTATGAAGAAGCAGATGGCCGCCTTCTCCTTCACGTGAAACATGCAGCTCATATAATGGTCATGACTACATCACCATACGCACAGTAGATTCAGATATCGTCGTCGTGGGGCTGTAAGTATCCGTATTTAAAGAAATTGTAAATAAGTATAAAAGATCTTTGGATTGACTTTGGTAGCGAGAAACACCGAAGTATGATTTCTGTTCATGATCTGTGTTCTCGATTGTCTCCTGAGATCTGCAACAATCTGCCCATTTTTCTTGCAACCACAGATTGTGATACCGTCTCTGCATTCAATGCAGCTTGGAAAGTGTGGATTGCTCTCCCCAAGTGTCAATATTCCTTTTGAACAGTTGTTGGCAGGCAGTGTACAGATGATGAGTCTATTATTATGCTTCCAATACAACGATTTGTTGTTCTTCTGTACGACAAAACTTCACACCTTAACAGCGTTAATGACTGTAGACGTGTTCTTTTCATCAATAAGAACAGAGCTATAGAGAACATACCTCTGCAAGAAACGGTGCTCTTCGTGCCTATGTGTAGCAAAAGGACTACTATGTACCCTGTTATGCTTATGTCAGGGTCACTGTTCACGAAATGATGTGTGAGAAAGGATTTGATTACATTACCGTACTCAGAAGTGTAACACAGATAGTTTGCAATATTCGTCGAAGCGGAATTTGGAGAAACTTAGTATATTCACAACTCATTTCCCGAAAATAGGTATATTTTTTGGAAATACTCTTAGTATTTGTGGAAAAAAGTGAAAATATATCTTTTATAAAAATTGTTTTTACTTTATTATTGTTCTACTGACACTGATTTCCGAAACCTCTAAATACCAGTTGATTTTGTACATTTTACTCCCACCGAATTAAAGGTATTGGTCCGGGAGCCGGCCACCTTTTTTTTTACAATCAATTAGTATACTTTTTATACTTCGTGAGCGGCTTTATTTTAACGAGACGCCAAACTTTTTTCTCTGCGAAAATTTTCGTAAATGGGTCGTACGGGGTGCGCAGGGGTGAGTGAAACACGTTAATGTGGTAATTACAAAAAATTGATTAATATCACTTAATTTTTTAGATAACTGTTAAGTTTTTTTTAAGTAATTCAAAATAACATTTGTCCTACAACAAAAATGAATCCATCATGAGTGTCCCCATCTCAGATACATGTAGATATTACAACATTAACAAAAATAATGAATATCAAGCTGATTTTTTTCCTGTGGCTTTGCATAATTAAATGCCCACTTTGTCCTACAAATTAATTCCCATGAAATTCATCAATTTTTTGTAATTTCCAAATCAACGTGTTTTCCCCAGCTCACCCTCGTAGGACCCATTTGCGAACATTTTCGCAGAGGAAAAAGTTTGGCGTCTCGTTAAGAGGCCGTACCACCTAAGTGTGAGGGGTAATAGTTTTTGGGGGGCGAGTTGCAGGTAAATTGTGGAAGGTGTATTTATGCTACAATTGCACACCTATTTTCTAGCCAATAATTAACATAATTAAAATGAATTTGAAACTGGTCTACTTCATTGAATTTTAATTGGTTACAGTCTTAAGGCTGTGCGGGAGTATGCGCATTATAAGAACTTCTAATATTTGTTTAAAATTTACTACACAGAACTCATTAAGTGAAATAATTTTAATGAGATAGAGGAATTTATCGTTGACTAATCATTAAGATGACCTCATGTAAACGTCAATTTTATGATTGAATAAGCAAAAAGCTGGTAGAGTAGTCTCAATATAAAAAGATGCCAGCACGTGATATTTACGAGGAATGAAAATTAAAATAGTTAGCTTATTGTTATCATTTCCGCTCAAAAGTGAAATTGCACTCGTATTTTGGGCGAGGAAATAAAGCACTCACTCAACGACTGAACCTACCAAATTTTTGTAGTAAGACGGATTGAGATAGGGTTTTTTGCATTCGCTTCCTAAATTCAATTTGTACCTACTTTTGATCATGTTTTTTTTTCGAAATTGCATTTGTGCAGTGAAAAATGCATCCTGAAAAATGCATTTTCATAGAAAAAATGCATAACTTCGTTATAAACTTCGAGAATTGACTCAATTCGGGTTTATGGGTGTTTTAGAGGTCGCTGATTCCGAATATGACCTCCAAATTGGCTCATCGCCAACCTGGAGCTCAGAACGACTGAGCAACGTCATCTCCGAAGCTTTTTCTGAAATTCACTCTCAAACGATTCTAGACATCCGGGGTTTTTTGGATCGGCAACCGCCCTCCCTCGTGCTGGATGACGCGCATCTGGGAATCAACGTGGCCCTCCAACGTTTCAAGCCTATAGGGAACGGAAAATTGTTATCCGACGAAAATTGAAGCGCAACTCTAGAAGTCTAGAGGATGACGTTGCTCTTGCTACCCCGGTGTGGTGCATCAGGTAAGCGTTAGAAACTATCCGGTACCGGATTCGGTGTGAGCGACTCAAAATCCCGGGAAACAATTTTCGGTTCCTTATAGGCTTGAAACTTCAGTGAAACTCCGGAGGATGACATTGATGCCCGGATGTGCATCAGGTACCTGGGGGACGGTTGCCGATGCCTGATTTGG
Source organism: Pyrocoelia pectoralis (assembly GCA_036250285.1). Classification (NCBI taxonomy): domain Eukaryota; kingdom Metazoa; phylum Arthropoda; class Insecta; order Coleoptera; family Lampyridae; genus Pyrocoelia; species Pyrocoelia pectoralis. The sequence goes on from CM070075.1 coordinate 72,246,893, forward strand.
AATAAGCAACCCAAAAAAACCCCGGATGAGATGTCTAGAATCATTTGAGAGTGAATTTTAGAAAAAGCTTCGGAGATGACGTTGCTTAGCCATCCTGAGCTCCAGGTGAGCGATGACCCAATTTGGAGGTCATATTCGGAATCAGTGACCTCGAAAACCCCCGTGCACGCGAATTGAGTCGATTCTACAAGTTTATAACGAAGTTATGAATTTTTTCTATAAAAATGCATTTTACAGGATCCGTTTTCTGCTGCACAAATGCAATTTCGAAAAAAAACATGATCAAAAGTAGGTACAAAGTTTCCTATTGAATTTAGGAAGCGAATACAAAAAACCCCATCTCAATGCGTCTTACTACAAAAATTTGGTAGTTTTGGCTTATTTTAGGGCTTTTATTTCCTCACCTATCATAATCTAAATTTGCAAATCAACATAATGAGATATGCTTATTTACACATTTATTTCATACATGCATTCTTCCTCATTTTTTATTAGGATGTAATTATATATCTAATGACATTGATGACACACCAAGGCCACGACACACTTAATGACTGTGACAAGAACTTTATTGTAGGTTCCTGAGGGACCTACTCCAGATACAAAATATTTAGTCGGAGTTTTTCTAGATAATGTATTGACAAACACATATGTAAAAACAAAAATTGAAAAATGTTAATAGTTAAAAAGTTATAGTGGCGCGCGTTTACATTACGCGGTATAGGGAAAATGTAAGCTCCCGTGCAGCCTTAATCATAATTAAATTAATAAATGAAAGTTGTCCAGTAAGTGAAATGAACGATAAAAAGATTGATAGGTAATTGTCATAAAAATGGGAAGTTAATTACTTTATTATTTGCTCAAAGTGCCACAACTAATTACATATCTATAATTAGTCGTATTTGAATTAAAAATATTTACTAGAAGTTTCCGTAAAATCTTTCGTAAGTTAAGATATTAAGAATAATTAGATCTGCAATTTTATAAAAGCACTAGATCTAATGACAAATATTGAATACAAATAAAATCTGAACAATTAGGTGACCGATTGTAACAAGGCGTGCTTTTCAATAACTTGTACCGTCCGCTGCCAGGTGGCAGTATTTTCTTGTACCCTAATACAAGGAAATCCTGGAGCCCTTCTACAGCGGCTATTTTTTAGTATAAAAGGCTAAATTTTAAAATTTCATGTGTATATGTTCTACAAATCCTTCGGAATAGATTTTTGAAAAGCATCGTAAATACTCTTTAAACCATCGTAATGTAACAACGTGATTTTTGGTATAGTTTAGGGCAGTTTTTTAAAGAAATATAAAATTATTGTCAAATTTTGTTCCGAAGAATTTCAAGTGAAGTTCTTGTAGATTAATGTACTTTTTGAATTGCTAAGATATCTTATCAAATAAACTCTCCAGAAGGGCTCGCGTTAACATTATATTTCATATGCAGTGAATCGATGCCCAGGCCTCTTAAAATAACGAAGTATAAAAAGTATACTAATTGATTGCAAAAAAAGTGGCCGGCTCCCGGACTATATACTTACGTTTCTTCCTCTGGTGACCATAACAGCCGCTATATTTGACATTCTACGATAAATTGGGCTTTGTTATTTACCACAACAGAGTTTTAAACTTTAACAGGTGTGAAATGAGCTGCTATAAAATATAAACCGTTATTAAGAAGCAACAGGTTAAAACAATCGTATGTTTTCATGGCCGCCATCTTGATGAGGTCATTACCGGGACCCTTAAAATTTGGGGTCTCGGCCATTTTACATTCAAGGATAGATATACTATCACCACTCCAAGTTGCATGTTCTCCGCCACAACTGAAATATTTTCCTGCTTCCCAACCCCACTAATGGGAGATATTGGTGAATTCCACTGCCGTAAATAAGGGGGGTGATCAATTACTAAATGCAGTATTTGCTGTTATGGGTTTTATTTATTTGCCTTATAACCATATTCCATATAGGTGGAATCCTGACTGCATCATTTCTCTTATTTAACGAATCTCGTTCTTTCTCGATCTCAATGGCCTCTCGTATTACTCTCCCTTGGCAAAATATATGCTGGAGCTAATAAGTGAATTTTACTTGTGTCTATATCAGATCAGTGTCCTTCCGATGCGTTGCCAATGAGGAGGAGGAGGGGTTATATTGTTTTATCGCTAGATGATGTTCTTATATTATATTATATACAGTGACTCTATTACAAACAGTGGCGACAAGCGATGTATCGATTTTTATTGGCCGTGGTATATTTTGCATCTTAATGCCTGACTGTGTTTACCTTTGATCAGCGTGTGATTTTTATTTGGATTTAGCACGTTGCTAGGATACCACCGTTGAGTTTATAGAAACCCGCCCAAAATTTTGCCTCCTAATGGTGGATGGGTGGAGCTAATCGCTGCTTGTGGTCACTGTTTGTAATAGAGTGACTGTAATATTATAATGCCTCCCCCTCCTTGGTTCCTAAAGAATTGTGTTAGAGATATGCAGTGTTCGAAAAGTTACACAATCAGTAAGAAACGCAAAAACGGTTTATAACTATTAATTAAGTACGAGAAGAAAAACGTTGTTACATGAGATGAAAAATTTCTATATCACTAATCAACAAAAAAACAATATATCATCTACTATCTACTAATACAGCCGGTTGTCAAGAAACATTTATACATTCCCAACACTTCCCCTCGAGACCACCGGCACAATTAGGTGAGTCCTTTTGTTAAACCAAGTAATTCAACACACTTCAAATGCTTCTGCTTGATTAATGCCTTCGTCAATATATCTGCAGGCATCTCCTCCGATGGTAAATGTTGTAGATCAACCACTCCTGATTCGACGGTCTCGCGAACAAAATGATGTTTGATGTCGATATGTTTTGTCCTAGAGTGGTAAACTGGATTCGAAACTAGTTTCTGAGCGCCAATGTTATCATTTGACAATTTGATAACATCAATGCCTTCCACTAATACCTCGGCATGACATGCTGTGTAGACATCATCGCCGCTATCAGCATGTTTGGCCACGCTGTATTTCTTTTTAGGTCTTCCTCGTAACCCTGTTAAAACTTTACGTGGTCTGCCAGGACCGCGTTTAACGACATGCGTTGGGTCTGTAGACGGGAATCCGTCTGAAAACTCGTCTTCGTTATTTTCGACATCGTTTTCGATGTCAGACTCCCTAGCACTGTCTGCCTTGTTGTCGCTTTGCCCATCCAACCTATCTGAATTTGTTCTGATCAGCTGCAGCTCGGTGCATTCGTCACTTACTTCTGATTTGCTGGAACAGTTTTCCGACGGAAAGAAATCTGCCGATCCCTCTCCTGTCTGCATCGGAGTTTTCTCCAAGAACTTTACGTCGCGTGACGTCTCGACCTTCCCCTCGCTTGGAATCCAAACTCTGTACCCCTTTGAATTCTCACTATAGCCCACGAAAATTCCTTTCTTTGATCGTGGTGCAAGTTTGCTTCGATTTGGACTAGTATTCAAAATGTGTACTTCACAACCAAACCGTCTGAGGAAACTAACATCTGGAGATATTCCGTGCCACGCCTCGTAAGGCGTCTTCCCATTCAATCTGCTAGTTGGGCACCGGTTCCTGATGAAATTCGCTGTGTTAACAGCTTCTGCCCAGAACGACGCTGATAATCCTGACTCAATCAGGAGACACCTCGCTGTTTCCATCAGAGTTCTATTTCGCCTTTCGGCCACGCCATTTTGCTCTGGGTTGTACGGCACTGTCAAACGCCGTGTTATTCCATGCTGTCGGAGAAGTTCGTCAAACTGTTTATTTACAAACTCGAGACCATTGTCAGTTTGAAACATCTTGATTTTTGTTCCTTTCTGAGTTTCAACCATGCCTCTATAATCCTCAAAATGTTTGATAGCTTCACTTTTGTGTTTGATAAATTTTACTTCACACCATCCTGAATAATCGTCAATGAAAGTAACTATGTAACGATTCTTCCCGTTTGACATTACACGCATGGGTCCACAAATGTCTGAATGAACAAGATCTCCAAGCTTTGTTTTTCTTTCAGACTTTTTAGGAAATGGTAGTCGTGACATCTTCCCCTCAATGCAGATCTCACATGTGAAGTCCGCATTCACATTTTCAACGCGCAAGCCTTGCATCGTCCTTTTCTTGATCGCATCACGCAAAGATTGTAGGTTTAAATGTCCAAGTCGTTTGTGCCAATCCTCTAACGAATTTACGGTTTCGTTGATCGCCTTACAACTATCGCTTGTACCACCTCGGATGTAGTATAAGCCGTTCGCTCGTTCCGCTACAAGCGTAACCTTGCCTACGTTATCAATTATTTCGGCTTTCTCTTTATTAAAAACCACCGTATAACCCTTGTCGGTTATCTTACTAACGGAAACAAGATTCGTACGAAGATCCGGTACGCACAGAGTATCATTAAAGTTCACTTTCTTTTCATATCCGTCAATATTTATTGACACTGGTACGACACCTCTGGCTTCAATCTCTGTACATGAACTGTTCGCTAAGTTCAATTTTCCGCCCCCGTGTGTAACAATATTCGTGAATGCGTCAATGTCTTTGCACATATGTGCGGTACAGCCACTGTCAATACACCATTCACTGCTTTTTACTATTTTGTCCGCACTGAGAGCTTCGTCGCGTTCGCGCAAATTTGGCGCTGCAAACAAACTTAAATCGTCAGCATGCCCAGCACTTTGATCTTCCGACTGAATTGTCTTCGATTTACACTGTTTCGCAGTATGACCGGGTTTTTGACATTTAAAACACCTAAAAACTTTCTTCCGATACTGTTTTTGATTTTTATCTTCATGGCTTTCACTTTCATTTTTTTGATTTCCGTACTTCCGAGCCCATAACGCGTTTTGAACTGAATGCTTTTTATCAGTTGCCTTTCGAGCTTCGCACTCTTCTAATATTTTTACTCGCAATGTTTCCGGCGTCGGAAGTTCGTCTCGCGAAGTAATCGCACACCGAAAATTATCAAATGAATCAGGTAAACTTCGTAAAAGCATCACCGTCAGGAGATCGCGGTTTATTTCAATTTCCATCTCGGCCAGTTTATCAACAATATCGAGAAACTCCTGTGTACTTTGTCGAGCATCATCACCGTCCTTTACCTTGTGTGAAGTTAGTTGATTCAGCAATGCAACTTTTCTCATTGGTCCTTTTGATTGATGAATTTCTTCCAACTTAATCCAAATTTCACGCGCTGTTTCACATCCCTTTACAGGCTTAATTTCCGAAGGACTTATTGACAAAATAATGTCCGACTGAGCCTTGAGATCACCCTCGGTCCAACGTCTTGCAGCCTCGATTGAGTTTGCATTATTTTCCAAAACTTCAGGTTTGACAGAACCTCCATTAACGTATGACCAAGCGTCATTTTTTATTAAAATTGCGCGCATCTGGATTTTCCAGGTGTCATAATTTTCTTTATTCAACGGTTCAAACCGCACAACACCATTCGCGTTCATTATTCCACTTTTAATAAACGTTGAAAGAAAATACAACTTCAAACAAAAAAAGTTCACTTAACTTCAAAAGTTCGGATCACTCTTTTTGCGTAACTTTATCCCTGGGCCCATAACCTGTTAGAGATATGCAGTGTTCGAAAAGTTACACAATCAGTAAGAAACGCAAAAACGGTTTATAACTATTAATTAAGTACGAGAAGAAAAACGTTGTTACATGAGATGAAAAATTTCTATATCACTAATCAACAAAAAAACAATATATCATCTACTATCTACTAATACAGCCGGTTGTCAAGAAACATTTATACATTCCCAACAAATTGTTTGAACAACTATGGATGGCCATTAACACCGCTATTGTACGTATTTTATAGAGCAATAATTTTTTAGACATTTCATGCCGGAGAGCCACATCAATATTTGTCGCAAGCCACATGTGGCTCGGGAGCTACGGGTTGGGCATCCCTGCTCTAAACAGTCTAAACTCTAAACTAAAATACAGAGTAGGTACATATAACAATTACAGGATTACTTCATTGTGTAAGTATGTAATTGATGAAATAGACTTATTTATACAAGAAATAATTTATTAAAGATGACGTTTACTGGGAAACAAAAATACTCTCTAAAATCTAAATTAATATTTCTTTAGGTACTTATAAAAAATGTATGCTATCCAAAATTATTTTAAACAGAATTGTTGCGGATTAAAGTTTAAAGAACCTGTCAAAATATTGGAAGAATGAACAAAACATAACAACAGAATCAATCAAACAAAAAAACACAGTGACAGTTTAAATTTTAACTTCCAAGTACAAACACAGGCAGGTTTTGGTAAAAAAGTTGAAATGTCAACAAAAAAGGATAACAGTGACTTTGGCTTAATACCGTAAACCCATTACAGATACGATACAAATTCTTTACAACATACCAACATACACCATAAAAAACAAACAATTTTAATTTGTTTTCTACGACTTTAGTATCTAGTAAACAAAACAAATTTAGAAGTTCATTTATCAGATCACTTAAGTCGCTTTATTCAATTGTTAATTGAGTGAAGAGATACATCGAAAATAAATTTGAGCGCATTTGTCAAAGATCTCGATCTCCTACCAGAACCACAGCCGAACCGTTTCAGGATTCATTTTATAAACTTAGAATGAACAACTGCATAAATGGCAATTAGGAATAGGAATAGGAATTTATAAAAAGAATGGAATGTCTTACAGTGGTGAGCTGCTCTAAACGAAGAGACACCCATGCGGATAATATCCATAATTTCTTGAACACTTGAACTCTAAAAGTCAATATCACACCATTACAGTTAGCGTACGTTACTCCTTTCAGTGTCTCAGTTCAGCTAGAAATTTACACCAAAATTGGAATCTTTTGCTTCCTTTGTTATTTCATTATCTTTTGTTAACACAAAAAAAAGGATTCGGATGTTTGAATTTAGATAGCCTAATCCGCTTATTCAGCCAAAATCGAGTTTTCTGTCAATTCTTTAAGGTCACTGAAATGGAATGCTTTATTGCTTAGTATTATCACATTATCTGTGGTATTATATTGACTACTTTTTATAGTGGGATTGGTAATGAATAAAGATAAATAACAAGAAAATATTTATTTATAATTAAATGTAAATCACAAGATCCAACAAAATCCCTATGAACATTTTTAAATAAAGAAATGGAGACTGAGAATTTAGGACAAAAAGGAGTTTTCTGTATTTTATCAACTTAAAAATATACAATCTTGAAACATTTTAGTGACACAAGCAAAGCTGTGCGTTTGAAGATAATAAATGCCTTAAAGGTTCTCTTATTTAAAAAAAAAGGTGTCACTTATAACAGGTCGTAGGTAATATTAAAACTCATTTGCTTTGTTTCGATATTCACAAAGACAAATTCACTTATAGCACGGACGTAAATTTCCGTACGAGTACACTTAGTATCAAAATATTAAAGAGAAAAGGATTAAAAAAATAAAAGTCAATATTACAAGAGGTTTCATCTGATGTGTTTTATTATGAAGACTGAGATACTATATACAAGTGTGCAGTGAAGAGAGAGCGATAACGGCGCTGTGTTTTTATTTCCGTGTTGCATAGCCGCTGGATGCTCTCCTGCAACAAAAGATGACATTTTAATAACATAGATAATTATTTAAGGACTAACAATAAAGACATAGTAAATAGGGCGTATAGGTACAACCACGCGAATTAACATAACAAAGCAGTAGTGGGATATAAGGAATACTATATTTTTGACTTTTTTCATACATTATGCAAATTTTCCCATTGTTGAAGATTTCCAACACTCATGTCCATAAAATATACTAAATTTATGATTATTATTTATATTTGGATTGTATTGTGACACTTTACTGAAACATTTTACTACTGCTTAAAATTCTGTTTATGATTTCATTATGAGTCCTAAAAGGTTTCTGTAAAGATGCCGTGCAGATTTATTCGAGTTTTAGTTATCTGATGTTGATGTTGAATACGAATTAGGATTACTCAAAATGGGCTTAATCAAGTGGATAATAACAAATTGAATTAAAATTCTCTCAAAACTTTCACCATAAATATTTTATTTGACAAATTTAGTGATAAAGTGATCGTTACATGTTTCGACTTAAATAGCCATCATTAGACGATTATATAGTTAGTTAATTCGATTAAAAATAAGGTATGACAAATTCCATTCAAGGTCCTTGAAGTTGAACAAGATTAAATTTGCATTTGACATGTGGAAATGTAAAGTATTTGTGGGGATAAGAATTAATATAAATTTCAATTGAGAAATTACTTAAAACTGATAGAATTTAACATTTTGTAGAAACATAATAACAAACAATTGTGATGAAACGCTGCAATATTTTTAATTTAATTAACTAACTATATAATCGTCTGATGATGGCTATTTAAGCCGAAACATGGAACGATCACTTCATCACTAATTTAACAAGTTGCTAACATTAAAATAAAATATTTATGGGCAAGGTTTTGAGAGAGTTTTAATTCAATTTGGTATTATCTACTTTTAGTTATCAAAAGAGTCGTTTATGATGCTAGCATAAAAAAATTATTTAAATATCGTTCTAGGTTCTACCATAAACTAACTGTTTAGATATGTAATGATTTGCTATTCAATTCTTCAAATGTACTAACTAGAGAAGATTCCTACAGCGGGAACATCGTTTTTTGAGAGTTGAGGACTTACGTAGCTTTTACTTTTTAGTTGCATCTTAGACCATATGCTAATGGACTGCTAATGCAACGTTTAAAAACACGACGGAACCTTAAAGGATGCGCAATACTGCTCTTAGGTTGCAGTATTATGGGGAAACCTTGAAGGATGCATAATACTGCTCTCTCGCTTGCAAGCAGGTCAACTTTGTAAACATTGCTTAAATAGGGAATGAGCAGTCCATTAGTATACAGGGTATATCACGGAACCCGTTCATTAGAAGTTTCTGGGGTCCCTTACTACTTATGAATTTGAAACTTTCAGGTTAAGGATAACCCATAGCCTTCTTTTGTTCTAAAATATTGTCGATGTTGTACAACTTCCGGAAAGACCGGAAATCGCAATTCATCTTCTTATTTTAAATGGAACACCCTGTATATTATTGCATTTTTGGATTATAAAATCGATTCTGCGTTAATCTGTATTAGATTATCCTATACCTATCTTCAACTGTTTTTGAAATATTATGATTTCTTTGAAAAATTTGCGCTTTGCGGAGGGATGTTTAATAGCCCACCTTTTGCTCTTCTTTGAACGCAAAACATTCATACTTTACAAACACGAAGTAAAATCATAAGGGTTCACAAAATGCATTTGCAAACCTATCACAGATTATACAGGGCGTTCAAAATTAGTGGCAAAGTTAAAAAACTTCAAACACCAAAAAGTCATTCTTTTCAAATGGAACACCCCGTATATTTTTACATATTTGGAAGGCGATTTAATTTACGTATCGATAAACTATAGGTATCCCTATACTTATCTTTAGCGGTTTTGTAGTTATTAACCCTTTTTATCTAATATTAATTAAAACTGCACTTAAAACCTGAAAGTTTCAAATTCATAAGTAGTATGGGACCCCAGAAACTTCTAATGAACGGGTTCCGTGATATACCCTGTATGTGATCTAAGACTTGCATGTACCTATTATTACCAACTGAGAGAGAAAAATAAGTAGGCGAAATCTACTGGCCGTCCCTTGAACCAAGCAGAAAAGTAAGTACGTGAAATAAGTTCATGAACTTAATACTTCAAATTAATCAAGAATCGATGATAAATGAATTCATGTGAGCAATACTACGTTATCGGATATAAATTCAGAATTTAAGATAGTTGAAAAGTTTCATTTACAAAAAGTAGGCATGAAAATGGTCACAAACATCCGTATTTGCAAATTTAGGGGATTCATTAAACATCGATTTCGGCGTCTAGGACACTTCGCCGCCGCCAGTTGGCCGTCGCCAGCTCGTCGTCGCCAGTTCGCCGTCGCCAGTTCGTCGTCGCCGTTTCGCCGTAGCCATATCGCCGTATCCATTTCGCCGACGGACATTTCGCCGTCAGCCGTCTCGCCGCAAGCAGTAATTTATTTGCGAACAGAAAAGTTAAAATACAATAAATTTAATATTTATTTATTTTTCATGTTACGAAACTAAAAACATTAAGTACCTACATATGTATTAAGTTTTATTGTTTAATAAATATCCTTAGTGTTATTCTTTAAATAAAGCCATTTTGAATATCGATTTCGCTCGATAATTCAATAATTAACGATTTGATCAAAAAATTTTTTAAACAAAAAAGGGGTGTTAAAGTTTTCGAGTTTGAAACCGTCGCATAACTCCCGTCTTTATGTATATAAAGATGTGGAGTAAAAAAATATCTAATATTTTTTTCATATCATCCATTTTTATTTGAAATGAACGCGGAACAAACGCCGTTTTGTGTCACATTCTCGTTTTTGTTTCAAATGAAAAAAAATATACTAAACCTACCTCTAACCTCGCATGAAACTCCGCTTAGGTTAGCATTCGTTTTAGTTTCAAACGCTGTTTAAACTTTTAAATCTTTATTTAATCTTACAGCAATCTCGTTAATTTTAAAACGTGTATAGTACAAGAGAGCGCAAATCGGTCGATCGGGGATAATAGGGAAGGTTCAAATTTTTTTCATATCATCCATTTTTATTTGAAATGAACGCGGAACAAACGGCGAGATAGCAAACGGCGAAATGTCCGTCGGCGAAATGGAAACGGCGACATGGCGACGGCGAAACGGCGACGACGAACTGGCGACGGCGAACTGGCGACGACGAGCTGGCGACGGCCAACTGGCGGCGGCGAAGTGTCCCATACCGTCGATTTCGTATTCAAACAAGTTTTTCCAATTGTAAATCACTTTCAAAGGTCCTAGTTTTCTTTTTTAATGACAACCCCATCAAAAAATTTTAAAACAAAGGGGTCAGTTCAAGGTTAATTCATAAGAAAAATATACAAACAAAAATCCATTGAATATAAAACAGGAGTGGATGTTTTATAATAACTATACTGCATTGAAGATAAATATTGAAGCAACAAAGCTCACACCTCAGTATAATAAACTGAAAGGTATCATATCATATTCAGATTTTGAAAAATAAAGGAACCGAATCGTTAATTCTTTTTTATCAAAGGAAGCAACTTTATCAATAAATAATTCAGTAATGATTTCTCATAAACAATGATTCTAGTACTTAATCGATATTTTGTATATGTATCGAGTTGTCAAAAAAGATTGTTCACATGCAACCTGAATAAACTTCCTGGAACAATTTATATCAGTGCTTAAATCGCAAATAAAAAAGGGACGGAACGCATTTTGCAAAAAAGGGATTCGTGATTTGAAAGAGGGATATTTGTTAATCCCCCCCCCCCCCCCCCAACCGAATTTTTAAAGAGCATTTTTACAAAATCGACGGATTTGCTAAAGATCTTGTTAAACATCGTTTGTTCTGGACGATATCTATCAAATTAGCTTTTCTACAGTTTTCGTAAAAATTAATTTCACATTTCAGCCGTTAAAAAAGAATCTAATTTGATAGATATGCTTCTGACCTGATTACAAGACCTGAAAAAGGTCGAATTTTGTAAAATGACAAAGCAGAAAGGGAAGAAGCGACCTCTGACACCGTCAACCGGAGCGCAGTGCACAAAAGCAGGAACGCTAATGAAAACGGATGGAACGCAAGACAAAAGGGATAACCGGAACGGCGCGGAAGGAGGGCCGGAGCGCCGTGAGTTATATCAGAAAATAACTGATATAACTTGTATACTTAGCAACAAATTGCGCATCTTCACAACTTTTACTTAAATTACTTTTAATTTCAGCATCACTGTCTGTATCTCCGTTCATGCTTTCTTTTTGTAACATTCCTCTACAGATAATTTAATTTTACCGCAATTACAATACGTCCAACATGAATTAGTTCGTCTTTTAATCCCGTTGATCCAATAAACTTTTGTGGCAAGCTTTCTTTTGCATCTTCCAAAAATTCCTTGAATGTAGAACGACTCTACGAATTATGATGTTCACAAACAACCGTAATTTGCAAATTTAAGGTCCGTGTTAAACATCGCATAGATTCACAAACACTTTCCATTATGCCAAGTGGAATTTTGGAATTCAACAAATCGCTTTATCCCTGGAAACCTTCAAATCGATAATAGATTATTGAAGGACTTAAGGATATCGCTTGATAAAGTCGAGGCCAGAGATATTACGGTGTCGCTGTTACAAGTGTAACAACTTGGAAAGTATGTATGTATGTATATATGCCTTACAGGCCTAGTAGGCCCATGGCTTCATCTGTCACCGACTTCCATTCTATCCTGTACAATTTATCCAATCTTCCCTACCATTTCCGATCAGCTAGGTCTTGTTTTACTTTATCTCTCAAGCGGTTCCTGGGTCTACCTCTTCTTCTTGTACCTCCAAACACCGCATTCCAAATGACAAATGGGACTCTTTTCTCGTTCATTCTTGCCACCCATCGCAGCCTCTGTGCCTTCACACACCCAACAATGTTTGGTTCTCCATACATCTCGGCTATCTCTCGATTTGTTGTTATTGGCCATTGACCGTCTGAATATTTCCCACCGTAAATCCTTCTCAATATCCTTCTCTCCCATACTGCCATTATTACTTGTTCACGCCTTCGCAGCGTCCACACTTCTGCTCCGTACATAACCGTTGGTCTTATAACCGATCCATATACTTTTATTTTAACTGACCTAGACAACACTTTACTATCGAGGATTGATTTTAGTGCGAATGAGCTTTAATCTGTTCTTCGCGTCCTGGCTCTCTTGTTATTATCGTTCCCAAGTATTTAAAAATGTACACCTCTTCAAAATTTATAGTTTTTTTCTCCATTGTTACGCTTATAAATTTCCCTTCCATAAACCTATTGTCACTCCAGACAATGTAACATTTGGTCTTACTCTCGTTTACCTCCAATCCACTCTAGCCGCCTCTAATAGTTTTCGCGTGATTTCTTGTAACTCCTTCTTTGTTCGAGTCATAAAACGTCAAATCGTCCGCGAAGGCCAAACATTGGTGCGTCTTCCAAAAATGTACCTCTTCATTATTACGAAAGTAAATTGCAACTCTTTTAATTCTACCTTTTTTGGAACGATTTTAATTTAGTAGATAAACACGAACTTATAGTGTGGCGAATAAGATTTTTCCACATGTTCTAATCTTCTTATGTTTCATTTTGTATTATCTTTAGTTTACTTGGTTTTTTTAACTTCGGAAAATTAAGACGTAATTTCTCAGCAACAAACTGTTCGAATTAAAAAACAAAATAGGGTTGCGTGAGTAATTTTTAAATAGGGGTTGCTACACAGGGTTAAAGTTGCAAAAATGATATAACATAAAAAATTGTTACTCCTTGATATCAAAATCGGTGTGTTTTTGAATTTTCGCCGTTATATTTGTTCCACAAGCTGCTTTGAAAGGCTTGCCTTGCCTTTTTCGTTGTTAGCCAAAACAAGGATCCTCTTAGATGGCCATGGTGGTGAACTGTTAAGTTTAGGTTTGCCAGGCCTGACTGCTGAATGTGAAACCAACAGTTCTGACATTTCGCAAGACATTGCAGCTGCATCTTCAGAGTGATAGGAATTCCTATAATAATCATCCTAAAAATCCTTGTTTTGGTTCACAAGGAAAAAGACAAGGTAAACCTTTCAACGCAGGGTGTGGAACAAATATAACGACGCGAAGTCGAAAACTAGTTATCTTGACAGTTCGAGGAACCGCGAAAGCTTCAAATTTGCTCAAGGTCTAACGATATGTGTTTCAAGAATAGTATACTTACCATTAATGACATGTACATTTACACTAGCAGGGGCAGCAATGGTTGGAACGCACGAGTAGTTTCCGCTATCTGAAAGACGTGCACTTGAAATGTGCAAACGTGAAGTCAAGCCATCTGACCAGTGATTCTAAATGAGAAAAAAAACGGATCAGAAATGAAAAAGAGAACGCAAAATACTCATACCTGTATCGACAATCTTTCCGTTGAATCGGGATCGTTAGGATGAGTCGGTGGCGTTTGCAACATATTTGCACCTAGATACCAAAAAAACCGTCCCCAAATCGTGAGGTCCTTGATTGATAACGCATACAAGTGTTACAGAACTTCCAGCTTTGACTTGTAAGTCTCCTGGGCCCAAAACTCGCGCTTTTGCTTCTGAAAGTAATGGTAATGAGTTAGCAAATATAAATATTAACCACATAAATAATATGGAGGCACATAAATTACATATTATGAATTAGCTACTAAAAAAAACCGTTCCATTTATTCCTATGTGAATAGACTTTTCGGATTATGAATAATTCATGAATTTTAGTTCAATATGATCGTATATAGAGCTAGACTTGAATATATTAACCCAGAGAATTTTTAGATCTCCCTTTAGTCTAGCATTTTCAAATATCGTAGAAGCTGACGGATGTATAAGTATAAAAGAACCACTCACGTGTTAATGGTGGTAAATTATATTACGCTTTAATCAGAGAGACCAGAAGATTGATGATGACTTGATAATGAATTTCTTTCCTCTAAAAATACTAAGTTTAGCTTCATAAACGTCCAAGAATTAAGTTGCATTTGACCGATTACCTAACATTTTTACACAATCAATATACCTACCTTTCTATTAAAAAATGTTAACGTTAATTTTGAGACGAATTTAAATGTAGTCCTCTCAAGCTGCTTTATTGTAGCTTTTCATTCCATTTGATTAAATGAATCTCATTTTCCCTATGAAATTTCACTGAACAGATTGCTGACTAGATGAAAATACGAAAGTAAGGAAAATGCGATTAAGTTTGCAAACGTTTAAATGAAATAAGAACTTCTTTAAAGGTATGAAAGAAACTCTTAATGTACTTTCCAATAGTCATCAAATACTTAATATTTAAATAAAAACGGCAAGAATGGCAATAATGTAAATATCGATTATTAAATTAATCCCATATTATTTTGAAAATTTAACTGTTGTTTTTAAACCGCTACCACTCACTCAGTGTCAGTGTTTGAGTTTTTAACTAACATAGATGAAGTTAAAGTATTAATTAACTATACAGTGCTCGCCAAAAAGTCGGCACCAAATGAATTTTTTTTTTATTTTTGATTTTTTTAAAAAACTTTTTACGGCAATAATTTGTGCTAGTCTGAAAACCTATTTAGCCCCTATCAGATACACCGAATGATTTTTACTTAACTAGGAAATGGCGTTTTTCGAAATTGTCTCAATTCTAAAAGTGCTATTTTTCGTAAATTAAGCAAGATTTCTATGAGATTTTTTCATCGTTTGTCAGTTTTAGCTTACCGAACAATCTCATGACCAGAAAATATTTTTTTTCCTTTAACTTCCGCTAAAACTAAAGTTTTAATTTTTTGCAACATTTTCAAATTTTCATATACCAAGACATGATTAAAAATTCAATTTGATTTCTTTAAAAACGTTAAAGATTTATAATTGGAAAAAACAATAGAAATTGTTAATTATTCCTTTAGGTTTGTTATTATTTACAGAAAAGTAATATTGTTGCATAATCTTTACGTTTTTGGCGGAAGATACTTTATGGGAGAAATGTTCTTCAATGATAATGAATATCTAAAAATGAAAGCTTCCACAGTTGTTCATTTTAATTAAAAATTATTTATTTTGGGTTAACTGTGTAGGTAATGTTTTTTATTAATTATTTCCAAACCTTTCGAACACCACTTACAGGTGCCTTCTTCAGTGGTTAAAAATTAAACGCAAAGAAAACTGACAAATGGTACAATTAAAATTAAATTGTCAACTAATAAATATGCCAACTAAATAATTAAATATTGTTATCTATGACACGAACATGCTTCAAAACCAAGTGCCAAGCCTTATTAAGGCAAATATTATCAAACTGTCTATTAATATTATTAGGATGTTTATAAATTTCAAATAAATAAATAAATACAGAAGCAGTTTCTCCACGTCTTTATGGTCTTCCAAAAATTCACAAAGCCAACGTTCCACTTCGTCCTATTGTTAGCACCATTGGATCTCCTACTTATGGTCTTTCTAAATATTTAACAAGATTATTACAACCTCATATTGGTCAAACGACGCACCATATTAAGAATTCAGATCACTTTATTGAATGCACGAAAAACTTTAAACTTGAAGAAGAAGACATTCTTGTTAGCTTTGATGTAATTTCTCTTTTTACCAAAGTACCATTGATGGAAACACTCAAATACATCAAGAATATTTTTCCAAAAGACATATCAATTCTTTTTCATCACTGCTTAACAACTACATATTTTCAATGGAATAAACAATTTTTTGAACAAGTGGATGGAGTAGCTATGGGTAATCCTCTTAGTCCAGTAATTGCTAACTTTTATATGGAGAAATTTGAATCCATTGCTCTTGAAAGTGCTGTTTTAAAACCTAAAATTTGGTATCGTTGTGTAGATGATACATTTGTAATATGGAATCATGGATTAGATACCTTACACTTCTTTTTGAAACATTTGAACAACATTCATCCTAATATTCAATTCACTATGGAATGTGAAATCAATGGACGTTTACCATTCTTAGATATACTTATTTCAAAAACCGATTCATTAAATCTTTCTTTTAGTGTATATCGTAAGCCGACACATACAGATAGATATCTGAACAAACTCTCTAATCATCATCCTTGTCAGAAGATTGGTGTTATAAAGACATTATTTGACAGAGCAAAAAAAGTTTCAGATCCTACACATTTAGATGAAGAATTACAACACCTTCGTAGGTCTCTTCAAGCCAATGGTTATTCTCTTTTGGAAATTAACAAAGTTTTTTCTTCTAAACCTAAACAACTTCGAGAAAAATTACCACATTTAGGTATGGTTTTTCTTCCATATATTGGAGGAGTTACTGATAAAATTGGTAGAATATTAGAGAGAAATAACATAAAGACAATTTTTATTCCAACAAAGAAAATTTCTGAGTTTTTGAGATCTCCTAAGGACCCTTTAGATCCATTGACAGCTTCAGGTGTTTATAAAATTTTATGTTCTTGTGGTTTGGTATATATTGGAACTACTAAACGTAGCTTTTTAACTAGAAGGAAAGAACACATGCGTTTTTGCAGATTAAATCAACCTGAAAAATCTGCAATAGCAGAACATGCGTTAAATAATCTTAGTCATGATATTCTATTTGATAATATGAAGATTTTATCAAGAACTTCTAATTTTTATGTTCGCCTTCAACGGGAAGCTATTGAAATTTATAAACATCCTAATAATATTAATAGACAGTTTGATAATATTTGCCTTAATAAGGCTTGGCACTTGGTTTTGAAGCATGTTCGTGTCATAGATAACAATATTTAATTATTTAGTTGGCATATTTATTAGTTGACAATTTAATTTTAATTGTACCATTTGTCAGTTTTCTTTTCGTTTAATTTTTAACCACTGAAGAAGGCACCTGTAAGTGGTGTTCGAAACGTTTGGAAATAATTAATAAAAAACATTACCTACAGCTACACAGTTAACCCAAAATAAATAATTTTTAATTATAATGAATATCTATTTACGTGGCTTCTAAAAACTCTAATTTACCCTTGCTGATTAATTACTCTTACAAAAATCCTGTAAATGTTCTTTTACAGTTGCTTAAACGAGGAGATTTTTCGCTTACTTAATTAGCTTCACCGTTTGCGGGAAGCTATTTCAACGATGAAAAAATTTCCAAAAATAAAAAAAAAATTTCACATTTCTCGACATTTCAGAACATTTGCATCCATTTTCCGTAAAAAAATTTTGGTGTGCGGGTGTGTGTGTGTGTGTGTGTGTGTGTGTGCGCGACTGCGCGTGTGTGTGGATGTGTGGATGTGTGGTTGTCGCCACGATAACTTGAGAACGGATTAAGATATCGCCAAAGGGCCAAACTGTAGCTCCGTTAATATTTGTTGTAGAAGGTCGGAAAACTATCAATCGTATAAAAAGTTATCAACAACTTTTTTTTATACTGCAGCCCTTAAGGGTGTAAATTGTAAATGTTCTATTGACTTCAAATTGCGGTAACATCGGTGAAGCTCCTCTTCACGTCTTCGGCTTACGTGCAGCGAATTTACTAGACGTAGATTCAAAATATGAAAAAAAAAATTTTCCGTCTGTCGTCTGTAGTCTGTCCGTACACATTCCTTGCAACGCTCTAAACTCAGAAACTATTAAAGTTATCAAAATGCGGTTTTCGCCAATCGATTGTATTCGGGCCAAGGACGAAAATACTGATATTACCTTTGATGACGCCACTTCCGGTATAAGCTAAAATGGCGGCATTCATTTTTCTTATAAGATAAAGTTGCAGTTTTTTTATGTAGTTTAAAAGAGTATTTTTTTCTGAATTCAGCTATATATATATTGTGCTATACTTAATTTTTGAAAAAGTGTTAAAAAAATAATTGTTAAAAAATGACTGCAACGCTCGAGACCTACTCAGAAACTATTAAAGTTATCGAAATGCGGTTTTCATCAATCGATTGCATTCGGGCCAAGGGCGAAAATGCTAATATTACCTTTGATGAGGTCACCAGGTCACTTCCGGTATAAGCTAAAATGGCGGCATCATTTTTTTTGTAAGATAAAATTGCAGTTTTTTTATGTAGTTTAAGAGTATTTTTTTCTGAATTCAGCAATATGTGGCAACTTGCCAAAATTTTTTTTAATTCTTAGATGTTTTTATAGGGGTGTCGAAAAAAATTATATGTATTACACTGGAGTAAAGTGTCTTTCTTCTCTTGTACGTGAGAGGAAAAGCATCACTTTCCTCTCTAGTAATACAAATAGCTATTACGTTCTTATATCTATCTACTCCTTAACTACTATTAAAAAAATGTAACAAAAATGTAAATATTCATTCATTAAAAAGTACCTATATAATTTTTGTAATACGTTAAAAGTTTATCGTAAGTAACTTTAGAAGCATAATTAACAACAAAATTTAATGTGTGGGCTGCGCAAGGAATAAGAAGAGCTTGTGGATTCAGATTTTTCAACCTACTTTGTACCCCTTAATTTTTTTACCACGTATATTCGAACCGTTGCGTTGTCGTATCCTTGTCCGCGAATCGAAAAGATCGTGAACCAAATAATTCAATAAACCTTCACCAGTAGTACCATGAACCAGATAAAATCATAAAAAGAATTCCTAGATAACAACTTTTGAATCTGGCGTATCAACAATTCTGATGACAGTATCTGCTATAAGCGACTAACGTCTCGTATACAGCATAAAATTTTATTGCAGCTGCTAATTCGAAATAATTCTATTTTCTTTAGCTATGAGTTTCTTGCTATTTGCCTGGCCTTTCTATTCGATTGACGATGAAAACCAGCTCCGTGCCCATCTCTTTAGCGGCCGTTCTGGTGCTCTCCTTCCTTCTGATCGTTCTGTTTTACAAACTCGAGCCAGTCTTCATCGATCCATTCGGTCCATATGGTAGTTTCATTCTTTTCTTTGTCCATTTCACTCCGTCTTCTATCTCTCTCTAATACTGTTGTTCAGTGTCGGTCTGGCTGCTCTTCGAGCCCTCGGCTGGCAATGTTCGAGAGCCCCCTTCCTCCGATAAAAAATAAATAGCGATCTTCTCACCAAAAAACTTTGCTTTCAAATTTCGACTGTGAGACTGTGACGCGTGTGACCTGTGACATACCAGGAGCGAGACTAGTATCTGCTACCAATGACTAATGTTTCGGCGCATGCTCAGTCGCGCGCGCTCGTTCAACCTTATATTCTACTGCCAGTAGGGAAAAAACTAAAAAACTAAAACCTCTAAATTTTTTCTCAATACTTTTAATATGGACTCGATGGGCCCCCTTCGGACCGTCGGGCCCCTGGGCCCTCGGCGATCGCCGACCAGACGACCTGGCCAGATCGATACTGCTGTTGTTTGTTTGTCTATTTTGTAGCTTTAGGTCTAATAGTGAACGCAATACACTTTTTTGTGTGGATCTCATTTTTTGTTTTGTTTCGGCTCTTGTCTCTGTCGCACATGTTAACACCGGTCCAATCATTGCCTTGTATATTCTACCTTTGCCTTCTGCCCTCATGTACTTGTTGTTCCATATGATGTTTCTCAGGAATCCTGCTATCTGCATTGCTATTATCACAGATAATGTTGTTTTATCTGTGCTATTATTGATTGTCGTTGAACTTCGGTGATCAAGTCTTTGTTACTGCTTACCTCAACTCCTAAATATTTGAAGCTGATAACCTGTTCGATCGTTTTTTTAGAACTTCCAGCTTACAACGGCTGGAGTCGTTTGATATAACTACTGGCTTAGTTTTTGCTATTGAAATTTCCATTTGATGCAATAGTCGTTGGAGATTGTCCTCGCTGTTATAGATTAACACCGTATCGTCAGCATAACATATTATTATATTGATATTCTTATTTCCCGTTCTGTATTCTGTTTTGTTTTGTTGTACAGATCTTATTATCTCGTTCATTATTAAATTACAAAGGAATGGACTAAACGAATCACATTATCGTATTTCTGTGTTTATAGTTATGGGGGTAGTGTAACCTTTATTTGTTGCTACCTCAGTTGTGTTGTTTGTATGTATTAATGCCGTTTATGGTATCTATTATTTGTTGCAGTATGTTTTCTCCGTGAAGGATGTCAATAATCAATATGTCCTCGTTTCTGACTCGGTCAAACGTCAAAACGTCCACAAAACAAAGATACATGGGGTTGTCATATTCTATTGATTTTTCCATTATCTGGTGTAGCATAAACATCGCATCTAACGTTGATCTGTTTTTTCTGAAACTCTGTTGTTCTTCGTCTATGAGTATGACTCCTTGTAGGTGGTTCTGGATTAGTGATGTAAGTAGTTTCAGGATTGAATTTAATGTGTTCAATAATTTATGGATCAAACAATGTCAGCATCTCCACAGACCTTAAAAAGTTTCCATAATTTGATTTATGGGTACAATTTATTGTTTTCACCTATATGTTAAACGCTGATTTGCTAAAAATTGTACAGTGGATACCATTATTTTTATAATAGCTCGTCATCGTTTCCTTTCAGATTCAAAGTACATAATGCTGTTGTTCATTATCTATTGTGCAATTTTTTTCAAGTTCAGTTTTAATTCAATCTATTTGTTATAATTTTGCATAACTGTTCAATGCTTACCTCGTGTCGAGGCTAAATGACGCCAATCGGAAAAAGTTAAAATTACCTGTTAAATTTAATTTATTTTAAAATAAAAACAGAAAACGCTAATGATGAAGCTGAAAACGATATTCTACCGGAAAAAGAATATTCCGTACTTAGAAGCGTTCTAATTCTATCTGATATAAATGTTGACCAACCATGAGGATCACTTAAGTCAATTTCTGACTCATTATCAATATTTTCATTAATATGATGATCATCACTACTGGACTAATGAAAAATTTTCTCATGGTCTCTGCGTGTTATCGGAAGCTTTTCGCTTTCGGTTACAATATTTAAAGCAGTCTTTAAAGCACTATTTCCCTCTTTTTTTCTACCACTACAAACTTTAATCTTGCGTTCAATTAAGCATACTGCGCTACC
Source organism: Pyrocoelia pectoralis (assembly GCA_036250285.1). Taxonomy (NCBI): domain Eukaryota; kingdom Metazoa; phylum Arthropoda; class Insecta; order Coleoptera; family Lampyridae; genus Pyrocoelia; species Pyrocoelia pectoralis. Next base: position 72,268,557 of record CM070075.1, read on the forward strand.
CTGAAAAACAGGTATGCTGAGGAGCCTTTACAGTGCAATAGTCGAGGTGTAGGATGAAAGTTACACTAGTTTAGACTCTAGCATTACTACCTACTTGTAAAAATTTTGTTATCAATTGAGCTCCTAATGAATAAATAAATAGAAAGTCGGTGAACATACCAACCCTTAGCTATCAACAATAAACTAAACTATAATACGGCTTCATGTCAGAAACAAGTGCATCAACACAATAAAAACAAAATGTTACCATTTGAGCTTACACAGCACCAGTGAACTCTATACAGTTCACTGCACAGCACACAGCCCTTAAATTATTACTGTCGCAAAAATATACACCAGACTTAGGTCAAAAACAAAATGTCATGAAAGAAGTTATACTCCCTGAATGAACACGAACCAAAGCAACCAATTTAACAGGTATACACGATCTACAATATTACTAACCATTTAATGACATCATTTCTTAATAAGGGCCCTATTATCAATAAAATGTTAAGCATATGTAAATGACACTATAATATGAGGTTAATAAAGATTAAGTCTTGTAAAACGTATTTATAAGAATTGCGTGTGAATTATTGTACATATCTGGCACACGCAACATATTTTTAACTAAAACCTAATGTACTTTCAACGGGTGTCGTAATAAAAGTTTATTGTTCCCTTATTTATATAAAAATTCTAATTAAGTAACACGTAAAATCTGTTTTTAGAGCTGACTTTAATTTTGTGGACAGTATTAACGCAGAACACGTTGAGATTTGTTGGAAAAGAATTATACTAACGTTGTAAAATTGCACACTTTGGTTAAGTTCAAATAGACAATTTTAGATAAACTAGTTATGTTAAAACAAAAGAACTTTAGAAAATTTCCGGATTAAATTACATTTCACACTGCAATAAACAAAAATAATTACCTAAGACCTTTTTCAATTGTTCAATAGTATTCATTTTAGGTTCTTTAAACTCTACCAGCAAGAGTTATTTGTGATCGAAAAAAGTTTCAATATTACCTTGACTGTGATGACTATAACTGTGCTTATACCTTTTTGGTGGCGGTGAATTTGAATGTTTCCATTGTATCGATGTCATTTTACTGGATGGTCCAAAATAATCAGACCAGCAAAATTATTGACGGTAAAAAATCATACGGTACCTACAATAATTATGGGCAAATCCTTACATTCATTCTTATCATTTTTTGAAAATTCTCGAAGACGTTGGTATAATTCAGGATAATTCCATTCACTATCCAGTCTACTTCCATACCATAATATATACGCGGATGGATACATCAATAATGTTACCAATAAATTCTGTTCCAATTTTGCAATGGTATGAGGTTCCAAGTCAAAGCTTTGTGTCCGTATTTCATAGACGCCACTATTTTGCCTGGATTCGTCCAGGGAGAAGCGTTTTCCATTGATACTTCATCACCTATATTTTGAGGTTACGGTGGAAAGTGTGCTTTCCGACGACAGTTCATAAATCGCACAGTTAACCTCTAAAGTTTGCAAGAGTTGATTGTGGCAAAACTGTTAGACCCACAGTTGTTTTACGTGGCATGTTGCCGTTATAAGTTTATAATGCGATTTATCTTCTTTCATACAATTAACATCTCTCTTATGTGCCTGACTTTAGGTATTGCAGACTCCCAAAACTATTGGTGGTAAAAAACGATGGGTTTCGCCTTTTTCCCGTTACTTGTACTATCGTACAAGATTGTAGGCCAACGGAAAGTACTTGATTAGATGATCAGATTAGTATGCAATATTAATTATAACAATTTCTGAGAAAAACGACCATAACAGATAGACGCGAGAAAAAATATTATTCATTTTGGTTTACTGACAACCAATTTATAATTATTTATATTTCGGGCAAGGACGCTGTAGAAAAACGTTAGGTAAATGACGTTTCAGTATTATTAAGAATTTCGAACGAGAGTGCCACAAAAGAAGCTTAAATTAGATATTTTCATCTCATCATCCAAATTAAGGATCCGAATCAATATTTTTAATTTTGTAGGGATTCATCATTTCCCAGCAACGGCGTTAGAAGATTAGACAATGTTCTGCAATAATCCTTCAAAGCAAGACAACGTGCGTTCATACGTAGTACATTATGAATGTGGCATGGGGTGAAATTTGAAATAAATAGTCACGTTTAATTGTTCTCATTGTATAAATTATAATGGCGTTTCTAATCAATTTGGCTGGAATATTATAATGAAAGGTGAACCGTACTTCGGCACAAAATGTTACATTTTTTTAAGAATATTTTCAAATTTTAGAACAACGCTATAACTGCAAAGAAAATCCTTACGTGACAAATTTAAGTAACTTTATCTACTGTACACCACAAACTTTATTATAGTATAAGTGCATTTTAGTAACTGAGAATTTGAGCTTGAATCATATAGAAGCGTGTACGGTTACTGAAAAATGCCGTCATTTATGACCTGTCAATTTAGAAGGAAAAATAAATAAGTTACGTAAGCGTTTCTGTTTACAATTAATCTAAAACCGTAACGTTTAACAACCCTTTTTAGTGAGACTGAAACGTCTCATTTTATATAAATGGGTATTTCCTTTTAACATTATTATCGTCCAATCTAAAAAAGAAAAATTAAGATGATAGCAAGTTGAGACATAAATCTGATTCTGAAAAGACTTTTGTAGGAAAAGTGAGATGTTTTAAGAGTTATGCGGGGGACGAAATCGGTGGAACGAGCCAACATTCATAGAATACATGGTTCTTCGGCCAAGCCAGAAAATAAATCTCAAGGTGGGAAATATCATGTGCGGATTTGTTCGAAATCCACATCGAGGCATTTATTCTCATGCTGCCGGACGATAGCTCTTTCGTAATTTACGATCGCCTCTGACCGTCCCTTGGGCGTAGAGTTTACTTTTGAAAACCCCACGACTGGAGGCCAATTTTACAATATATACGAGGGTTTACCTCCCACGATCTTATTGTTAGATCGAAGAGGAATCAAAAATAAATGGAAACTACATTCTCATACACACGCCATAACGGTTGTTCCAACAAATATTAGCAACCATTTTTTATACGACCGAGGGCATCGTGTATATTATGTGATATTTATTAAAACACGCAATTTGATTTATAATCTCGATAGAAGTATATAACATATAAAATTCATAACCATAATTTTCGTTTGCTGTTAACGTCCTTATGTTTTATAACCACAAATTAATTATATTTGCGTCCAGTCCGAATATATTATCTTGAGTATTTACTATGTAGTACGCTTCAGCGTCATCCTACTTGCACCGTTTAAATAAGTAAAGCTAAAAATAAGCTCCCGAGTCTCCCCCGCCCAGTCCCGTCTACTTACGACGGTACTTAGTCATTCGTTTTTGGTGCATCCTACGTTGCGGTCGATTGTGATCGCACTCGTCGAACTACGTGCGTTTTTTTGCAGTTTTAGGTTCAATACTGCATAGATGTAAGTATACCTAACTTTTATAGACAGTTTTAGCACAATTTAGGTAAAAGCATGGTGCAATCAGACAAGCTATGCCTATACGCATCTGTTCGTGACGTCATTGAGGTCTCCGGGCTCTACCACTTCAATAAAGTAGTGGCGTTTGTGTAGTCCTACCACTTAATAAAAGTGTATCTTGGACAACGAAAATAGTGGATGTTTATGGAGCTTTTTGCACGTTGTTCTTACAACCTTCTCAACACATTGGGATACAAACGCATCTGCCCAAACTTGACGACTTTGCGTTCCTTTATAATAGGCATAGAGACTACCGCTCTCGATCTCGTCACCGGCAAGGTCATTCTCCTCGTGAGATGGGTTGTCGGAGAGATCCTCCCGAAGAGCAATCCCGCTATTCTCGTTCTCGTGTCTGTCGTTCTCTGAGTAGTTCGAGTTCACGAGGAGAATATTGCGCTAGATCTCGTCACCGTGAAGGTCATTCTCCTCGTGAGATGACTTCTCGGAGAGTTCTATCTTCCATATTGTACCATGGAGACGTAGATTTGGATCTGGCAGCAGGGGAAAGAAGGAAAAGCAATCCCGCTATTCTCGTTCTCGTGTCTGTCGTTCTCTGAGTAGTTCGAGTTAACGAGGAGAATATTGCGCTAGATCTCGTCACCGTGAAGGTCATTCTCCTCGCGAGATGACTTCTCGGAGAGTTCTCTCTTCCATATTGTACCATGGAGACGTAGATTTGGATCTGGCAGCAGGGGAAAGACGGCAATCAATCCCGCTATTCTCGTTCTCGTGTCTGTCGTCCTCCGAGTAGTTCGAGTTAACGAGGAGAATATTGCGCTAGATCTCGTCTCCGTGAAGGTCATTCTCCACGTGGGATGACTTCTCAGAGAGTTCTATCTTCCTAATGCGAAAGTCGGTCCCTGTGTGGTTCGATTTCGCGGAAACGCACTAAGTACTAGGGCGTTTGCCGACACACTCGGTTGCCTAGTGAACCGAGAGTTCACGCTTGATGCTGAAGTTGTTGGCGGCATAGTCGCAAACCATAGTGTTGCTATCTCGCTCTTTAGCAAAAGGAGTACCGTTCCTCTCGATGTTCGCGGAGGAATGCTACTAGTATATGAGACGCCTGGTTTTTAGGAGCCGAACTTCGTTTTTTTCGGTAGCAACCCTGATTACTTTGGGTTACGAGTAATAAATGGGAAAAATTTGCTTCCTTTTTACTCGCAGCAGTAGAACCAATGTAGCCTAGATTTTGACTTTGGTTTATCCAAAGACGACCGGGCAGTTAACCCAGGGTTACGTTGAGCAAAGTTTTATCAGCTTTGAGACCTTCAATAACTGTTTTATTGAACGACGATTCAGGTATATCCATATCAGTACGTGCTTACATTTTGGCTCAGGGCGCATGGTTTGCAATACATTCTACGTAATGTCGCAAAGCGCAGGGAACTCTTATTTCCCTTCCTGACTAAGTCACTTACCTGTGCTGGGGAAAAATTTACCCTCGAGCGCATTGCTATTTGGTCCTGATTTGTGGGAAAAAATATAGGCCGCTACAACACGGGACAAAGTCTGTATCGCTTTGAGTTCCATTATAAGCGAGCCATCTACCTCCCGTTTGACATCGTCGCAGTCCTTCGGATGTTTTCGCTGGAAAACGGGGGGGGGGGGGGGAGACCAGTCCTGTGCAACAACACGGACGAGGAGGGATGTGAGGGCACAAGGGCGACCCTCCTTCCCGAAATGCCATCCATACAAGCGTTTTGGTTTCTGGCCGCCTCACGTACTTTAGTAGTACTTGACAAACATTGGTCCAGGATGACAACGTTTTGTCTTGGATACAAGGTTACAAATTCCCTTCCGTGGATCACCTCCCCCCGCATACTGTTCTTGTCGAAAACTATGTAAAAAGGGAAAAGATGTTAATGGATTTAGCTCTGGCAGCACTCCTCGACCTTTGAGCCGTGGTAAAATGCAAGCAGAGAGATAATCAGTTCATTTCTCCAAATTTTCTAGCCGAAAAACCTAATGGCAGAAGAGATTTCTTTTAAACCTTATTAAAATAATAATCTCTTGTGCTTGCACCACATTTTAAAATCGAGGTCTGCAGGACTGTGTTAAGGCTATTAAGCCCGAATAATATGTACCTACATGATTGCCATCCACTTAAAGGGCGCATACTTGTGAATCCGATTCATCCTGACCATCGTAAATACTTACGATTTCATTTCGAAAGCGGTCTCTATGAATTCACGTGCGTGCCCTTTGGAATTTTGGTCTCACAAAATTAATGAAGCCAGTGCTTTCAAATTTACACCAACAGGGCATTCTGGCTGGAACTTTTTAGACGATTTTCATATCATCGGGAAAATCCTTGAACAACGTCGGAAAATCACCCTCTTGGAGTCACTAGGTGTCACCATAATCAGGGACACGAGGGCTCTTAATCCGATTAGGAAATAAAAATTTTTAGGATTTCTTTTTGCCACATCTGAAATGGGATTAACATTATCGTCGGGGAAAAATTCAGAATATTAACAAGACCGCAAAGTTCATTGGCATTTTAGCTTGCCCAGCCATCAAATGGGGTGGCTGTACGCTGCACAATATACATATTGCGGGGTTTGTCCATGAACACCTACTTTGGTGGGTGCAAAATATTTCTGAATCATTCAAGTACATTAAATCTGATACCCTTCAAACTGAAACGTTTACTGATGCCTCTTTAGCAGGCTGTGGGTATTGTGGCAAGGAAAGAACTCTTGGCTTCTGAGAGAGCTTAGATAAATAATTACATATTAACTTCTTACAATTACAAGGTATACCTTACGGTCTATAATGTTTCGCCAGCTATCTCTCGAATTGCAATATTCTTATCAAATGCGACAACAACACTGCTATCAAAGCATTATTCGCATGGGCAGTATAAGTAGGTACAATATCTACTATCACGGAGCATTTTGGCGTACCTGAGGTGGTTATTTTTGCTTCTTATCTTACTCACAAATATCAACAATATGTATCTTGAGGCGACAGGATCCAGATTCTAGCGCTGTTAATGCGCTACTTTTGTGATGGGATGCCTTTAGCTTTTATGCCTCTTTCAATCTCATCTTACAGGTCCTCCAAAAATACTCACGGACAAATCTGTAGGAATTATGATGGTACCTTATTGGTCACACTACCTTGGTACCCATCGTTTTCTCCGTTACCAAATTTGTTAATTTCGCCGTCAGGAAGATTCACTCGCTATCTCGTCAACTTATCCTGGTGTCCAGCAAATCATGTGGGACTCGATTTTAGCAAAAGGCCTTCCTAAAGAAAGTATTTCAACTTTCAACGATTCTTTCATCTATCACCACATCAACAATTAAGCAGTATTTTACAACCCCCTGTCTTTGGTGGGACTTCTGTAAAGAAAACCGAATTTTGATTTTCTCATACGAAACAGAACACATTTACAGAAAAGTTATGAAGTTCATAGTTGCAGATAGGGACTAATGAATTCCTATCGACCAGCCCTTAATCTCATTCTTGCCAACAATTTAGCTGCAGACCCAATAATAAAAGGTTTCATGAAAGGAACGTCAAAATTGAACCTTACAAAACCCAATCTATGCGAGGCAACGACCTCAAACCAATATATCGATGCGACAAAGGAGTTCAGGGAAACAAAGTAAGGTTTTCCTTTTCGGAAATAAAAAAGCCACATACAGTATGCCAATAAGCATGCGTTGAGTAAATAGGTTAGGAAGCTGTTATCGTCAGCTCAGCTGTTATCGTCAGCTCAGCTGTTATCGACACTATAAATTTCTGCCTCATTCCACGAGACACGCATCTACTTCCGCTGTTTTTCGACAAAGTGTACCCTTATACACATTATGTAAAACAGCCGGCTGGTCGCAACGATTTTCAACTTTTGCGAAATTCTATAACCATCCTCTTTCAAACGAAACCGATTTTGGCAAAGATATTTTTAATCTTGCCACAGTTTGAAATCCAATATTAGTCACTACGAACAATACTATATTATGCTAAGTAATATGATACCACAGATTTTACGAGTTGTATACATTTGTGATGATACATTACTCTTATGTATAATTACAAGGCTCTGTTCGTTTATATACTGTGGCTCTAGTTTGTTTTTCTTCGTTATAGCGAGGTTATAGAATGCAAAATGCAATATTTTACTACAAGGACGAATTCTTTCAGTTTTAAAAGAGTTTCTTATTTCGTTTTACCGTACTCTTATGATTACGATGACGCATTCAACAGTCAACACTATTGTCAATTGTGTTAGTTTGATCGTTGAGTGAACGTATTCAATGGTTTGATGTAAAATACATCCCCAATTCAATACATTAGTTTATCCCTGTTGCTTTTTTGGGGTTATCGATACATTGTTGCCTGTTCACTTATCAGCAATTCGATTTCTTTGAACAACTACATAGTAAATACTCAAGATAATATATTCGGACTGGACGCAAATATAATTATACGATCAAACGAACTTACCTGTGAAGTTCGATCGTAATTATATGAAGCGTCCAGTCCGAATATATTATCTTCCCTCCCGCCCTAACCCCGTTCGTTGCTGATAATGAACAGTACACTCTTTAAAGGAATGACTAAGTACCGTCGTAAGTAGACGGGACTGGGCGGGGGAGACTCGGGAGCTTATTTTTAGCTTTACTTATTTAAACGGTGCAAGTAGGATGACGCTGAAGCGTACTACATAGTAAATACTCAAGATAATATATTCGGACTGGACGCTTCATATAATTACGATCGAACTTCACAGGTAAGTTCGTTTGATCGTATAATTTTAATTTCTTTAGAAAATTAAGAATATTTTATCAAAATATAATGAGAAAAATGTAGAACAAACTACATTTGCATTTCAAATTTTTATTTTAGATTCCTGTCCGAGGAAGCCGTAGTTTTAATTAACATAAGGAAATTGTAGTATTTAAACACCAAACGAATACAAATTGAATAAAATTTTCGAAAATAAGCTATCGTTTTCATGGATCATAATTAACGCTCTTTAAAATCGTTCACTTATATCTATTAATATTAAAGGTGATCGAAATTTAAAATTAAAATTTGCTGTGGTTAGCGAACTTTCTTATTTTCTATCACTATCCGTTTGAAAATCGCAATATGTATTTTTGAATTTAGGAATCACTTTTGAAAGGAAATAAAACAATGTACAAGTAAGCATTTCACAGATTTAGAGGAAAATAGGGAAATCGGTAAGAATTTCGAACACGCTCTAGCTAAGGAACGTGATGCGATCGTATAGGAAATTCCATTGGGTGAAAAATTAGACGGCATTTATGAATTACTACTTACTACTTAGTCAATATACCAAAATAAAACATTTATGCACTGGTGTGTGATATGTTGCTTAATTTAGGTCATATGGGTAAATTCACTGATAGATTCACAAACTTCCCGAAAGATATGGATCGCATGATACGTTGTAACGTAAACGAATAAGCAGTGAAAATAATTACAATTAAGAGGACGTTTCAATTAAAAGAAATGGATGTCTTGAGTTGAGAGCAATCATTTCTAAGAATTTCTGAATATTTGTAACAAAATTAAATTCCATAAGAGCGCTTGGTCGGTGGTATCAATAAGTAACTGATAAGGATGTAAATAAGCTAGGATTAAGGAACATTTTCCAGGATCTCTACATTGATGTTACCAATTAGTATAAATGGTAACTCAAGTTAATCTTCCGAAAGGCCCTGTGAATGTCCAAATGGCTTCTTTAACCGTATAGTCATGAGGTTATTGTTCACTGATTAAGCTTTCGCACGGATTAAATTGTTGTATAAGATAAAGTTAGTTCAGTTATTCCTTTCACTTCCGTTCAAAATACCTTAAGTTTATATGTAAAGCATTCATGAACTTGCATTGCGACTTGCCTTCATTCACCAAATCCAGAATTTGTTATCCCTGGCGTCTGAATCTTGTGAGTTGTGAGTAAATAATCCGGATTGACTTTTGGTTGGTAGTATTGAAAGTTTGCTTTCGATAGAAGGAACCAGATGTGATCACCAGGAGCAGTACCTTCATCCGATCTATTTATTATGGTTCCTTAAAGTTTTTAAAGATCAAACAAACCGACACACAATTTCGCCACCATGAATTCACATCCGTCACCAAAGCGGTATAAATTGTGGGAAGTTGACCTTCGAAAGTTCAACCAACGGCCCCAGGCAGCGTATGTGAGTACGTCGGTAAAATCCAGCAATAATCGAAAAAGTATACCATATACGTACGGTTACACACAGAAGACGCGCCACTCAGAAAAATCATATATCCCTTGCCACCGAAAGCACTAATAGTTTTGCATACAGAAGCCCTAGTATCAAATTTAACCCATATATGGTTATATTAGTAAGAGACTTGAATGTCAAAAATCATGCAGATTATGAAGACTTTACACTTCCTCTACAGGTACATACAGGAAGGAGCTACTGGAGATCCAATAATGGGTAAGAGAATGCTGAAAGGATATGTCGCTTTATTCACAGATATTTTTTAAATATTTTCGTAAGATTTTCTTGTTAGTGTTGTGAAATGCGAAGGGGATTTTCCAACAACACGTGAAAACAAAACAACTATCAATGCCTTGGGGAACCCCAGATTCTCTCCGAAAGAACGAAGTGCGAAATGTCATATTATCAATACTCTGCGCTAGTCTCATTATTTAAAAGGCCGTATCCAGTATTCAGTATACAGTCAATATTGCGCTGGATCGATGGGTGTATCTGTGTTCACAACAAGCAGTAATTCAGTAAAGTCGTGAGACACGTCGATTTGAGTTTAAAATTTTCCACATTTAGGATTGTTTTTGTTTTTTCACTCTAAAGTAGAGGAGTAAAGAGTATCTTCCAACTTTCCTTTTCCATAGTGAAATCCATTGGAGGTGTGTATGTAGCACTCGAAACGAGGGTTGTAGGAACATTGAAAGCTTAAATATTATGGCTAATACAGATGAAAAATGATGGGAGGTGGGGGGATTACATTATCACAGAAATTAACGATGGATAAAATCAATTTTGGTGTAAAATAAATTTTAGATTCTACATAAAAATCTAAATACATTTCATGTTTAATGTTCTATACCTAAGTCCAATCGTTTTTAACATATTCTAAATTTTATGTAAAAATGACGTTTGCAGGTCATAATGTAAACATCATTATTTTACAAATACTAGATACTTTCTTTTACAAGGAAATTAATCTAAATTAAATAATAGATAGATAGATAGCTCTTTATTTTGTTATAATAAACGAAACAAAAGAATCTTATTTCACTAAATACGTAAACCACCTCCACCACCATAACTCTCTCCTCCACTCAAACTAAATCTATTTCTGGCTCCTTGGCATCAGCTTATCCCTTCGCTCCTCCATCACCCCCTTCATCCACCCCACTCCCAGCCCGTTCCCACCTAAGATCACCTTTATTCCTCTCCCCTCTTCTCTCAGCTCTTCACACTCCCTCATCAAATGCCACACACTCTCTCGTCCCTTACCGCACATTCTACACAGCCTCCTCTCGTCCTCCCACAGGTATCTATTCTCGTTCTCTTCATTGCCACATCTAAACCTCGCCACCATCCTCTTGTCCTTCAACTCCATTTCTCCCATCAGATACTCGGCCTTCCCTTCTTCCATAATTTCCTGATATCCGCCATTATATCTTCCATTACATATTCTCACTCTCCTTTCCTGTGCTTCCACATCTTTATACCTTCTTACCAACTCATCCACCATATCTCTTCCCCCCTCTCTTCTATCTCTTCCCTCGCATAACCCACTCTCTCATAGAACCGTCTTCTCTCTTCCTGCCCATACCTTATCCTTTTTTTGCCACCTCTCTCATGCACTCCTTTACTCCAACAATATCTTCCCGCTTTCTGATCATCTCCTCATATTTCACCGCCCTCTCTCCTGCCCTTATCCTTATTTTCTCTAATTTTACCTCTTCCCCTACGATATACCCTGATGTTTCCCTGTCCAATCCTAATGTCCACCTCCAGTACTTCTCCTGAATTCTTTCTGTTTCTTCCCATTCCTTCCACCCCCATATCTCCGCCCCATACCCCATCACACTCTTCACCAACTTGTCAAACAACCGTCGTCTCTTCCCCATATCCTTCCCAAACACTCTTTCCCCCAAACCCCACACTTTCCCCACTATTCCATTACCCTTCTTCGCCAATTCCCTCACATGTGCCCCATCTTTATTGTCATACCGCACTACATATCCTAGGTATTTCCACTCCTGTACACTCTCTAATTCCTCCTCACCCCACCACCACTTTTGCTTTATACCCCTCCCCCGTTTCTTCTGAAAAACCATCATTTTAATCTTTTTCACATTTTCTTCTAAATTCTTCCCCTCCAAATATCTCTTCATTACCCCAATTAACCCCCTCATCTCTTCCTCTCTGTCTGCCATCACTACCACATCGTCCGCATACGCTAGCACCCACACCCACACCTTTATCCTTCTTATCCCCACTCCACCCTTTTGATGCCCCCGCTACACCTCCTCCAAATCTCCAATATATAGAGAAAATAGCCTCGGGCTCAACGGACATCCCTGTCTCAACCCTTTCTCCGTCCAAAACCTTTCTCCTTTATCCTCCCTCACTCTCGTCACGCACCTTGTTTCCTCGTACACCTCTTCTATCGCTCTCACCAAGCCCTCACTTATCTCGGCTTTTCTTAGTACCTCCCACAGCTTCTTCCTATTCACATTGTCGAATGCTGCTTGATGTCCAGGAACATCCCATACATCTTCCCCCCTTTCCTTTCCAGCACCCTATTTACCACTTGCTTCATCACATATATATTATCCACCGTTCGCTTTCCCTCCCTGAAACCCGCCTGCCAGTCCTTCACTAATCCCTTTTCCTCTATTTCTTTCTTAAGTCTCCCTCTTAATATCGCCGCATAAATCTTATACCCCGTGTTGGTAATGCTCACTCCCCTATAATTTCCCACTTTGTTCCTTTCCCCTCCCTTGTATACCGGAACTACCCTTGCATCCCTCCACTCCTCCGGGAATCCTTCCCCCCTCCATACTTTACTCAGCATCCCTCTTATCCGTTCTCTCGTTTTCACCCCCGAGTACCTCCACTGCTCCCCTTGTATTCCATCTGTTCCTTGTGCCTTTCTCAACGTCACCTTCCTCAGCACTTCTTCCACCTCCTCCGCCTCAAAGTCCCCTACACCTGCTCTTCTCTCCCTTTCTGTTTCCGGTTTGTCCCTCACACTCCCCATCACCTCCATGCAGTGCTTTCTCCATTCCTCTTCATCCAACCTCACCTCCTTTCTCTAATATTTACCTATTCTCTTGTTTATAAAACTCCATATCTCTTTTTCATTCTTCAACCTCCTTATTTCCTCCTCCACTTCCTTTCTGAACTCCACCTTTCTCCTTTTACACTCCCCCTTATATTCCCCCTTCAACCTCTTATACTCCCCAATATCTAATTCCCCTCTCCTCCATTTCCTTCTTTCCTTTCTTACTTCCCTCCTTGCCCTCTCGCACTTCCCATTCCACCACTCTCCTTTCCCCCATATTTCACGTTTCCTCTTATATCTCTTCTTTTCCACCATCTCGTCCATTTTTTCCACGAACTCTTTCAATTCCACCCCCACTTCCTTCTCTTCCCATTTAACTTCCTCCAACTCCGTCCTATACTTTTCAATACTTTCCGCTGTCCATACATTCTTCTCTCCCCATTTCTCTTGCACCTCCTCTGCTTCTTCCCCCTCACTCAACCCCTCTCTCAAAATTAACTCTATTGGTTGATGATCCGATTCCTCCTCATCCCCAACCTTGAGTTTTTCTATAGCTTCTACACTCTCCTCATTTACCACCTAAATTGAATAATAAAGACTTCCGTATAGCAAAAATGATAATATACAGGTCATTTCATTTAAATTAACGAAATTGCATCTACTTCCGATATAACAGGAAGTGCCAGAAATGTCAAAATATCTTAATTGTATGTCCCCCAGAGGCCATAGAGTGTCACCAAGTTTTCAACATTTTCCTAGCCGTAGTTTTCTCATAATCGATCGACGCTGTTCCCGGAGGAACAAATTTTACTTGGACCAGGTTTTTATCGAGTTACATATAGTTATAGTAAATCGATAACTCGCTCCTAAATTAACTCAAGAACAAGATAACAAGAGTAAATCTTAGTTATGCATCTCTAAACTTTACAATATAGGTACAGTCTTTGACTAAAGTAATGTCCTTTGAATACTGTGACTTAGGCAACCAACATATCACATGGTAGATGACATTGAATTCGTGAATATGGGAAAACTAATCATTTCGCTTTCGTATTTATAAATAAAATAGACGTTAAACATCGTGTATGTATCATCTACTATGGGATATGCTGGTTGCCTAAGTCACGGTATCCTTTACTAAAGTCAAAGACTGTACATGCTATTGGTTACCTGTATGTGCCTGTATCTTAAAAGTAATATTGCGTTTGTTCAAAACTCATATCAACAGATAGTGTAATTCAAGTGTCCCGATAAAAGAATTTGGTATCCAAAGCTGCCGCATTTGAATTCTTTGAATTTCTACTTGCGACGTTGTATATATTTCTGAATGTGGCTCTGATGTTGAAGTGGGTGGCTTCTTCTTGATTTTTGCAAATTGCGAAATGGATAGTTAGTACCTACCGCTATCTTTGTTGTATCACATTTAATTTAACGGAAATTATTGCAAAAACCTCTATGTATGTTTCACGAGCTGCTTTTTCACTGCATTACAAGGTCTTGTAAAAAACTGTAAATCACATTTAAAATTATCATAAGGAACACAAAAACGTTAATTACTAGCTACACAAAGCATTCCAAACAGTTTTAATATAACATTTAAAAAAAATGTTACTGAGAATCACTGGACGGAATTAATTTAGAGTTTATATTCATTTCTTTCTTAAAAGTTTTATTAGATAGTGTCAACCACGGTGGTGTCAACTAAGCCAATGAAACTCGTTAACTTTTAGCGGCTAAAATATTAAAAATGAACGAATATTAAATTCGTCGCTTGAACGGTAATGGATTTAATAATTAAAATGTATGCAACTCGGTAAATAATCAATTTATTTAGTTCATTTTAGTGCTATTCATTGAAAATTTATATCCAGAGAATGAAAACGGGCAATTAAGTTTAAATTAGCGAAAAGGGTTTTAGTGAAAAAAAGGGTTGTCGCTCGTAAAAAATTCGTCAATAAAACGTCATCGTTTCGAGGATAAATTATATTCTGGTAAGAATCAAAAATTTCATAACAAATACAATTTCGTATTCTAGAAATAAGGTACAGATAATATGCAATCCTGACAGCAAGCCAAGTGGACAATGGTTTTGTTATAACGAAATAGGTCACGTTACTGCATTGGACGGCAGTTACGGATTAAGATATTAGACTTGAGGAATATGGATCGGTAAACTGATCCTGTAATGGCTTGAACCGGGAGCCAGTCGAGGATTACGAAACATTGAGTAAAAGAGAGCGAGAGAGAAATGAATACAGCAAAGAACAAAGAAGGAATCGAGAGTTATGGCATACCAATCCCTATAGATCCACTGACGACCCATCAGAATAAATGCCTTAACACTTTTAATGTTCATATTTTATATCCTTACCATACAGTTTATGTTTCCCTTTAATGTATTAAATTTTTTCTGTATTTTAAATACGAACTTACTTTACATGACGATATCATAGCTGCTTTTGTTACTCGTGCGAAAGGAAGCGTAACAATGTTATAAAAATACAAAAGATTCAAAGGGCAGCTAATCTTTCATCTATAGCTGTGTGCGAGAAAAGATGGACATCAATGGCAATAGAAATATTTATACATATATTGAATTGCTATGTGAAATACATGCAGTTTTCAACATTTTAATGTTGCAACTTCCTCTCTAACGTTCCTTTCACGTGATACTGAATTATGCTTTTACCACAGCATAATAATATACAGTAAAACAACTCTCCAATATTTCCTTTGTTATAAGAAAGACAAGGTCAACCTGTGGCAGCCATATTTTTAGTTTAGAATTGTAGATCCGTAATAAAACGAAGAAATGTAAACAGAGATGTATTTTAAAAATTTGAAGGTTATAATGCACGCATGAAAAAAAATATTGCAAAGTTATCTTACGTTCCTTCATCCTTAGGAAAATTGAAAAACCGCATTTCACTATAAGTTTTATTTATACAATTTGTTGCTGCACAAACAACACCGCCCGGTTTACGTATCATAGTTAGGTACCTATTAACAACTTTAATAACTAAATACCGAATACTAACTAACTTATATGTACACTAAACTGATTACACACTTAAAATAAATAACGTGAAAATTACAACATTTAATAATTTTTCACTCCACCACTGCCTACTCGATGCTTACACAAAAATAAATCCTTTGCACGCTAATGACTTAAACTAAATACATGGCGGACTTGAGCTGCGCGATGATGTGCGCAGTCTGACCCCCACCCCTTGAGTTATTTTACTGTATATTATTATGCTGTGCTTTTACTATTTCTTAGTATTAGCAGAGTCCCTGTGGAGCAATTTTAATTTTTAATTTTAAATATTACTCCAATAACTACCCCAAACATGCCAAAGAATTTGTAAGCTTCCTGCATAGATCGTATGGTTTATTTACAGATGTATCAAATAATTCATTAGCACCTTTGTTATCGATGAAAAAGCTAAAGCCCTGTACGACGACAATGCCGTAGTACTCTCAAGATCATCCGCGCAGTACCTTTGAAACATGGTATGTCAGATGTTACACATAGAAGAGGCGAGCCACCATTTCCTTGCTCCACCCTTTCCTTAGCAGAAGAAGCGCACTCGGCAAAGTACAGGGTATCGTCAGGCCTACGATAATCTACCCTTCCTCGTGTAGGCAATAAACGTTGGGAAACTGTAAGGTTATTCAGAACAAAATCCTGAGGATAGTTGATTAGAAACGACCTGTTACACCAGGATCCACCACTCAGCAAAAGACTTAGATTAGAAGATTGTGTTTGAAATATCTTACATACGCACCTATACATATACGGACAGCGCGAATAGTTAAAAATATGTATTCAATTCCATAGGAATCACTAAGCCACTCCAAACGTTACATTCTTTGGACGTAAAGCTTTGGGTTATCTGCAAATTAGATTTGCTTCCAATGTGGTTGCGAACGCTACCAATCTGTTTCTCAGGTAGGTTAATTTGAAACCAATACTTGCGGCTCTAAATTTTGAGCATGAATCCTTATGCGGTGCGTAACAAACACATTCTACACGACATTCGTCGTTGGTCTTGGCCGAGTCCATCAGGATGATACCTCATACTTACAAATGTCTGATATCCCTACTGTTGTTAAATGAATGACATCAATTTTTATTTGTAAGTCCCCTTGTATAATATACATAAGCTAATAATTCTAAATGGCGAGTTTATACAATTCTCAGTCAAGTCAGCAATTAGCACTACGTTATCCATTATAGTGTGTAATTATTAAGATTTTTATAAAATGAAATCAACAAAACACTTAAAAAGCTTCCGTTCCCAAGAGTTTCCATTTCAATATCTTTTCAACGAGAGAACCCTTATAAGAGTAACTCCTGGGACCTATTTCAATATTTTCAGATTTATATTCAACCATCTATCGATTATCGTAAATATAAAATACAGTTTACTTTCCTGGGACATTTATTGAATTTTATACTTTACAATAAATTACGAGTGAACTTAGTTTTTTTTTTCAAGCTACGTTTTGTATTATAAATTTCACAATGCGGCGAATTAAAGGTGATCGGCTAATTTTGTAACTGAAAGCAATGTTAATAGCGTTAAATATCGAAATTTGTGCGAGTTGTAATAATGAAACTGAAACTGTACATACATTGAGTAGTTGAGGCACTTAGCTGCAATATTTGAAAGATCCTTCTGTGATAATGAAGCAAAGTTTTCTCACTTCAAAAAGATACGATGTTAAATAAGTATTCAGACTTATTTTTAGCACCACCGTTAAACACCTTCAGAAGATTTTCTACCACTGCTAACTTTAATCTTGCGTTTAATTAAGCATACTGGGATATCCTGAAAAATAGCTATGCTGATCCTTTAGAGTCGAGGCGTATGATGAAAAGATTATAGTTACGTTAGTTTAAACTTAAAAGCATTACTTGTATTACCTAATTGCACTACTTCATCAATGATTTATAGGGTGGTAGCTTGGTGTATCCTAGGGATTTGAACCCAAAATTGTAAAATGCCATTATAGGCTACTGAAATTATTTTGGAGCGGATAATGAAAACCCGCACTTTTACATGCCTTAGAATATTTTTATTACTTGCTGTAGTAGTAAACGCCTGTAATTTGAAATTTTCTGAAAGCGTTTCGCACAAAAATTTGAAATTACAGGTACATCGCCTAACTAAGCAATACAACGGAATATCGAAGGGTCCTCAGTGTTACAATCACATCCGTATTAGAAGAGATCAAACAAAAGTATAAGTAGATTATGTTTGGTATGTTGATAATAATTTTTTAATGTTGATATTAAACGCATGAAGCTTCCTAAACCCATTTTATTTATTTCTCCTTTATTACTTTACATGGCCTTTAATACAAGGATTATTGTACGAATGATTTGTTGAAGTTATCTTATTATCTGATACGACGTTAAAACCGGCTAATGAAACGTAACATATTACCATCATGAATTATGAGTTAATAAGAAAGGATCGACCTGAACATGGAGGAAGTGTGGCAATTTATATTGAAACCATTTTAAATTTAAAAATTATTGAAGGCCTAGATATCATAGAGCATCTATATGGATTTTAAAAGTAAAAAGCTACTAATTGGCGTAGTTTATAATCCTCACAGTAGATTTTATGATAACTATCTTACACCCAACTGTTTACAGTTACGTGAAAGTTTTGATATGAAGCAGTTAATTGATTTTCCAACATGTTCTAAACTATAATAATTCATCTGATCAATTTATATTAGGAATTCGGAAATTATTGCATTAAAGTTTATGGAGATTTGGAGCGTATAGACTTTACTTATTTTGAATACGATCTTAAATCAATCACCTGCAATAATGTTTTTACCAGAATATTGACAATAAAATAATTCTCTTTAAATATTTCCTTATAAGTGTGTTTATTTATTTTGATTTTATCTTGTCAATAAATTACAGTTTGTTATTTTTATACAAAAACATTTCATTTTATAAGAATGACAACATGAATACATACTCAACTTGTTTAAAAAACAGACGAACTTTACTTTTTAGTGAGTGACAATTATATTAAATTTTTTTTTTATATTATATAAAACAAAAACAATATGGATAATATGATGAACTAATTTTCTACGATTTCTCGGTTACTCCATGATAAATCAAAGAAAACTATATTAACAAAGATACAAATTAATTAACAAAGTGATCTTTTTAATCTTGCGAACATCTCATACATTACATTACTAAAAGCTCCTGCTCCAGTAATATCGAATGAAACAACGTAATCTAGCATTGAAATTATACAAAAATACTAAATCGATTCATTCAAATGCTAGTATAATCACTTATGTAATGAAGTACATAATATCACTATGCAGGTGGAAGAAATCCTTATTTGGAGAGAGCTTAAAAATAGAGTGTTATCGCGTAACGTTGTATTAACTCGTACGAACATCCTGTAATAATGTCGCGAACATGACTAAATGCATTATTATTATTATTATTATTATTATTGCTAAGGGTGGTCTCAATTGGTTCCTGCACTGCGACCTTTTTGTCTATTGTGCTCCTCGCTGTTGTTTACCCTTCCAGAATACCTCTATCTTTAACGAAGTCCAGGATTTTAGTAGGGCAAATCTTCGTGTAATCTTTTCAATTCCAAGTACGTGTTCTCTTGCCTTATATTAGTGAATGCCTCACATTGACAAATGGCCTGGTATAGCGTTTTCTTCTTCCTCACCACAGCGTGTCCTTCACTATGATGAATTAATGGGTGCTCAGACATTTTTTAAGATTTTATCGAATATAAATAACAATAGTAATAATAATATAGAAAAGAGACTAAAAATTTCCATAAGTTAAAAGTTAACAAATGCATAGAGCTTCAAATTTTGAAAGATACAACGTGACTTTAAATGAAGTGTAATGTACCTATGCTATAATCATTACTGAAATTCGGTTAACTTTCCTGTTTCGTTTTCAAGGACAATCCTTTCTGTTAGTTGCTAATTTTTGTAATTGTGGTAATAACTTAGTAGCAAACAAATTATAAAATTAGAGATATACATGCATCCACCGGCGCTTAGAGAGAGAACCGTAACATTCTAATGAACTGGAACGCCACACGCTCGCTGTTTGTAGCCAGGACGGCGGTGTAAAAACTTCAATTAATTAAAAATTGTTTTCCAAAAACGTGACACAATTTTGGTTTCTAAATGAGTCTCATTTTATTATTCATATTACAACGAAGATGTTCGTGTAAGTCTAATGCTCATACGACCTACCATTCCCGAGAATGCAATGTGTGCTACAATATCGTCTGTAGCGCCTATAAAAATCAAATTTTGATAATACAATTTTACAATCATATTAAGAAAGGTTGAATCTACAACGTACTAAAATTTCGTTCCATTTGAGCGAGTAGTTTTGTTTTTATGTAACTCTAAACTTCGCTAGCGTGTCGCAAACCCCGAAAACGGGCACTTTGCACCGTTCGGCCGTAGAAATCGCCCTTAAAGTGCATTTAAAAAAAAAGTTGTTACTTCTAAATAACGTAGAAATAAATAGGCTTTAATTTGATACCAAGCTCATTCGAGTCAGCCCAATGGTTATTTTTTTATTCAGCTTCAAACTCGAGTATATATACTTTTAGCGCCGACCGCCGACAATAGATGGGTCCCCCACATATAATGGAAAAATTATATCTCTAAAATTATCGAAACTGACTGATATATGACATTGCGAAAGTGTAGTGTGTGAAATGTAATATATATAGGTTATCACCAAGGAAATTAAAGTATAGCAAATAAAATAGTAATTCATTACGTTCTTACAATTAATTAGTTGAGATCAGGTTCGCTAAACTCTTTTTTTTAAGAATGGGTTCTTCATTTTCCCAGCAAGAAATTGACGATATATTAAATAAGCATTTTAAAAAAGACTACTTTCAAGTTATTTTTCAAACGCCGCTTGACATTCTGAAAGATGTGGATATTCGAAATGATGATGTATTTGTAATTGGAAATCCAAAATCTGGTATGATAAACGTAGATGTTTTATTTTAATTTGTTTAATAGAAGGATAGGCACAACTTGGTTACAGGAGTTGGTGTGGCTAATTGGAAATGATCTAAACTTTGAGGGCGCAAACGTTTTTATAGATGAACGTGTCCCAGTGTTAGAGTAAATAACTGAAATTGGTTTATCGGTTAACGGTACCTACTTGGTTTTGTAGAATGGAAGTTTATTTAAAAAATGTGGCGGTTGAAGGTCATCATAGGAAACAACTGAATTGTCATCGTCATTCTCTGAATTATATCCAACATTTAAAGAGCCCTCGTTTTATAAAGACGCATGTGATGCCAAAGTATTTACCGGTTCAACTTCTATCTGGTAAAAGAGAGGCAAAGGTATTGAACCGTGTTTTCGTAGTAACTTGGTCATAATTTGCCTCGTAGATTATATACATTTCGCGAAATATTAAAGATGTTTGTTTGTCTTCCTACCATTATACGAAAAATATAATCAAGCAACAGGATGCTTGCCTAGATGATTTTTGTAAGGTGTTTATGGCCTCTCGAGGTACGTAATCATTAAAACATTTGGAACAAAACTTTCACAATCTTTTCACAGCTACGTACTGGGAATCTATATTACACTTTTGGAATCTGAGGAATGAAAATAATATTTTATTCGTGAGATACGAAGAAATGAAAAATAATTTAGGAGAAGTAATACAGAGAGTGGCCCAATTTCTTAATAAAACTGTAACAGATGAACAGCAAAAAGAGTTGGTAAAATGGTTACATTTTGATAAAATGAAAATCAATAATGCAGTTAATCATAATAACATTTATGAGAATAGTGGATTTATGAGAACAGGAAGAGCTGGGGATTACAAAACGGAAATGTCTCCTGAAATGATTTCGTTATTTGATGTTTGGAGCAATGAGTCGCTCAAAGGTTCTGATTATCATGAATACAATTTGTAGTACCTATATTATTGTTTATACAATATTTTAGCGATTCTTAGCATTCTTAGAAATTATGTTATAAGATGTTAACGAAGCTTTTTGACTGCACAGTGTAAACAATAAAATGCCGATCTCTTCCGTTGTGTAACATTTAATTTATACGTTTGAACAAAGGCTATACTCCCTAATACAATTGGTACACTGATTTATAACGACTTTTGGAATTTTAATGCATTTAGCTTAATTTCACTGGTTATGTATTGGTATTTATTAGAATTTCAGTATATTTAAGTGTATTTCAAGATATGTCAACGCTTTCAGTAATTTTGAAAATCAGACACACAGCGTCAATATAGAAGATAAGTGTTGCATTATTGAAGATCCATCCAAGAGATTAAAGTCCAACGAGACAAATCAAAGTAACAATCCACTTACCAACTAAGCACATGATGTAATTACAATTAATTTTGTTACTTTGATTTGTCTCGTTGGACTTTAACTTTGTTAATTTTAGATTTTAACCTATAAGTATTTAATTCAACTACACAAACATTTAATTCATCGAATTACATCATTGGCTTGAAAATGGGAATAGTGTTTCCCGAAACATGTCGCCACACAATCATCATTACGATTAAATAATTAAGGGGCAGGTTGGGAGTTTTATTTGTCTTAAGTTATCTACAACCCCTTTGTAAGTCACGGACTACACTATGAATATTACATCGTTCTCATCCAATGTCAGTTTACAGTCTGCATAAATTGTAATTTGATTGAAGATCTTTTTAAAAATGCAGCGTTTTGGAGATAATTCTACTGTTATTGCTATTCGAAAAATAATCATGCCGAATACCACACGTGCTGAAAGCTGAAAATAGTTGGTAAAATTTTGACGTTTCCTTTACTCAAATACTTTGCTAAACAGAACTACTTTTCGTGCATTTGCCATCCAAAATGTCGAGACGAAATCGAGACATTTTGTTAGGTAGGTACTATGGCAAATTTCTTTTGTGCCTCTTTGTTCTGCATAATACCTTTTGGCAGTAATGCTTATGAAAGTACTGTGACGATTCCGATTAGTGCAGCTGATTTGATGAAGCTACGTCAAATTGTTTGTGTTTATGTCAATTTTGTGCTGTTTACTACTTTTTGTGATAGAATCAGTTGTGCTTCTTTTAAACTACATAAAGAAAACTGCAATTTTATCTTATAAAAAAAATGAGTGCCGCCATTTTAGTTTATACCGGAAGTGACGTCATCAAAGGTAATATCAGCATTTTCGTCCTTGACCCGAATGGAATCCATTGGCAGAATGGAGTGTTGCAAGGAAATGTGTTTTTCATTTTTTGAATCTACGTATTCAGAAACGCAAAGGTATGTAAAAATTTGCATAGGTTAATATTTTTTGTGGAACATTAATACAATGCTTCCCTTTTACTTCGTCTAATAACAATAGCGAGGTGAAAAATTTCATTCGGCTTTTTTACGAGTGATTAAGTATTATGCAGCACAAAGAAAGAAATTAATTAAAAACTGAATTTTTAATTTCATAATAAGATCAAATGGAAGGAGAATTGCTGTTGAAATTGAATTGCTGTGAAAGTAGCTTTCCTGGTAGATAAATTAAGAATGATGTTCAAACGTAGAAACTTAATAAACGACTAAGGTCAAACCTTTGGATAGGTTTTATATTCAACCCACAAACCTTACCAATTAAAATAAAAACCTAAGGAATGTAAATACGGTTTGAATTTTTTTAACGTCAAACGTCACAATTAAGTCATGGATTCATGGGATACAGCAGATTTCAGTTTTACACACCAATTAATCTGTGATTGTTCCTCCATGTAGAAAGTAATATTTTGGGGTTAAGTGGAAGAGCGGGGAAGAACCGGAAATTTTTATTATTCCATCTTATCCACAAATCTGGAAGCTTGCTAACATATGCCCCATATTAAAAAGTGGTGACCCCAGTGATATCGTAAACTATCGTCCGATAAGCATTTTAAACAACTTCGGTAAAATATTCGAAATGGTTCTGTATTCTAGAATATACCCTTTAGTTAAAAGTTCAATTTCTTCCGAACAGCATGGGTTCATGCAGAAGAGATCTACTACAACTAACTTAGCCACCTTTACACAGTTTACTGCTACGACACTTGATAGTCAGGGCCAAGTCGATGTTGTCTACACTGACTTTGCGAAGGCTTTTGACCGTATTTCTCATCACATTTTATTGGCTAAATTGGATGCGCTCGGTTTTAGTGAATCACTGTTGCTTTTACTATCATCCTACTTACATGACCGTGTTCAACAGGTTACATACAATAATTTTACTTCACCATATATTAATGTTACCTCAGGTGTTCCACAAGGGTCCAACCTTGGACCTCTTTTGTTTGTATTATTTATAAATGACTTACCACCTGCATTAGCTTGTAACAAATTACTTTTTGCGGATGACTTAAAAATGTTTGCCTCTGTAACCAACATTGATGACTGTCGCTTCCTTCAGCGTCAAGTGGATGCTCTGCATGGCTGGTGTGTTGCTAACTCACTGCAATTAAACATTCCTAAATGCAAAATAGTAACCTTTACACGCAAAAGCAAGCCAGTTGAGTTTACTTATCGCGCTAACTCTGTTGAGTTAGAGCGGACTCATATAGTTAGAGACCTAGGTGTGTACTTCGACAGTGAACTTAGTTTTCGTCATCATATTAAAATGTTATCACGTTCAGCAAATTCTACAATGGGTTTTATTATCCGCAACTGTCGACTGTTTTCAAATATAAATGCCCTTAAATCGTTATTCTTCTGTTTGGTACGCACCAAACTTGAGTATTGTGCTCTCGTTTGGAATCCCATTTATGAGAATCAGAAAGATTCACTCGAAGCCATTCAACGCAAATTTTTGAAATATTTAGCATTTAAATTAGATCATTCATACCCGATCAGAGGGTTTAATCACGACCTATTGCTGCAACGGTTTGGCGTATGCTCATTAGACGGAAGACGCAAAGCAGCTTCACTCACCTTTCTTTACAAATTGTTACACAACTTATTAGATTGCCCATACTTATTAGCTTCACTCTCTTTTCAAGTTCCATCTTATTTCTCTCGTAACAGCATAACTTTTTACTATCCTACACCCAGGACTAATTTACTTTTAAAATCCCCTATCATACATACCATTCAAACATTTCATTCGTTAAGGCACGAAATTGATATTAACTGTTGTACACTTACGGAGTTACTTGCCGCACTCGATTTATGATAATTATCATTGAATTATATTTATGTTATTCTTACAACATTGTTATAATATTGTTACATTAATTTAATTTTAGTTAGTATTTTATTACTTTTGTTATCTTTAGTTCTTTTTATTTCTTTTTCTCTTATATTTTTGCTTTTATGTAAACACCTAATCTGTTCTTCTTCCGTTGTCCACTAATTGGACTGATAGTCTGTAGGACAATAAACGATTATTATTATTATTATTATTATTATTATTATACACAAAAAATGATTCATATTATCTTTTTATATTTACAGTTTGGAATGTTTTGTAGTAGGATTACTAATTATATTTAGAACTTTTAGGCAGTAATAAAAAAAATGTTTAATGATGTCTAAAGTGTTTTGTGAAACTCCATAATTGATTGTAATGATAAAAATAAACACGCTGGGTGGGTCTAGGACAAGTCAGCGCCGCCGACTCATCGCGGCCGATTCATCTTGAT
This sequence comes from Pyrocoelia pectoralis, assembly GCA_036250285.1. Classification (NCBI taxonomy): domain Eukaryota; kingdom Metazoa; phylum Arthropoda; class Insecta; order Coleoptera; family Lampyridae; genus Pyrocoelia; species Pyrocoelia pectoralis. Next base: position 72,294,077 of record CM070075.1, read on the forward strand.
GATCGGTATCGGTATTTATACAAGCAAGTAAAAGGGAATAGGTAAGAATGTGCTGAATTTATCGAAATTAAAATCGGCGAAGAGTTGGCCGGCGCTGGGATGGCTCGGCGATGAGATGGCCGCGATGAATCGGCCGCGATGAGTCGGCGGCGCTGGGTTAGATATAACATTTTAAAAAACTAGCGGAATTACTTGTTTTTATTATCACAATGAAAAATGTTTATTCAAAAAAGATTATAGAACAAATCAGGGATTATCTTAGTCGTTAAACCCTTGCAGCCGCTACTACACAATTAGGATATTTCAAAAAGCATATGCAGCTTGTGCGTACTTTAAAAACACAAGAGATCAATCCTGTAATAATGTCGCGAACATGAGTAAATGCATTATTATTATTATTATTGCTGGGGTTGGTCCCAATTGGTTCCTGTATTGCGACCTTTTGGTCTATTGTGCTCCCCGCTGTTGTCTACCCTTCCAGAGTACCTCTATCTTTAACAAAGTCCAGGTTTTTGGTAGGGCTAATCTTCGTTACTTCCTCTTGTGTAATCTTTTTATTTCCAAGTACGTGTTCCCTTGCCTTTGTGAATGCCTCACATTGGCAAATGGCGTGGTATAGCGTTTTCTTCTTCCTCACCAGTCCCTGCATATCGGGCTATCGGTTATAGTCCGAGAGCTGGCAGTAAAAACAACTACCTCATAGTTACCAAAGGTTTAAATTGACATGTCGGTAGAAGTTTAGGTTGTAATTTTAAAACCGTCCGTCTGCCGGGCGTGAGTGGTCGCTATTTCGGAGCACGCGCTGTCAATTATCTCAAAAAAACGCCATTAACTTCCTCATAGGTTACCATCGTAATTTTTGCGCCAAAATATTACTAAATGTGTTACTAAACAAAGTTAAAAAAGAAAACTTTGGCAGACGGTCGCATTCAAACCGCAGACGGTCTAGACTCCAACTACAAATTTTGCCTTAAAAAGAGTACTTACTGGTTATAGTCTAAGGGCTAGCGAACCATTTGACTGACCCGTTTCCCACAAAGCTAGAAACTTAATAAATGATGTGTTATTATCAGTCATTGAAGAAAATACCGTTCTGGCAGGCATATCGCGGTTGCGTCATCATCCCTTAAATTTTTGAAAATGTAAAAAAATTGTATCTAAATGTCTGTAAAATTGTGCGGGAAGTGTGAAATTAGGTACACTTATTAATTAGATCAAACTAAACGATTTGACCCGAACCACCCCTATTTTCAACCCTTAGTTTTCAAAAGTGCCCCGCATTTAGTTTTTTCAATCCCCTAACGATGACTCTTTTGTTTACAACTTTTCGAAAAAATTATATTAATAAAAGTTTTAGGAATGCTTAAAAGAAACATTTTATATAAGGATAAAATTTTAACAAATGTCAACCCTTATCGAGATATCTGGAAAAAACTTATTTTTGCAGTCTCATTACAAAATCGGTCATAGTATTCTTGTTTATGGTTTCTCAGAAAAATTATTCAAGTAAAAGATGTAGATATTAATATGATCAAGATCAATATTTTAGGTAGGTATATATAATATTTTCACAGAAAGCAACCCTTAACAAGTTATTTCGATATTTCGGAAAGTAAGCAACCCTTAAGTATGAAATCGCTCGTATCTTTTTTATTTGTAACTTATGAGAAAAAACATTGTATAACTACTATCTTTGAATGATAAACTTATCATTCAACGCTACTATAGAAAAGTATCTGTTGGGCATTTTATGTCGGTATGCAAATTTCTCAAAAGTATCGAAAAAACCAGAAACTGTCAATTTTCACATAAAATCGAGCATAACTTTTCTATATTTCACTAAAGTGACATTATTGTTATATAATTCGGTAGGTATATGGATGTAGAAAATATAAGTAAGGGGTAATTTTTTTTACAAAACCTCACCCTTAGCGAGATATCTTGAAAAAATAAACTTTCGGTGTAGTAGTGTAGTGTAGGGGGCCGGGACACTACGCCGAATGCCCACAACGTCGACACGATTTTTTGATGGTCCATATCGCCGACTAGGGACACTACATCGACGGACACTACGCCGAATGTGCCCACATCGCCGAAAATTGTACAAGGGACACTAAGCCGAACGTGACCACAACGCAGACTATTAGAAAAAAATTTATTAGGGACACTACGCCGACAGTGTCCACATCGTCGACAACTGTACAAGGGACACTACGCCGACAATGCCCACATCGTCGACAAGTGTACAAGGGACACAACGACGAATTTTTATTTTAATTGCATACCCCCGGAAGAAAAACTCTCGAAAAATAATTATAGATGGCTGTGAATAAATATATAAATATACAAGGTTTGGAAATAAAAGTAATGCTAAACTTAAACGTAGATTGCCACTAAAGCGCCTAGGTTATTTGCAGACTTAGTATATTTTTTTTCAATTGATACTTTTTCATAGTCAAGTGCAACATTTCTTCCGGGGGTCTGCCATTAAAATAAAAATTCGGCGAAGTGTCCCTTGTACAGTTGTCGACGATGTGGGCACTGTCGGCGTAGTGTCCCTATTAATTTTTTTTCTAGTAGTCGGCGTTGTGGTCACGTTCGACTTAGTGTCCCTTGTACAGTTTTCGGCGATGTGGGCACAGTCGGCGTAGTGTCCGTCGGCGTAGTGTCCCTAGTCGGCGATATGGACCATCAAAAAAGCGCGTCGGCGTTGTGGGCATTCGGCGTAGTGTCATATGCCCTAGTGTAGTGTAGTGTAGACCAAGCTCGAAAGCATATGTTTGCTACAGAAAGTAAGCCCTTTACCTTAATACCACTCACATCTGCTGCTCTACTTGAACACATTCTTAGAGATACGTGTATCAAGCTGGACAATTGTGGGGAAGAACTGACAATCCCACGTGGACTGACCTACCTGAGCCTACAAATTGGGGATGGAAACTATGCGAGGGTTCGTGGAAACCGATCTGGACTAAATTACCCGACATCTGGGAGGCATGTAGGGAGTTGGAGAGGTGTGCATGTAACTCGAAATGTGAAACCATGCGCTGTATTTGGTGCTTTATATGGTGCAAAATCACTACGATTTCATGAAATACACTGTAATTGGCTATTATTAACCGTGAAAAAATAATAATAACAAAAAGGGGTGAAAATTTGTTTTTTTCAAAATATCTCGTTAAGGGTGAGATTTTGTAAAAAAATTACCCCTTACTTATATTTTCTACATCCATATACCTACCGAATTATATAACAATAATGTCACTGTAGTGAAATATAGAAAAGTTATGCTCGATTTTATGTGAAAATTGACAGTTTCTGGTTTTTTCGATATATCTCGTTAAGGGTTGCCTTTTGAGAAATTTGCATACCGACATAAAATGCCCAACAGATAATTTTCTATAGTAGTTATACAATGTTTTTTCTCATAAGTTACAAATAAAAAAGATACGAGCAATTTCATACTTAAGGGTTGCTTTCTGTGAAAATATTATGTATACCTAAAATATTGATAGTGTCCGACCGAAGGTCGATTTCTGGCCGAAGCCGAAGCCGATTAATCGGCTTTTGCAACAACCTTCGGCCGAAGCCGAAGCCGAACCCGAAGGTTTAATAACCCCAAGAAATTTAGTTCAAGATTGACTAGAAGTAAAGAATTAATGATTAAGTTCATAGTTTTTAAGTTTTTAATGCTAAACAATGCTGAATAACTAATGTGGACTGTAAATAATAATTACTATCACATAAAAAAAAATTAATATTAATAATAATTAGTAATCAAAGTTAAATAGTCGTACGTACCAAAATACTTAACCAAATGCGTGTGCTAACTGCTAATTTGTTTTGTTTTGACCGGCGATGCGGGGTGATCCCGGTCAATCCCCGCCCTCCGCGCGACCACTTTTTCATCGCAATCCCGCGCATTTCGATATAGTTCGTTGATTTTCGGTATTTGCTAGAAACCTTCGGCTTCGGCCAAAACTTCGGCCTATTTTAGCCGAAGCCGAAGGTTTGGCCGAAGGTGGTATTTTTGGCCGAAGGTGGCCGAAGCCGAAGCCGAAGCCGAAGCTTCGGTCGGACACTAAATATTGATCATATTAATATCTACATCTTTTACTTGAATAATTTTTCTGAGAAACCATAAACAAGAATACTATGACCGATTTTGTAATGAGACTGCAAAAATAAGTTTTTTCCAGATATCTCGAAAAGGGTTGATATTTGTTAAGATTTTATCCTTATATAAAATGTTTCTTATAAGCATTCCTAAAACTTTTATTAATATAATTTTTTCGAAAAGTTGTAAACAAAAGAGTCATCGTTAGGGGATTGAAAAAACTAAATGCGGGGCACTTTTGAAAACTAAGGGTTGAAAATAGGGGTGGTTCGAGTCAAATCGTTTAGTTTGATCTAATTAATAAGTGTACCTAATTTCACACTTCCCGCACAATTTTACAGACATTTAGATACAATTTTTTTACATTTTCAAAAATTTAAGGGATGATGACGCAACCGCGATATGCCTGCCAGAACGGTATTTTCTTCAATGACTGATAATAAAACATCATTTATTAAGTTTCTAGCTTTGTGGGAAACGGGTCAGTCAAATGGTTCGCTAGCCCTTAGACTATAACCAGTAAGTACTCTTTTTAAGGCAAAATTTGTAGTTGGAGTCTAGACCGTCTGCGGTTTGAATGCGACCGTCTGCCAAAGTTTTCTTTTTTAACTTTGTTTAGTAACACATTTAGTAATATTTTGGCGCAAAAATTACGATGGTAACTTATGAGGAAGTTAATGGCGTTTTTTTGAGATAATTGACAGCGCGTGCTCCGAAATAGCGACCACTCACGCCCGGCAGACGGACGGTTTTAAAATTACAACCTAAACTTCTACCGACATGTCAATGTAAACCTTTGGTAACTATGAGGTAGTTGTTTTTACTGCCAGCTCTCGGACTATTAGTCCCATGCACTGTGCCATGTTATGCAGGTGTTTATTGAGTAGATGTAAAGATGTCAACAGTTGTACCGACATTATGCGCTGCTCACACAGTAAATTTAGAGTCGCGTGTCCTTCACTATGATGAATTAATAGATGCTCAGAAATTCCTTAAAGATTTTAGCGAATAAAAAGGAGAGACCTAATATAGAAAAGAGGCTAAAAATTTTCATAAATGTTAACAAATGCATAGAGCTTCAAATTTTGAAAGATACAACGTGACTTTAAATGAAGTGTGATGTATGCGAGAAAAGTAAGAAATATTATTAAACATGTTCGAATAAACGGTAATGCAGTGGAATTTGTTAATGGATCTACAAAATTGGGATGTAGAGAAAAGAAAAATTATCAAAATTTAAAGGCAGGCAGTCGTTATTTTAAACACCTGTTATAATTAACTTTGATACGTTTTGGATCACCCTGTACAATCTGAAAATAATTTTAGAATAGGTATATCTATCCCCCCCCCCCCCCCCGCGCTCGGGATATTTCCATAGCAACATCAATTTCGAAATTGGGAAAGTAGGTATATTCGAAATCTTATGATATTATTATTGAATATTTCCTACTGTATGTTCTTAACCGAAAATAATTTCCACTAGGGTTTTATGACACATCGTAGTTGATCTATATGGCTCATTGCCATTAAGAAATAGATAACCTATATATTATTTCATAATAATGATTATAAGTGTTTACTTTATTGTTAGTTCAAACATTTAATTGTACATATTTTCATTTAAGATAAGGATAAGGATGTTGTTTTATAATGCAATCGTTATTTTTTTAATTTTATAAATAATATTTTTCCTGCACAATAATATATTTCCATATACGCTCACTTAAGCAGAAAAACTTAACGCTTAAGTTTAAATACTCAATGATAAAGTGTGATTTATAAAACGATCCAATACAAAAATCAATTTGTGAATAAATTACGTTGCTACAAAGATCCAGTTCCTCCAATTTGGTAAAATTTGAACCACAAAGTTATTTAAATACTTTTCATAAAATTCATAAATACAATAGGTAGTTTACAAAAAATACCTAACAACCATCTGGCCAATTGGCAGAATTGCATTCATGTGTGGCAACTATTGTTGGGACATTTTGCGACTAGGACCACAGAATGTAATATTTTTACGCACGCATGCAAATCTACCTATTGAATTAAAGTTATCCGTTGCAGAGTATAAACACATCAGTATTCGATGTATCTTTCGTAATTGAAAATTTAAAAAATGAAAGCTCGTCGCGGGTCTGCGAAGTCACAGGGGCATTAAAAACACGTATTATTAACCCGATCAATGTAGGAATTTTAACAATAGTTAATTTAAGTACAGAATTTTTGGACGCAGTTAGGTTCCAAAGATGGAATAGAATATAAAACCACAGTTTTACACCAAAATTTGATATGGCGTGTGGGCGGAATTTGGTTGTAAAATGATTATTTATTGCTAATAATGAGCAAAAAGTGTGAAAAATTAGGACATTGACCCAGTTGTTTAAATTTTTGGACCATTTTTATTTAAAACAAGTGACACATTCAAATGACAAAGTTGTAGAGGACTAAATTCCCTACAACTTTCGTAGCAGCAAGTTTTTCGTACAACGCATGGATCACGAGCGGGAACATTCTGAACACAGAGGCATGGCGGAAGCGACTCCACTCATTTCCGCACCACCGTAGAGGTAGAGTTTTCGGCGCGTTTTTTTATGTGGCTTCCCCAGTAGTGGTCTTGTTAATGAAATTTTTCAGAAGATTGAAAAATATATAAGAAATCACTTCAAAAGTCGGGTTCATATTGTCTTCGATGGTTATCTTAGCGCCGATTTCACCGGAACTAAATCTGCAGAACGGTTACGACGATCAACAAAGTATCTCGTACAGACAATAGAATTTGACGAGAACACTTCTCTGTCACTGGCACAGGAAAAGTTTCTATCAAGCGACAAAAACAAGGCTCGTTTTATTGAACTTTTAGTCCTCAGGCGAAACAACATAACAGCAGAACAAGCATTTGAAGACGCTGATAACATCATTGTTGAAACGGTCATTGAAAATTCACTAAAATATCATTGTTGGAGAGGATATCGATTTGCTGGTTTTTTTAACAGAATTTGGAAGAACGCACAACAAAGTTTTTCTATAAAACCAGCAAAAGGCAAAACCAAAGAAGAGTTGTATTCAACTGAAAATTTCAAGTGTGGGATCATATTTTATTCATACATGCCTTTACTGGTTGCGATACAACCTCCTCTCTTTTCAACATCGGAAAAGGCAAACTTGTAAAGGTTTTGAAAGATCACGAAGATTTGCAGGCATGCGCAAATACTTTCAAGGACAAAAGGTCGAATCAAAAGACAATTCAGAACACGGGGAAACAAATTTTTATAGCCCGTTACGGTGGGAAAGGAACCCAAACCTCTTTCATCACCTATGATACGAATTCTTCCTGAAATCTGCCGCTAAAAACAAAAACAATATGTTCAAATTACCACCGTATCGGAATCATCGATTCAGTTCAGGTAAAAACGGGTTGGTACAAGAATTAAGTTAAATAATTAAAATTACATAAAATTACAGTTGCACGTAAGAATGTAGTTTTTCCCTTTTTTTGTATGGAACTGGTTACATAATTTTTTGCATTGATAATTACATTATGCATATACTTGAATGACGACTCATAACGGTCGTAATTGATGTCCTAAAGGTCTTAAAGTGACGTAAAAATGATGTCATATCTGACGTACTATGGGTCATTTTAGTCACGTCTGGGTAGTGAGGTGAAAAAATTAAATTTACGCGAAATTTATAGTTTATGTTTTCATTCAGCTTTTTTTACGAGTGATTGATTGCTAAAAAGTATTATGCAGCGCAAAGAAAGAAATTAATTAAAAATTGAATTTTTAATTTCATAAGATCAAATAGCGATGGAAGGAGAATTGCTGTTGAAAGTAGCTTTCCTTGTAGATAAATTAAGAATGATGTTCAAACGTAGAAACTTATTAAACGACTAAGGTCAAACCTTTTGATAGGTATTATATTCAACATGCAAACCTTACCAATTAAAATAAAAACCCAAGGAATGTAAATACGATTTTAATTTTTTAACGTCAAACGTCACAAGTAAGTCATGAATTACCAAGATGGCCACTTTCGCTGTGGGCGTGCTGATATCGAAATGTCTAATCTTGTCAGTGGCGTAACTAGCAGGCACCGGGCCCGGGTTCCAAATCTAAAAATGGCCCCCCCCCCCCCACGTAATAAGAATTTTAAATAACCAATTAAAATAAATCACAAAATTTATTATTATCCCAGAAATGTTAAGAAAAAGACAAAGTATTACAGTAATAATATTTAAATTATAAGTAAGATTATAAATATTTGGAGTGATGAAAACAGCAGGTCAGAATTCTCAGAAGCTTTATACAATACAATAAATACGGTGCATCTGTTTTGTTTATGATTGGTACGAGATACGAGTACAAACAACAACACCGCTAGTAAATGAAGGGTAGGCCGGAAATTGTGGCAATAAAAATTTTGTTCCATAAATGAAATGTTGCATTATGTCAACTTGCTGAAAAATAAAACGTACATTTTGTAATGCAATTCCTTTAAATACGTTTATCAGCAGTTTATGAGGACTGTTTACGAAAATACAAATATTGGTGCCGTGACATCCGGGCCCCATAGATCACGGGCCTGGGTTGCGCGGAACCCGCGGAACCATTGTAGTTACGCCCCTGAATCTTGTGATAATGATCCTTAGTAGCACGAATTTTCGTAGCGAAGAAGTTATTTGAACATAACTATCATACGATCTGATAGGCTTGAACGTCTCTAGAAGGAGAATTAATTCTTTCTATGTAATAGCAATATAGTTAAAGGGTTTCAAATTCCATAAAAAACACAATTTATGAATAACAAACCAAACTTACAACAAAAAATTCAATTATACAAAATAGTTCATATGAACATGGTTTGATATTGTGTTTGTTGTATATTGATTTTAAGCGAGCGTATCATACAGTGATAAGCCATTAGTTAATAGCCGTATTGAAAAGTTTTGCAATACAAAGAGAAATAACAAAGTTGGTAAAAATAGCTTTGGAGCATACAAAATGCAAAGTACCTACTATTAGACGCAAAGATATCGAATTCTTAAGTAACAAAGGATTAAGGCAAAGTGATCTTCTATCGCTAGCCTTATTGTTAATGTTGGAGAGAGTTTTAAGAGATAGTTGAATTCACACAAAAGGGTTGATTTACCATTTTAAACACCAATGTGTTGCGTATGCCGACGATATTGTGCGTATTGCACGATCTAGGCAAGAAAAGGAAGACATTTTTAAAAGGTTGGCAAATAATACGAAGAAATTTGCACTGAAATTAACTATTTGGGGGGGGGGGGGGGATAATAATAGATAAAATCGACGAGAAAGAAGAAATACGGAATAGACCCTTGAAAGAAAGTAGAACTGCCGGCGCGATGTCCAAACTATTGAGGGCAAAGTATATAACAAGGAATCCGAAATTCCGGTTATATGAAAAATGAGAAGTGTACTTTACGGCTGTGAGACATGGGCATCAACGAAAAATATAAAAGATAGGCTGAAGCGTAAGATATTGACAAAAATATATGGAGATGTAAGAAAAGAAGAATTTTGGAGAAGGAGAACAAATGTATCAAAAAAACCGAAAATGACTACTGTGGTTAAAAAGCAAAGACTTAGATGGGTGGGACACATCACCCACATATAATGGAAAAATTGTATCTCTAAAATTATCGGAACTGACTGCACATGACAAGTGCAGTGTAATACATCGGTTATCATCAAGGCAATTAAAGTATAGCAAATAAAATAGTAAGTATACCTATCATAGTTTCATTACGTTCTTACAATTAATTAGTTGAGATCAGGTTCGCTATAATACTTTCTTTTATTTAAGAATGGATTCTTTATTTTCCCAGCAAGAAATTGACGATATATTAAATAAGCATTTTACAAAAGATTACTTTAAAGTTATTTTTCAAACCCCGCTTGACATTCTGAAAGATGTGGATATTCGAAATGATGATGTATTTGTAATTGGAAATCCAAAATCTGGTATGATAAACGTAGATGTTTTATTTTAATTTGTTTAATTGAAGGATAGGAACCACTTGGTTACAGGAGTTGGTGTGGCTAATTGGAAATGATCTAAACTTTGAAGGCGCTAACGTCTTTGTAGATGAACGCGTCCCAGTGTTAGAGTAAATAACTGAAATTGGTTTATCGGTTAACGGTACTTGGTTTTTTAGAATGGAAGTTTATTTCAAAAATGTGATAGTTGAACGTCCTCATACGAAACAACTGACTTGTCATCGCCATTCTTTGAATTACATCCAACATTTAAAGAGTCCTCGTTTTATAAAGACGCATGTGACGCCAAAGTATTTACCAGTTCAGCTTTTATCTGGTAAAAGAGAGGCAAAGGTATTGAATCGTGTTTTCGTAGTAACTTGGTCATAATTTGCCTCGTAGATTATATACATTTCGCGAAATATTAAAGATGTTTGTTTGTCTACCTACCATTATACGAAAAATGTAGTCAAGCAACAGGATTGTTGCCTAAATGATTTTTGTAAGGTGTTTATGGCCTCTCAAGGTACGTAATCATTAAAACATTTGAAACAAAACTTTCACAATCTTTTCACAGCTACGTACTGGGAATCTATATTATACTTTTGGAATCTGAGGAATGAAAATAATATTTTATTCGTGAGATACGAAGAAATGAAAAATAATTTAGGAGAAGTAATACAGAGAGTGGCCCAATTTCTTAATAAAACTGTAACAGATCAACAGCAGAAAGAGTTGGTAAAATGGTTACATTTTGATGAAATGAAAATGAATGATGCAGTTAATCATAATAACATTTATGAGAATAGTAGATTTATTAGAACAGGAAGAGTTGGGGGTTACAAAACGGAAATGTCTCCCGAAATGATTTCGTTATTTGATGTTTGGTGCAATCAGTCGCTCAAAGGTTCTGATTATCATGAATACCATTTGTAGTACCTACCTATATTATTGTTTATACAATATTTTAGTTTTAGCAATTCTTAGCATTCTTAGAAATTAGGTTATAAGATGTTAACGAAGCTTTTTATTTGCACTATAAGTATTTTTCAACTAGGATTCCTGTTTTCGAATTAGCGCTTTATATTAGTAAACGCAAACTTTTTGTCTTTTATCTCTGTTTAAATTGTGGTTGTACTTCTAAGCAACAGAAACGTAGGATTTACGGCGATAGATAAATTGCTTTAACCCTTTAACGGCTAGCGTACCCATATGGTAACACCGACAGGCGCACGTATTTTCACTTCCTACACTTTGTTTACTCCGAATAAGAACTGCATTCTTGCAGTTTATTGCGTGCAAGTGGTCCATGGTGTGAAGTGATATTGTTGCAAAGTAATCAGAAACCATAGAAATCTATTATCAGTGTGTTGTTTTAGGACAAATTTCTACCTCTAGAAAATCATGGACATAAGATTTGTGTAAGCATATTATTTTTTGTATGAGTAATTTTCTCCGTGGGCTACTTCTAAATTCCGTAGAATATACTCTAATCTTCATGTATTTGTTTTCAAATTAGTTGTTCCTCTTGTAGTTTCCCGGTAAATCGCCCTTATTTTTTACTGTTACCGTACGGTAACGCTAGCGTAATGTGATATCAAAAATGGCAATTTCCTGTACAGGCGAGGACATACACTAGAATAAGCACTGATTTGGACCCAGATGAAATCTTCATAGAGCCACCTGCTGCGGAAAATGTTTTGATGGACGAAGACTCTGGGGATGAAGATGAAGGTGATTTGCTAGACAATCTGAGCAGAAGGCAGCTTACAGCACTGGCTGAAGTTCGTTTCGTTGATGGTGAGGATGGTGAAAATGCAGCTGCAGGTCGACCAGGGAAAGAAGACATTACGTAGGTTGACGGAGATGTGATGCCTAGAGCAAACGTATTTCCGGTTAGGAACTATGATGAATTCAAAAACCTAACCCCTCGTGAGTTGTTCGAAAAGTTCATTGATGACGACATAATTTCATTCCTCGTTGAAGAATCGAAATTATATGCATTATTTTGCAATCACCCCGACCCAAAAATTACTCCTGATGAAATGCGATGTGCTATAGCCATTCTGATTCTCAGTGGTTACAATACACTGCCAGGCAGAGATTTCTACTGGGATTCGAAAAATGATTTAGGAAATATCATGGTCATAAGTTCAATGAGGAGGGATAAATTTAGGCATATAAGAAATCGTCCAAAGTTATCTGGCCATGTTCGGAAAACCATTATGCGGTGCTGGGAGGCCATCCACATGTAGGAGTAGGAGCAGCGTTAGTGGCAACAGAGTGTCTGACGATGTGCGCTATGATGAAAAAACCACCTTCTGGTCCATACTGAAGGTAAAAAGAGACACAGATGTGGTGGGAGGGTTGTTCATCAAGTGTCCCAAGCATGTGTATAAAATGTGGCGTTGGGTTATGCATAGAATGTAATCTCATATTCCATACCAAATAAAAGATTGATTTTTGAGAATCTCATATCGTTGACTCTTCATCTGGCTAGCGTTACCATATGGTAACGCTGGTTTTTTGTAAATAAAAATTATATTACTATGAAATTTGAATTTTTTTTACCTGAATAATAAACATTGAACACATACAATTCCCATATGCAATTGCACTTGACAAAAAAAAATTTCGCCGTTAATGGGTTAAGCACACAATAAGCATTAAAATATTGTACAAATAACCGCAATGTGGCAGAAAGAGATGACAGTAGTTTATGTTGGACGCAAAACTACAACTATTTTCGAATGCCAGAGATTCTCAAAATTTTACATTAGTGTAGGTAATGCATAATGAATTGCGCATATAAGCGCATTAATGATCCATTAGATTTATTGCATTCACATCAAAATTCTTATATAGACACCAAATTATTTCATTACTTATAAATATGTCAGTAGGTACCTACATACTTAAAATTATCATTCATTAAAGAATCAATTATCTAAAACTGTTGTAGAACCTCTGACTAACAAGTAATTCTTAGTTCATACGGCGATTCAATGAACCGCACTAATCCGAAAACGGGAATCCTAGTTGAAAATACTATACACTCCCTACAATTTGTACACTGATTTAAAACGACTTTTGGAATTTTAATGCATTCAGCTTAATTTCACTGGTTATGTATTGGTATTTATTAGAATTTCAGTACATTTAAGTGTATTTCAAGATATGTCAGCGCATTCAGTAGTTTTTGAAAATCAGACACACAACATCAATATAGAAGATAATTGTTGCATTATTGAAGAACCATCCAAGAGACAGGCTAAAGAAAAGTTTTAAATTTCACCATAATATTAGTGTTTCGATTACTAAAAAGCTCGCGCAACATTTGCTTTGTGTTGATAATCTGAATGTGCTTCAGAGTATTTGAAGGGGTTTAAAAGTGGTTTTTGATATTTAAAAAAATTTAAAAACATTCCTTTTGTGTAATGGTGTTTATATGTGTTTAAGTAGATTTATTGAATTTAACTGTAGGTATTTATGAATATACATTTTCTAATTTGTGCACCAATTTAAGAGAGATCCAAATGTCGTAGAAATGGAAAGTTTAATCCCCGTTGGAAAATTCCTTGAATTACTTCGAAACTACAGAAGTGAGTCCAGACGTACAAGAGAATGGATATGCAACCATTAACACATTGTATAACTTTAAAATTTCTATAAAAGTTAGTCACAAAAGATTATTTTCAAAACAACAGAAAATTTCTGGAAACCAAAATTTTTTTAACAATGGCAGGACACACAGGTGTAAATCGGGTTATCGAAAGGATTCCCAAGGATGGCAAATCACCAACTACTTATTTCTTCTTATTATTACAGAATGAATTAACGTTATTTCCATATAAATATTTTGGACATCACTGTCCCAGGAATTTGGATATCTCCCAGGAAAATCATGATTAGCATAGTAAAATCTTAAGGTTCGTTATTTCCCTGCAAGGCTATTATTTGTACTTTTTTCAAGGAAATACACTTACAAATAAAAATTTTCAAAATAGCAGTCAACGTTTTAAGCCAAATAACCAAAGAAATACGAGTACATTAGTACAGTCAATCTGTCGATGGAGTGATGAAAAAACTGCCCCAAGGGTAAAAGTTGTTTTAATCGTTGAAGAATGACGTACTTAAGCTGCCTTCGCGATGGGCATGTGCTACCTTGGCGCGTCTTTTTGAAAACTCAAAAAAAGTGCCAAAAAAATTTTGAAATGCATTTTTCTCGAAAGGTATGCATTTCACAGAAAAATCGATTGATGACAAATGTAGAGGACGTTGAGATCTACAATTAATGTCATTGGGGCAATGCTGTACAGCAAGAAATGCACACGGTAGGTGGCGCTGAAGTTCCAAAAAAAGTGTTTTTCCACTTTTTCCCCATGTAAATATTTTTTTAATGCAAAAATTTAAATGGAAAAGTTGTTCCTTTTAATTTTACGAACAACTTTTATTTAAACAATTTTTTTATACAACTTACCGTTTAAAAGTTATAGTGCAATATAGCGCTTCGTATGCAGCACTGTGCTGCTAATGGTAATTTTTTATACTACATCTTAATAACCAATTAAAATGGTTACAATGTTATGAATAATATTAATAATTGAATCTTCATTAAAACGCGCACCTCAGATGTGTACTCATATTGCGTGCAACCGTATTATTGGAATTTTCATACTTTTGCGAGCTGCAGCTTTTAAACGGTAAGTTGTATAAAAAAATTGTTTAAATAAAAGTTGTTCATAAAATTAAAAGGAACAACTTTTCCATTTAAATTTTTGCATTAAAATAATATTTACATGGCGAAAAAGTGGAAAAACACTTTTTTTGGAACTTCAGCGCCACCTACCGTGTGCATTTCTTGCTGTACGGCATTGCCCCAATGACATTAATTGTAGATCTCAACGTCCTCTACATTTTGTCATCAATCGATTTTTCTGTGAAATGCATACATTTCGAGAAAAATGCATTTCAAAATTTTTCTGGCACTTTTTTTGAGTTTTCAAAAAGACGCGCCAAGGTAGCACATGCCCATCGCGAAGGCAGCTTAAGTACGTCATTCTTCAACGATTAAAACAACTTTTACCCTTGGGGCAGTTTTTTCATTCAAACTCTGTTTTTTACGACAGATTGACTGTACTACATGTAGGAAGTTTGAATACTGTTAATGCGTGTAGTTGTTATCAACGTTGTAGTTGTCAAAACGGTTTTTAAGAAACAATTAATTAAGAAAAAATTCTCTTAAACTATATAAAAAAGTTCAACTTCATCTTATAATAAACGAGTGCCGCCATTTTAGTTTATACCGGAAGTGACGTCGTCAAACGTAACATCAGAGTTTCCGTTCTTGATCCGAATGCAGTCCACTGGCGAAAACCGCATTTCGATAACTTTAATAGTTTCTGAGTATAGAGCGTTACAGTCATTTTTTAAAAATTATTTTTTTTAACACTTTTTTCAAAAAATAAGTAGGTATAGCACTGCTGAATTCAGGAAAAAGTACTCTTTTAAACTACATTAAAAAAACTGCAACTTTATCTTGTAAAAAAATGAGTGCTGCCATTTTAGTTTATACCGGAATCGATTGGCGAAAACCGTATGGAGCGTTGCAAGGAATGTGTACGGACAGACGACAGACTACAAACGAGAGACGGAATTTTTTTTTCATTTTTTGAATCTACGTTTTCAGAAACGCAAAGATATGTAAACATTTGCATAGGTGAATTTTTTTTTTTGGAACACTGGTGCAATACTTCCCTTTTACTTCGACTAGGGAAGTAGGTAATAACAAGAGTGAGGTAAAAAAATTAAAATTATGCGAAATTTATAGTTTATGCTTTCATTCCCCATTTTTACGAGTGATTAAGTATTATGCAGCACAAAGAAAGAAATTAATTAAAAACTGAATTTTTAATTTCATAATAAGATCAAATGGAAGGAGAATTGCTGGTAGATAAATTAAGAATGATGTTCAAACGTAAAAACTTAATAAACGACTAAGGTCAAACCTTTGGATAGGTTTTATACTCAATTCGCAAACCTTACTAATTCAAATAAAAAACCCAAGCAATGTAAATACGACTTGAATTTTTTTAATGTCAAACGTCATAATTAAGTCATGAATTACCAAGATGGCCACTTCCGCTGTAGGCGTGCTGCTATCGAAATGCCTAATCTTGTGATAATGATTCTTAGTAGCACGAAGAAGTTATTTGAACATAACACTATCATACGATCTAATAGGCTCGAACGTCTCCAGAAGGAGAATTAATTCTTTCTATGTAATAGCAATATAGTTAAAGGGTTTAATTTTCCGGTATTAGTGATTAAATTATACAAAGATATGTACTATATAATTTATTGTAGGAGTAGTCGGCGTTTATTATTATGGAATAAAAATATATTACGCTTTTTGATATTAGTTGTCAATTTATTGTGTTCACTCTAAAGTCGGAACATTGAGAAACCAAAATCTTCTCTTTTACAAATGTCTTATTTTTAATAAAACGAGCAATTAAAATAAAACCATCAAATTCCACAAAAAACACAATTTATGAACAACAAACCAAATTTACAATAAAAAATTCAATTAAACAAAATAGTTCATATGAACATGGTTTGATGTTGTGCTTGTTGTGTATTGATTTTAAGCGAACGTATCATACAGTGATAACCCATTAGTTAATAGGGGTATTGAAAAGTTTTGGAATACAAAGAGAAATGATAAAGTTGGTAAAAATAGCTTTGGAGCATACAAAATGCGATGTACTATTAGACGCAAAGAAATCGAATTCTTTTCAAAGTAACAAAGCATTAAGGCAAGGTGATCCTTGAGTTTTAAGAGATAGTCGAATTCACACAAAAAGGGTTGATTTACCATTTTAAACACCAATGTGTTGCGTATCCAAACGATATTGTGCTTATTGCTAGATCTAGGCAAGAAACAGAGACATTTTTAAAAGGTTAGAACATAATACGAAGAAATTTGCGCTGAAATAACTATTTAGGGGGTGATAATAATAGATAAAAGCGATGTGAAAGAAGGAATACGGAATAAACCCTTGAAAGAAAGTAGAACTGCAGGCGCGATGTCCAAACTATTGAGGGCAAAGTATATAACAAAGAATTCGAAAGTCCGGTTATATGAAAAATGAAAAGTGATACGTCCTACGGTACTTTACGGCTGTGAGACATGGGCTGGGCATTAACGAAAAATATAAAGGATAGACGGAAGCGTGAGATATTAACAAAAATATATGGAGATGTAAGAAAAGAAGAATTTTGGAGAAGGAGAACAGATGTATCAAAAAAACCGAAAATTACTACTGTGGCTAAAAAGAAAACACTTAGATGGGTGGGACACTTATTATCACCCACATATAATGGAACAATTGTATCTCTAAAATTATCGGAACTGATTAATACATGACAAGTGAAGTTTGTGAAGTATGGTTATCACCAAGGCAATCAAAGTATAGCAAATAAAGTAAGTAAGTATGTAGTTTCATTACGTTTTTACAATTAATTAGTTGAGATCAGGTTCGCTAAACTATTAACTTCCTTTTATTTAAGAATGGATTCTTTATTTTCCCAGCAAGAAATAGACGATATACGAAATAAGCATTTTAAAAAAGACTTGAAAGGTATTTTTCAAACCCCGCTTGACATTCTGAAAGACGTGGATATTCGAAATGATGATGTATTTGTAATTGGAAATCCAAAATCTGGTATGATAAATGTAGATGTATTATTTTAATTTGTTTAATTGAAGGATAGGCACTACTTGGTTACAGGAGTTGGTGTGGCTAATTGGAAATGATCTAAACTTTGAGGGCGCTAACGTCTTTATAGATGAACGCGTCCCAGTGTTAGAGTAAATAACTGAAATTGGTTTATCGGTTAACGGTACTTGGTTTTTTAGAATGGAAATTTATTTAAAAAATATGTCGGTTGAAGGTCCTCATACGAAACAACTGAAATGTCATTACCAATCTTTGAATTATATCCAACATTTAAAGAGCCCTCGTTTTATAAAGACGCACGTGACGCCAAAGTATTTACCGGTTCAACTTTTATCTGGTAAAAGAGAGGCAAAGGTATTGAACCGTGTTTTCGTAGTAACTTGGTCATAATTTGCGTCGTAGATTATATACATTTCGCGGAATATTAAAGATGTTTGTTTGTCTTCCTACCACTATACGAAAAATGTAGTAAAGCAACAGGATTGTTGCCTAGATGATTATTGTAAGGTGTTTATGGCCTCTCGAGGTAAGTAATCATTAAAACATTTGAAACAAAACTTTCACAATCTTTTTACAGCTACGTCCTGGGAATCTGTATTACACTTTTGGAATCTGAGGAATGAAAATAATATTTTATTCGTGAGATACGAAGAAATGAAAAATAATTTAGGAGAAGTAATACAGAGAGTGGCCCAATTTCTTAATAAAACTGTAACCGATGAACAGCAAAAAGAGTTGCTAAAATGGTTACATTTTGATAAAATGAAAATGAATGATGCAGTTAATCATAATAACATTTATGAGAATAGTGGATTTATTAGAACAGGAAGAGTTGGGGGTTACAAAACGGAAATGTCTCCCGAAATGATTTCGTTATTTGATGTTTGGAGCAATGAGTGGCTCAAAGGTTCTGATTATCATGAATACAATTTGTAGTACCTATTATTATTGTTTATACAATATTTTAGCAATTCTTAGTATTCTTAGAAATTAGGTTATAAGATGTTAACGAAGCTTTTTGATTGCACAGTGTAAAAAATGAAATGCGTAACATCTCTTCCGTTGTGTAACATTTAATTTATACGTTTGAACGAAGGCTACACTCCCTACAATTTGGGTCACAGATAGTTCATAGAAAGGCAATTCATAGAACGTCAATTCGTAGAATGACAAACCCGTAGAAAATACAATTCAAATAATATTCAACTCATAGAAAGTATAATTCATAGAATGTGTAATACATATATGACAATTCAAAGAATGCGTAACTTATAGTATAGAACACTAAATTCATAAATTGTTGTTAATTTGTAATACTTAATTTATAACCTAACCTAACCTAACCTAACCTAACCTAACCTAAGGGGGTAAATTGTAATAAATAAAACAACCCATAACCTCCCCTTAATCAATGAATAATGCATTAATTAAGGGGAGGTTGTGGATAATCCATTGATTAAAGGGAGGTTGTGAGTTGTTTTATTTATTGTACTCCACACTGCCCACAAAAAATTCATAGAATTTGTGACTCGATGAATAAGCTATTCTACGAATCGAACATTATATGAGTAGCCCATTCTATGAATAAATCATTCTATCAATCATATAGTATATGAACGCAACATTCTATGAATTGTCGTTATACGAATTGGCATTCTATGAATTGTCATTTCTATGAATTTGTACACTGATTTATAACGACTTTTAGAATTTTAATGCATTTAGCTTAATTTCATTGGTTATGTATTGGTATTTATTAGAATTTCAGTATATTTAAGTGTATTTCAAGATATGTCAGCGCATTCAGTAATTTTTGAAAATCAGACACAGCATCAATATAGAAGGTAACTGTTGCATTGTTGAAGATCCACCCAAGAGACAGAGTAAAGAAAAGTTTTAAATTTCACTATATTAGTGTTTCGATTACTAAAAAGCTCGCGCAACATTTGCTTTGTGTTGATAATCTGAATTGTACGCAAGTGTGCTTCAGAGTATTTGAAGGGATTTAAAAGTGTTTTTTGATATTTAAAAAAATTTAAAAACATTCCTTTGGTGTAATGGTGTTTATATGTGTTTAAGTAGATTTATTGAATTTAACTGTAGGTATTTATGAATATACATTTTCTAATTTGTGCACCAATTTAAGAGAGATCCAAATGTCGTAGAAATGGAAAGTTTAATCCCCGTTGGAAAATTCCTTGAATTACTTCGAAACTACAGAAGTGAGTCCAGACGTACAAGATAATGGATATGCAACCATTAACACATTGTATAGTGTTTCTTTAAAATTTCTATAAAAGTTAATCACAAAAGATTATTTTCAAAACAACAGAGAAGTTTTGGAAACCAACATTTTTTAACAATGTCAGGACAGACAGGTGTAATTCGGATTATCGAAAGGATTCCCAAGGATGCCAAATCACCAACTACTTATTTCTTCTTATTATTACAGAATGCATTAACGATATTTCCACATAAATATTTCGGCCATCATTGTTCTAGAAATTGGGATATCTACCAGGAAAATAATGATTAGCGTAGTAAAATCTTAACGTTCTTTCTTTCTTAGCGATGCTATACGTTTTGTACTTTTTTCAAGGAAATACACTTATAAATACAAATTTTCAAAATAGCAGTCAACGTTTTAAACCAAATAACCGAAGATATACGAGTACCTGTAGGAAGTTTGAATACTCTTAATGCGGGGTAGTTGTTATCAATGTTGCAGTTGTCAAAACGGCTTTTTAAGAAATAATTCATCTCTTGCTCAAAATCATAACTTAGTAGAAACATTTTAGTATCCCATTTGCTTCGTTTATCAAGAATAAAATATGCCACAAAAGCAAAGTATAAAATCTTCTGAGTTGAAGAAATTCGTTAACTTTGTACGCAAGTGTATCGAATCTTTCAAAAACTCGTGACCTTTTTCCAAAACCCCTCGCACAAACTATTCTCATTTAATGCAGTGAAAACAATAAAATGACTTTTTTCAAAAAATAAGTGTATATTGCTGAATTCAGAAAAAAATTCTCTTAAACGACATAAAAATTTCAACTTTATCTTATAAAAAACGAGTGCCGCAATACTTATCAGAATTTCCATCCTTGACCCGAATGCAGTCCATTCGCGAAAACCGCATTTCGATAACTTTAATAGTTTCTGAGTTTAGAGCGTTGCAGTCATTTTTTAAAATTATTTTTTTAAACACTTTTTTCAAAAAATAAGTATAGCACTGCTGAATTCAGAAAAAAGTACTCTTTTAAACTATATAAAAAAACTGCAACTTTATCTTATAAACAAAATGGGCGCTGCCATTTTAGTTTATACCGGAAGTGACGTTATCATTCACGTTAGCATTTTCGTCCTTGGCTCGAATGCAATCGATTAGCAAAAACCGTATAGAGCGTTGCAAGGAATGTGTACGGACAGACGACAGACTACAGACAGACGGAATTTTTTTTTTCATTTTTTGAATCTAGGTATTCAGCAACGCAAAGATATGTAAAAATTTGCATAGGTGAACTTTTTTTTGGAACGCTGATGCAATACTTCCCTTGTACTTCGTACCTACTCGGGAAGTAATAACAATAGTGAGGTGAAAAAATTAAACTTATGCGATATTTATAGTTTATGCTTTCATTCCCTATTTTTACGAGTGATTAAGTATTATGCAGCACAAAGAAAGAAATTAATTAAAACTGAATTTTTAATTTCATAATAAGCTCAAATGGAAGGAGAATTGCTGTTGAAAGTAGCTTTCCTGGTAGATAAATTAAGAATGATGTTCAAACGTAGAAACTTAATAAACGATTAAGGTCAAACCTTTGGATAGGTTTTATACTCAACCCGCAAACCTTACTAATTAAAATAAAAAAACCTAAGGAATGTAAATACCACTTGCATTTTTTTAACGTCAAACGTCACAATTAAGTCATGGATAACCAAGATGGCCACTTTCGTTGCACATTGAGAAGGCGTACTGCTATCGTAATGCGTAATAGTAGTATAGCAATGGAACATCTAACTCAAAAAGTCACTAGAAAAGTCACTACAAAACTTAGTAAACCGCTCACGGGGGCTGTGTAGTAAAATTAGAACAACCCCAATGTCATCGAAGGACACCGAGACTGTTTAGTCGTTTACCTGTTTAGTTGTTTAGCCGTTTAGATGTTTAGCCGATTAGCTATTTAGCTGAACTTACGGGTTCTACGACTCCCAAAAATTAGGTTATGGATTCAACGACCACAAGCTCGATGACTCCTAAATGGTTAAACAGCTAAACAGGTTACAGCTAAACAACTAAACAGGTAAACGGCTAAATAGCTAAACAGGTAAACGGCTAAACAACTAAACAGTCTCGGTGTCCATCGATGACATTGGGGTTGACCTACTTTTACTACATGGCGGTTTAGTAACTTTTCTAGTGACTTTTTGAGTTAGATGTTCCATTGCTATACTACTCGTAATCTTGTGATAATGATCCTCAGTAGCACTAATTTTCGTGGGGAAGAAGTTATTCGAACATAACTATCATACGATCTGAGAGCCTTGAACGTCTCCAAAAGGAGAATTAACTCTCTCTTACAATAAGGAATACAGTTAAAGGGTGACAGGGTGTATTTATTGTTATTGAGTAAAAATGCATTAAAGTTGTTGATATTAGTTTTTAACCTTGTTCACTCTAAAGTCAGAAAATCGAAAAACTAAAATCCTCACTTTTACAAATATCGTACCTACTTTTAATAAAACTAGGTACATAGTTATTAAAATAAAGCCATCAAATTATATCAAAAAGTACTACCACAATTTATTAACAATAAACCAAATTTACGACAAAAAACAGCAAATATTCAATTACACAAAATAGCGCATATGAACATGGCTTGATGTTGTGCTTGTTGTTTATTGATTTTAAGCGAGCATATAATACAGCGATAAGGGATAAGTTAATAGGCGTATTGAAAAGTTTTGGAATAGAAAGAAAAGCAATAAAAAATAGCCTTGGAACATGCAAAATGCAAAGTATTGTTACGCGCAAAGATATCGAATTCTTTTCAAAGCAACGAGGTGATCCTCTATCGCCACGCCCGAGTTGTTGTTAGTGTTGGAGAGAGTATTTAAGAGAGTCAAATTCATACAAAAGGGTTGATCGGTTGATTTACCATTTTAAACACCAATGTGTTGCGTATGCCGACGATATTGCGCTTATTGCCAGATCTAGAGAAGAAAAAAAAGACATTTTTAAAAGGTTAGAAAATAATAATAGATAAAAGCGAAGAGAAAGAAGGAATACGGAATAGATCCGTGAAAGGAAGTAGAACTGGTGGCGCGATGTCCAAACTATTGAGGGCAAAGTATATAACAAGTAACTTGTAAATTCATAAAAAGACTTGAAGCCCCCTTTATATCATTTAATCTCCAAAATTAAGTTATGTAGTAAAACAGTGTGACGATAGACGATGGGATGAGATGACGTTGTTATATTTTTTAATATAACAATAAAATTATGTTTTTTAATATAACAATAAAACAAAAAAAAAACATAACAACGTCATCTCATCCCATCGTCTATCATCACACTGTTTTACTACATAACTTAATTTTGGAGATTAAATGATATAAAGGGAGGCTTCGAGTCTTTTTATGAATTTACCTGTTCTTGCTCCCTTATTTTGAGTACCGAACCACCCTTTCATGATGTCTAACAAGTAACTTTACGGCTGTGAGACATGGGGATCAAGGAATAGTACATTGATAACGAGAGTAGTAATAAAAGCTTACAACTCTAGTTGTGTACTACGAACACTTTCATTCATAGAAATAAATATATATGCATGGTGTTTCTACTCAAAGTGGACAACGTAATAGAGGTTGTAGAACTCGTCAAAACTAACACTTTTGTAAGTAATTTTTTCCATTTTGGCTTTTGTTTTCGAATTATGGACCGTTTAATGTTTTTTTTTACAAATCTCTATATCTCCATTATTTGTAGTCAGATTTCAAAAAATCAGTTTTTTGGACTCAACAGTTTAATATCTACAACGTTTGTTTAAAACTTTTTTACAAAAAATTTAGAACAGCAAAATGGTGGTCATTTTAAATTACAGTGGTAGAGTAGATTTTGTGATATTCAATTTCCAAAATGTAAAATGACCTCCATTTTGCTGTGTAAATTTTTTGTAAAAATGTTTTCAACAAACGTTGTAGATATTACACTGTTCATTCCAAAGAACTTTGATTTTTGGAATCCGACTAGAAATAATGGAGATACAAAAATGTGTAAAAAAACAAAAAAAGGTCCATAATTCGAAAACAAAAGCCAAAATGAAATGAAATTTTTTTAAAAAACGTGTTAGTTTTGACGAGTTCTATAACCTCTATGACGTTGTCCACTTTGAGTAGAAACACCCTGTATTTACACTGACAGCGATCTTTATTTCTTAATTAATAATTAATCCGTCAAAATATCGTCTACTAATTCGTTTCCGTGGTTACGCAACGTAATTGCCTAACAAGGCTAATGTGACAAATAATATGTTTTTTTAGAATTCGCGTCATTTGAGTGCTTTAATAGATCCTATTAAAGCACTCAAATGACGTCATTTGCGTGCTTTAATAGACATTTGGGTGTTTTAATAAAACCGGTACAATTTAATTTTACTAAGTTGGTATTTACCGAATTAATTCATAGCAAATACTGTAGTTAACCTTTAAATAAATTTTAAATTGACAATTTGAAAAGTAGTAGTTCCAATCTCTAAAAAATTCCCTAGATTTTGGTAATGTCAAATATTTATTTAAAATTGCTTGCAAAAGGCGCAAATTCTAAAAAATAGTATAAAAAACTCATTCATAAGGCTTTTATGGCACTCATCATAGAAAACTCGTGGCTGCGTCACTCGTTTTCTAAACTTTGATTCCTGCCATAAAACGTACCTTATGAAACTTGTTTTTTAATATACTATTATAGAACTGATACAGTTTTGATTTATTAATCGCCTACATTAACAAACTAGTTTATTACATAACTATTTTTACGTGCTAGTCATTGCGTACCAGTATCTGTTATGATCTATTTACTTGGCAAGCAAATAGTGGGTAATATGCAATTTACTAGCATGAGAGTAGAAAAAAATATAAAAGAAAGCCTGAAAGGTAAGGTATTGACAAAAATATATGGAAATGTAAGAGAAGAAGAATTTTGGAGAACGAGAAAAAAAACCGAAATTACTACTGTGGCTAAAAAGCAAAGACGCACATATAACAAAAAAATTATATCTCTAAAATTATCAGAACTGACCGATACGTGACCTTACGAAAGTGTAGTGTGTGAAATCGGTTGTCACCAAGGGAATTAAAATATAGCAAATAAAGTAAGTATGTCGTTTCATTACGTTCTTACAATTAATTAGTTGAGATCAGGTTCGCTAAACTATTAACTTTGTTTTATTTAAGAATGGATTCTTTATTTTCCCAACAAGAAATTGACGATATATTAAAAAAGCATTTTACAAAAGACTACTTTAAAGTTATTTTTCAAACTCCGCTTGACATTCTGAAAGATGTGCATATTCGAAATGATGATGTATTTGTAATTGGAAATCCAAAATCTGGTATGATAAACGTAGATGTTTTATTTTAATTTGTTTAATAGAAGGATAGGCACAACTTGGTTACAGGAATTGGTGTGGCTAATTGGAAATGATCTAAACTTTGAGGGCGCTAACGTCTTTATAGATGAACGCGTCCCAGTGTTAGAGTAAATAACTGAAATTGGTTTATCGGTTAACGCTACTTCGTTTTTTTAGAATGGAAGTTTTTATGGAAAATGGGACGGTTGAAGGTCGTCATACGAACCAACTGAATTGTCATCGCCATTCTCTGAATTATATCCAAAATTTAAAGAGTCCTCGTTTTATAAAGACGCATGTGACACCAAAGTATTTACCGGTTCAACTTTTATCTGGTGAAAGAGAGGCAAAGGTATTGAACCGTGTTTTCGTAGTAAGTTGGTCATAATTTGCCTCGTAGATTATATACATTTCGCGAAATATTAAAGATGTTTGTTTGTCTACCTACCATTATACGAAAAATGTGGTCAAGCAACAGGATTGTTGCCTAGATGATTTTTGTAAGGTGTTTATGGCCTCTCGACTCTCGAGGTAAGGACCTAATCATTAAAACATTTGAAACAAAACTTTCACAATCTTTTCACAGCTACGTTCTGGGAATCTATATTACACTTTTGGAATCTGAGGAATGAAAATAATATTTTATTTGTGAGATACGAAGAAATGAAAAATAATTTAGGAGAAGTAATACAGAGAGTGGCCCAATTTCTTAATAAAACTGTAACTGATGAACAGCAAAAAGAGTTGGTAAAATGGTTACATTTTGATAAAATGAAAATGAATGATGCAGTTAATCATAATAACATTTATGAGAATAGTGGATTTATTAGAACAGGAAGGGCTGGGGATTACAAAACGGAAATGTCCCCTGAAATGATTTCGTTATTTGATGTTTGGAGCAATGAATTGCTCAAAGGTTCTGATTATCATGAATACAATTTGTAGTATAGGCACTATTGTTTATACAATATTTTAGCAATTCTTAACATTCTTAGAAATTAGGTTATATGTTAACAAAGCTTTTTGATTGCACAATGTAAAAAATGAAATGGGTAACATCTCTTTCGTGGTGTAACATTTAATTTATACGTTGGACAAAGGCTACACTCCCTACAATTTGTACACTGATTTATAACGACTTATGGAATTTTAATGCATTTAGCTTAATTTCACTGGTATAATTGGTATTTACTAGAATTTCAGTATATTTAAGTGTATACTTCCATATATGTTAGTTCGTTTAGTAATTTTTGAAAATCTGACACAGCATCAATATAGAACATAACTGTTGCATTATTAATGATCCATCCAAAAGAAAGAGTAAAGAAAAGTTCTAAATTTCACCATAATATTAGTGTTTCGATTACTAAAAAGCTGGCGCAACATTTGCTTTGTGTTGATAATTGTGCGCAAGTGTATTTGAAGGCATCTACAT
Source organism: Pyrocoelia pectoralis (assembly GCA_036250285.1). Taxonomy (NCBI): domain Eukaryota; kingdom Metazoa; phylum Arthropoda; class Insecta; order Coleoptera; family Lampyridae; genus Pyrocoelia; species Pyrocoelia pectoralis. The sequence continues at coordinate 72,321,013 of CM070075.1, forward strand.
TACATATATAACCTTAGAATTTATTCATTATACTGTATGCTTCTTCCATGATCACTTGACGCATGGCCTGATGATGGTCAGCCTATGACCGAAATCGATAGCCGCAGAAAATATTAAATTGAAATATAGTTTACATACGCCTTTTATTTATAGATTTATCGAATTTAACTGTAGGTAATTATGAATATACATTTCTAATTCGTGCACCAATTTAAGAGAAATCCAAATGTCATAGAAGTGGAAAGTTTCATCCCCGGTGGACAATTCCCCGAATTACTTCAAAACTACAGAAATGAGTTCAGATGTACAAGAGAATGGATATATCTATGCAATCAATACCACATTGCATAGTATTTCTTTAAAATTTTTATAAAAGTTAATCACAAAAAATTATTTTGACACACAGGAGTAAATCGGATTATCGAAAGGATTCCCAAGGATGCTAAATCACTACTTATTTCTTATTATTATCACAGAATGCACTAACGTTATTCCCATATAAATATTTTGGATATCATTGTCCCAGGAATTTGGATATCTCCCAGGAAAATCATGAGTAGCGTAGTAAAATCTTAAGGTTCGTTCTTTCCCAGCGAGACTGTTAGAGTTAAAATTTTGAGCTTGGCGGTAAAGCCAGTGTCAGGAACAACTGTTTCAACATCCAGTTCATATAAATTGTTCACTTTCATTTTTGTACACATCACAACCTCATCGCCTTTGTAAATTATAGCACTACCGTCCTTCTTCACGATGAAATAACCTTTTCTTGTTATCATGCATTCAGAAAATAAATTTCTTCGTAAGCTTCGCACATGTAGTACTTCGTGCAACATGCGTGACTCTCACTGTCCATTGTCACATGTTTTTATTAAAACCTTTCCAATTCCACATACTTCTATTGACTCTTTGTTTCCCAGCGATAATGATTTTTGAATACAAGCTGTATATTCTTCAGAAAATTCTTTTCTATAAGTCATGTGTGCCGAAACACCACTGCCCAAAATTCAGGTGTCTTCTTCTGAACCACTACATAATATGTTTGACTCATCAGCTACATTAAAAGCTGAAATGGTAATCTAATCTTCAGCTAGCTTCTTATGGACTCTCTTTGGTGTACGAAATTCTCTTGCAAAGAGCCACAGTTGAAACATTCAAAACGATCCCTCGCAGGTTTCTTTTTACTCACATTACTTTTTATTTTTGATTAATTCTTGCTTCAGTTTAGTATTAGCAACCAACAAAGCCATTTATTATATTCTTCTCCACAGTCTTTTTGTTAAGTTAGGTAAGTATTCAAGTTTTGTTTTTCAGGATTCAGCGACATCCATGCTTGACGAAGTGATTATGGCAGTGTCACTAATATTTTCACCACTATCCATGCGAGCTGTTTGGCGAGATTCTCAACCTTTGAAATATGTTGTGCCACACTGTCACTTGGTGACATTTTGTACCGGTAAAACCTTTAGACATAATTTCCAAAGCGGTTTCATAGTTTTCAATTAGGGTTATTTGATTTACATCCGTCGACGACGTGATAGTACAAAGCCATCCCATCAGTTTCAACCATACATTCGCATTTACTTCTGTTCTTGGTATCGAAATATCGATTTCTTTCGCTTTCAGGGCACACTTTATCTGGAATTTCCATTGCTTGATGTTTTTTCTGTCGAATTTATCTACACTCAATGCTCGTTCCATTTTGAGGTTATGCGGCGTGTTATATTCGAAAATGCAAAATATGACTTTTTCTTTACTGTTTTCTCCGTTCTTCAGTTTTCAGAGCTTCCTGGGCCCATAACCAATTAAGAATAGGGTTTATTTATGAATAAAAACTGAGCATACGTTTTGTACTTTTTTCAAGAAAATACACCTATAAATACAAATTTTCGAAATGGAAATGGTAGTCAACGTTTTAAGCCAAATAATCAAAGATATACAAGTATCTACATGTAAGAAGTTGAATGTTCTGATTAACATAGCAGTTGTCAAAACTCCTTTTTAAAAAATAATTCTGTGGCCGGGACACTTTGCCGAATGCCCACAACGCCGGCACGATTTTTTGGTGGCCCATATCGCCGACTAGGGACACTACACCGACGGACACTACGCCGACAGTGCCCACATCGTCGACAAGTGTACAAGGAACACAACGCCGAATTTTTATTTTAATTGCAGACCCCCGGAAGAAAAACTCCCGAAAAATAATTATAGATGGCTGTGAATAAATACATAAATATACCTACAAGGTTTGGAAATAAAAGTAATGCTAAACTTAAACGTAGATTGCCACTAAAGCGCCTAGGTTAATTGGTAAATCATAATTTGGTAGAAACTTTTTTCTCTGAGTAAGACTCATTTTGCTTCGTTTATCGAGAATAAAATATGCCACAAAATTAAGGCACAAAAATTTCTGAGTTGATCAAATTCGTTTTCTTAAATAATCCTATTGCATGCAAGTGTATCGAATATGAATGAAGGCGCTTCCAAAAAACTCTGTCGTGGCTTTTTCGAAAGCCCCTCTCATAAACTATTCTCATTCAATGCAGTGAACACAATTAAATTCTGTGAATAGTGATTACGTTTCTGTGTGCTCGACTAGGTAGAGAATTATAATGGTCGCCTTTGAATTAATACTAAAAAATGAGGGATTTGCATAAGGGTATTAATTATTTATTATTACGAAGTACGTCTAAGGGTTGAAGTATACTGGCCCCCACCAACTAAAATTTTCAGATCTGGTTAATAAAACCGTTTAAACTAACTGCAAAAAGATTGTTTTCGTATGTAAGATACTCCCTTGTGACTTCTATTGATGTTAAATGACATGTATACATACCTAAAGAACGCAGACGTTACGAATTTTCGTGTCAATCCAATACTCAGTTTGTAGGAAATTCTTAGTAGGTACAAAAGGTCGAAGATACACATTTATTTACATGTTGTGTAAAAGGACGAAGCTTTTTAGTTGCTTCATTGCATAAATCAAACGATATTTCCAATTTAAAATGTATTCAAGCAGCAAATTTGTTTGTGTAAAAATATGCTTATACGCTTCCCTAGCTGTTATTTCAAGTAAAAAATCGGAATTCTCAATATAAGAATAATACGTTAAAAAATTTTTCTAATTTAGAACTTACCGATTACGTTAAGTCTGTAAGCTAAAGACATTTTTGGTTCGGTATTAACTTGACATTCGTAAATTCCCGAATCTCTCAGTTGAGGGAATTTGATCTGTAACGTCCAGTTGTCCGACTTGTCAGGTCGTATTACTTGAAATCGTTGATCTGATGTATATGTGAGGATGCCCGCCGTAAGTATATGTAAATCCCTTTTGCGAATCCAAGATACCTGTAAGCAACAAATTTTTGTTATTTATACAGTAAAGGAAAAACAAATATTAGTTTGGATTGTTTTACTTTTGGGAAACAGTTTTTCTTTGTATGATTTATCCCGCGTAAATAGCTGGAGGGCAATTTCTCCGATATACGTAAATTGAAGTATTTTGTATAAAGAACAGAAAACAGATATGCGAAATTCATAAAAATATAAACAAAAATACGTAACGTTTACAATGAGTTGTGCTTACACGCGAGAAATTATTTTAACAGTCGCGTGGCTGTTGAAATAATAGTCCGAGAGCTAGTGAACCCTCCGACTAACGGTTGTCCTGTAAGGCTAGAAATTGTTTTAGAGATGATTCATATCACGGTAGGTACAGTAACCACGATCTGGCAGGCCTCAGCCCTGCACGTCATTAGTCCCTCAATTTTTGAAATTGTAAAAAAAAAGTAAAAAAAAAACTTTCTCCTGTAAGCTTGAAATTTTACTATGATTTACTTCATTAAGTATAAAGTAAAAAAACAAATTGACAGACCATTTTGGTGAGCACAAGTGCCTGCCAGGTGAGTCGAAAGGTGTGCAGTATATGATTGAATATAAACTTTGTTCTGTAGAGTTGAAATTCATATATATTGTTAAGGAAGGGATGTAGAAATAGGGGGTACAATGACAGGCGGTTCTGACCAGCAGAAGATCGTGACAGGCGAGATGAAAGATGCTATGGAAGCGCAAGCGAGAGGCTTAACGTGAAGTAGGTGGCACAAGTGAGATAGTTTATCTAACGGTAGGTATCAAGGGTCGTATAGTATAAAAATTTCACAGGTGAAAATAATGAATTTTGCCTCTGAAAAAAAGACAAGACAAACCAAAGTGGGACATAAAGTTCATGAAATTCGTGTCCAACGTGATTTATTCGGCCGCCTATTACCTCTGGCAATGGAAGATAACATCGACGTGGAAAAAACATTATCGTACCCTATTACGAGTGTACCAATGTCATTGTGTCATGCAGATGGTACGTTGCATCAAACTCCAAAATCAGCAATGGTTGGCGTTTTAACTTCAAATAGCATCAACGACGAAGTACCAAGACGATTCGATGCTGTTATTTTTGATGGATTCTTTTTACTGCATACCATGAAAGACATTCCAAAAACATTTGGTAATATTTCTAAAAAAATTATGTCGATACTAACAGCCACACATGCTCGACGAGTTGATATTGTTTTCGACCAGTACTTTTCGCCGTCTATTAAGGAGTACGAACGAGCCCAGCGGCATGAAGTACGAAATAGAGAATACTTCATTACAGGGCCAGAACAAGTCAGACCAGTTGATTTTATAAAGGAATTGCGTAATATAGAATTCAAACAAGCTTTTGTCAATTTTTTAATTACATATTGGAGCACAAATGAAATGGCTGAATTTATCGGGAATACCATAGTAAATTTAAATTACAAAGAATGTTATATTTATAGTGCTCATAACAACTCTGTGACCTACGCAAGTACGCATACGATAATTTATCGTGTCAAAATCATGAAGACGCAGATACAAAAATTATTTTTCATATATGCCAAATGGACAATGATGTATCGGATGTGTTAATAAAAACGTCTGACACAGACATTTTAATAGTAATGCTGGGAAACATGGATCACCTCCGTAATAATAACTTGAACATGGAATATGGCACTATGCATTCAAAGAAATGGATAAATATTTCAGAATTACAGATCACATTAGGACCTCTCCTATGTCAAAGCTTACCGGGCTTTCATGCGTTAACTGGTTGTGATTTTAACCCATATTTTCTAAGAAGAGGGGGAAAAAAACCATACAAACTATTGGAAAAGAATATTCTCTACCAAAAGGCATTTGCAGCATTAGGAACTGATGAAGTACTAGAGAAATAAGAAGAGATTTTTTCAATACTTGAACAGTTTGTGTGCCGCATGTACGGTATGAACTGTGACGATGTCAATGATGCACGTTATCATAAGTTCCTCGCCACATATAAAACAAGTGGTACGAAAATATTCAAAAAAACACGTATCAGTTATGATTCGTCAAATTTACCTCCGTGCCAACGTGAGCTACGACAACAATTATTAAGAACTGTATATATTACACATATCTGGAGAAATAGTCATTTAAAAGAGCCAACGGTTCTTACACCTGAAGGTAATGGTTGGAATTTGATCGACGAGAATTATGTTTTTAACTGGTTTGAGCTTTGAAGGGGACACAGTCCCTTCTTTTATATACGACATTCTCGTGCAACAGCCTACGCATACTGCCGAAACAACGTCCAGCGTCCAGTGAAGCTGAGGAACACATTTCAGGTAACATATGATTTTCCACTCAATAAGAATATGGCACCTTATGTAATTGAGCACAAGATCCAATACGTAATCTGTGTTTTACCAGACTCATACGAGTCTGGTAAATGAAACTTTACCGTACTAGAAATTTTGTACCCGAATACAAAGGTTGCCACAGCAACATAAAGTGACATGACTTTGGAAACGTCAAATTTTATATAAAGTTAATAGAAAAACTCTTAAGAAATGAATCTATGGCCAGTATGAAATAAAATGTTTTACATTATTTGTACGTTAAATCAAATTACGTTACTCGTTTCGAAATTCTTGCCTCAGCTACGCTTCGGCAATAAACATCTCACTCGTTAACGTAAACCTTGATTTACCGTACTCATATGTAAAGAACTATTACCACCAGTATCACACTTTTTTGTTTTCAGAGGACGACATTGAGAACTGGACTGAGACTGGAGAACTAAATAATGAAGAGTCAGATGATGATGAAGAACTAATTACTGACGTATCTGATTACGATGAAAACAAATAATTTTTAAACTTATTTATTGCATTAAGTTAATAAACAATATTTTTCTAATGATTTTATTACGCTTCTCGCTTGCGCTTCCATAGCATCTTTCATCTCGCCTGTCACGGTCTTCTGCTGGTCAGAACCGCCTGTCATTGTACCCCCTATTTCTACATCCCTTCCTTAACAATATATATGAATTTCAACTTTACAGAACAAAGTTTATATTCAATCAGTGCTGCCAGGTCTACCGTTATAACGGTAGATCTACCGTTTTTAAGGTTTCTCTACCGTTCTACCGCCAAAGGTAAATTTTCTACCGTTGAAATGTAAAAAAATATAAATCAGTTTAACTATACCTGGTGCCCTCTTTACACAAGTAAGAGCACTACAAAACTAAAAACGATACCGGTTATTGAACTTCAAAGCGTTAGGCAACCCGCTTTTCATGTTGGTTATTGGTGTTCTGGTTTTTTACATATAATACGCTTATTTTAAAATGAGTATGTGAGTTTAGTATAGGTACAGTAATTAAATATTTTAGTACAAAAAGATATGCATTATTGTTATTGTTTCATTAATTTCATTTTTTTTCGTTATTTCAAATTATTTTTTATTATAAATGATAAATATCTAATGCAATTTTAAAGTTATTATGGCATCTATTGAATCTACCGTTTTCGAGGACAAATCTACCGCTATTTTACAGGATTTTCTACCATCATTCATCATCAACATCTGGCAGCACTGTATTTAATCATATACTGCACACCTTTCGACTCACCTGGCAGGCACTTGTGCTCACCAAAATGGTCTGTCAATTTGTTTTTTTACTTTATACTTAATGAAGTAAATCATAGTAAAATTTCAAGCTTACAGGAGAAAGTTTTTTTTTTAACTTTTTTTTTACACTTTCAAAAATTGCGGAACTAATGACGTGCAGGGCTGAGGCCTGCCAGATCGTGGTTACTGTACCTACCGTGATATGAATCAACTCTAAAACAATTTCTAGCCTTACAGGACAACCGTTAGTCGGAGGGTTCACTAGCTCTCAGTCTATAAGGCGAAACGAGCGAAATGGTAAGGTTAAGTACTTCATTATTTAGTGGGTTATTAATAAAAAGTAGGTAGTCATAGTTTTTTATGAAGATAAATACCCTCAATGGACATTGGAAAGCTTCTCCACATACCATTTACAAATCTAATCTTTTCAATGCTGTCTAATGAACTTTCAAACTTAAGCAAGAGGAAAAGAATAAAAAGAAATAGGGTTGTATTGTTTCTTTCCATGCAATTGTATTTTTATTTCAAAATTGGGTATTAAGTAGAGGATGTACATTACAAAAGCGAACAACTACTGTTCTCGATGGTATTAGGAATCAGGAAACCCTGGAGAGTGATTATGTTACTATATTCAAGAGAAATTTACTAGATCTTTCCAGATTATATATTGAGAATAACTACTTGATTTATGTACTCGCGTTAATGTTAGACATTTCCGTTTCCCTAATGACAGGTATAACGTACGAGACCATTTAACTCTCACTTACGTTTAAAATGAAGATGAATTTGGTGCTGTACCCTAATCACTCCTGTCCACATTTGACTGTTTTAAATGTAAACTTTCGTCGGTTTCTCATAATCGCATAACGAAAACTATGGTGGTAAATTAAAGGCATACGGAAATCAAATGTCGCATCCTTAACTGTATTTGTATATTTATGAAAGAGTCAACAACCCTAGAAACAAGGGTAAACTAGTCTCAACTAGTTATGTATATGTGGAAGGATAATGACTGTGACGCATTATTAAAACAGCATAACTACGTTGTCAACATGAAAAGCAACACAGACCGCGATTGCACTAAAATAACCATAATTTGGGACCTAGAAACTTCCCTTAACAATTATCGAAGTGTATGTGAAATATATTTTACACATTCTATCCGAATTTATATCTCAAAATGTATTTGTAACAGATCTCTGTAAAGTTTAACAAAGGATGATGTTCATCTCACTCGCTATTAACAAAACCCTGCGTTAGGTAAAGGTTGGGTTACTGTTATCCCTTTTATTAAAATTAGATAACCATATACCGTAAATAATAATTGATACACATTTAAGTAAGAAAGATAAAATTATTACACTCAACGTATATATTTTGAAAGTTCTTGAATAATATTGAACGTCGTTGCACGTTTACAAAACTACTTTGAATTCTTGGCTTGAACTTATTCGTACTATGGATGTAACCGGATGTAGTAATATGGAGAACATTTTTCCGACCGATTCAATTACATTGCAAAAATTGTACTTATTATTGATGATATTGTAGTCGAATTTTGGGCATTTTAGAAAATGGAGTGTATAGTGTTATAACTTTGTAATGTGCAATTTCTTACGTTGTACAATTTGTCATTGGGATTTAAAGGTTGAACTGTAAATACTGGATATGGTTGTTTAATCCAGTGGCGGATTTAGAATTTTGGCAACTTAACATACGCAGGTACGCGATCTTCTACCTATGTATAATAAGGAAATAAGTACATCGAACGATTAGTTTTCCATTTAAAACGAATGTTAGTCTCAATTGAAACCTTTAGTTATCTGTTAATGATTATTAGAGCATTTTAGACTAACATAAATTTATTTACTGTGATTTAGGATCGTACCTCCCAGTCCAGAGAATTTAAATGGGAATAAGGATTCGAATGATGGCTTAAAAGAAGTTGCAAGTCTGTAAATCTTTTTATCATTTTAAAAATGTTTTTGAAATTAAAATTGCAGGAAAGGCAGTGATAACTGATAAGGCACTTATATTATTTGTTTCAAAAACCTTTCTTCTTGTTTCACCCATTTTTACTTCGACCTAATTAATAAATAGTGGACTATGATATCTAGTTAAATAGCTAATTATTTAACATCTGGGCGAAAATATCCTCAGATATCCTTTTATCCCTAAAGTGTTGAGTGTAAGTTCATTATTCAAAATTCAACATTGATAAGTGGCCCTTTTCTTGTGTTCTCATTTATAAGGAACGTACTGTGAATTTAGTAACCTTTCACTGTTCATTCACTACTGTAGTAAAAATCAAGAGCCAAAAAAGCGCTGCCTCCCAAGTAACCTTTTTAATTCAGTGCATTGTCAACAATTCCAAAAGTCAGCATGCCTCTTCTTGTGTTTTGAATAGCTCCCCGTAAGCGCTGTAAAGCTTCACAATAAGAATCTGCAGTTATTGTTGTCCCCGACCGCATAAACTCTACAAACAATACACTATTTGGGCCCAAAAAATTATGGAATTGTTTTGAATTGAAAAAGTGTCTTGGGAGGCAGGGCTTCCAAACTGACGAAGAGCTCAAAAAACCGTCACAACTCACTTCAAATAATTGACGGCAACATTTTATGAAGAGGGTATCACAAAGCTTGTTCACAGATATGCCAAATGCCTCAATAGGTATGTGCTGTCATGAACTTCAAAAAAATCTACATGAAAGTAAAGAAAATTCCATATGTTCTATGAAAATGTGTCGCTCAATATATTACTTGATGCTCTTACTTAAAAATATCTTTTTTGGTTGACATGCCAATAATTAACATCATATTTAGCAGTCAAAAATCATTTAATTTTAATCCACCTTACAGTCCCATCATGTACACCTCCATCTTTGGCCACCTCTCCATTACACTAAATTAAACAAAACGCGTTCAAACGTTCCACGCAAAATGTGGCCAAAACCTAAATTAAGAATGTTATAATTTTATCAGGAATATGAACAAATGAATTCGGTTTATTCCTCTGTAAGCTAACAAGTATTGTGAGTTGCTGTCGCCAGGTGTGTCTTTATCATTATCATTATTTTGTTTAATCTGTCTTTGCTTGGACATCGTTAAAATAGCACTTTTGAATATGATCTATACTACGTAGTGCTAACATTAAATAATGGATTGGAAAAGACAAAAATCAACAATTAACTGAATTCATACCTTGTATAATAGGGAAATGTGATACGACGGTCACTATTTATATTTTGAGCCTAACAATGGAAAAAGTATGTAATTTGTCATTGAAAATTGCTTCAATATTTTTCCAAATATTCTCCTTTATGATCAATATACTTTTTTCGGTCCCCGTCTAGAAAAACTGATTTTCCAATCGTCTACATCGTCTTGAAAATGGCATTTTCCCGTCTAGGCAAGAAAATGGAACGGGGATTTTGAAAGATTTTGGATTTGTACCACGGACGCACCGACGCCGACGCTAATTGCTCAAATGTCAAAACCTTTACAAATTCAGGAATTCTGTAGGACGACTTTTCTGGCAATAAATTTTGAATTGCCGTTTCTGCCACTTTTTGAATATGGCTAACATATTTAACAAAACCCTAGAAGAAGGGGTCTTTCCAGACAAACTCAAAATTTCAATAACTCATCCACTGCACAAGAAAGGTGATAGGACGGATCCGTCCAATTACAGACCCAATTCATTGACTTCGAACATTAGTAAAATTGATCAAATCTGGAATTGAAAAATACCCGACGAAACATAAAATAATTTCACAATATCAATTTGGCTTTCGTGAAGGGCTATCAACTGAAGATGCAATGTGCGAGTTAATGCCTAGCGTATATAAAGCATTAGATAAAAACAACCAAGTGTTAGGTGTGTTCCTTGACCTTGCTAAAGCGTTTGATACAGTTAGTCACAATCAGTTGCTAGAAGTTCTGTTTTCACTGACATTTAGAGGTGTTGCTTACAAGCTTATCGAATCCTACTTATATAATAGGAAACAAGTGGTTAAGATCGAAGCAATCCTAAGTCAGGAAGAGCTCATACAGTATGGAGTACCGCAAGGAACGGTACTAGGACCAATTCTATTTAACCTTTATATCAACAACATACTTGAATTGAATAGTCTTGGGAAAATAATTAGCTTTGCAGACGACACTGTGGTACTGTACACAATTGTTACTAATATTCACCACTAAACGATCAATGATGTACTGTGTTTGTCCTATTAACAACTAATTTATTTGTAAAAGGAAAGATAGTATTATTTATACTGTAAGTTAATAAATTTCCACGCAACATTTGTTCATTACGTGGGGCACTATACAATTTCTCGCCGTTTTTATGCCCACAACCCATTACATCTACTAGGCGTTGGAGTTGAGTTTGTGGTTGAGGGTTATAGGTTATGGTCAAGTTGAACTTTGTGGTCAAAGTTTTGGGATTGTGAACATTTAAAATTGGGTGTTGCGCCATGCATCTAAAAATATTTTGTTTCCACGAATCCTCTTTTATACTTATCACAACTTCCTTTTAATGTTGCTTCCGTAGATTTTTCCATTTATTGCTGCGCCCTTCTGCAATATATTCAATCAACACAATTTCGTCAGTTCCCAAAAAGTATTCAAACTTTCTGAACTCTCCACTCTTTCTGTTCAGGAGTCAGCATCGTGCAAAATTTTTAAGACTGTTGCTTCGAATGTCTTCCACCTTTTTCATAGTTACTTCTCGGCCATACTTCGGCCCATCCTCGATTGATTCAAAAGTTAGAGTTACATGCTGCTAAATTTCTATTATGTCATGGCTGGGTTATGAATTTATCCTCGTAGTAAGAAGGACCGTATCACTAAGTACAGACAGAGTGTGCATTTTCAAATGCAAACTAAAATTAATTTAAAATTTTTCGATTTTAAATGGAACATCCTGTATCTCGAAAAGTGAAAGTTGGAATTGATTTGCAAAATTTGTTGACGCACCTTGATTTTTTACAGTAATTTTTATTTATGTTGCAATTTAAATAAATTGGTTCATCTAAGATATAATTATAATTGATGTTGTGGGTTGTACTTAAACCTATTTAGAATAACGAAATTAGCTAAAAGACCTCTGAAAATCACCCTCAACGGTATATGTACTAATTAACTTTAATATAAACAAAGGCACTGCCTGTATCGGATTACTTCTTCAAGTTTGTGCAACAATAGCTTTGGTACATCCCTTAACGACTACAACAAACAAAATTACAAGCAATTACAGTTGGTTACTGTGACAGATTGTATTGCAAAAATAAACATTCTAATATTTGTGTCTCCAAAAAGATGGAAGCAATTATACAAAGTGATAACCTGGACAACGCATTATGAGATTTTAACACAACATTCTTAATTTACAATTATTGACTCCCTAAATTATTTTAGAGCACAAATTTGTAGAGAAAAATGTTTGCGACCTTCAACGAAACTAGTTTTCAATTTTCTTCATTCTAAAGTCGGAAAATTGGAAAATTAAAACTAGTATTTTCACAAATATCTGTCATGTAATTAACAATGACTTTCTTTACATGTAAATCATAATTACTGAAAGTTATATTGTGAGATAGAATTAATTAATAAAGTAATTAAATGACTAAGTCTTTAGTGAAGTAATAGTTACATGTTCCTGTGTTTTGAAGTAATTCCGCATTAAAGACAAGTTCCATTTTGAACGGCGGCGATGGAAACTTCGAAGCACATTTTGTAAGAGATTTTGGTTTTCGTAAACCGCTTTAGGCTAACAGTACACCCAGACCGCTTTGGTGGGTATATCCATTTCACTCATTCTATTTAGAAATAATGTACGTTTGATATTAATTTAGAAACATTTTTATGGAGAATATAGAAAGGAAATTTCATTTCCGACGAAGTTCTTTGATACACGTTTAGAATTTCAAATCTATATAACAAATTGAGTTAGTCGGTAAGAAACGTTCTACATATAAAAAGGTTTTTGAACATATACATTGGATGACAAAGTAAATGTAACATAGTTTCCAGTGTAAATGGAAATGGCTGTTAAAATTAGATTATGCCGCAAATAAATGTGCATACCGAAAACTCTGTTATTTACTTCAAATTCAATTCGTTTATGTAAAAGATTAATAATAATAAAAATAATTGTTATCGACAGAAAATGTTAAAATGAATGTGTACGAGGAGAAATTAAACAGTAAATTGAAAAAGGTTTTTCATTTTACAAATTATTTCCACTAGATAATCAACTTTGTGTTTGCTCGATGTACTCTTCACAATTTGCTAGATTCCCATTTTCATTTTTGCGGTTTGATGGTTCAATAATAAACATTTCAATTTCATTTGTAAACACATTCTTGCTACCAATTTAATGGGAAAAAATTAATAGATTCCATCATACTAAATGGAATTTACTGTAATTGAAAATAACGTAGAAGACCACCGGAGATTAGACACTTTTGGAAAATGCGTTATACTCGTTTGGAGATAATTATTAAATAATAATGGTTATTATAGCATTCGTTTATGGATCATAATATACGTCATATCATGGTTTATTATAATTATAGGAAAAAGGCTTGTATTTGGCGTAAAATAATCTATTGATTTGATTAAAAAAAACGGCAAGTTTACGTTATACCTATCATACTATTTACCATCTTCTCTAACCTTTCGTCAAAGATGTGTATATATTATTATTTTTTTCTTTATCAAATAAGGTAGTTGTTTCTGAGTGACGAGTAAATATTAACAATCGTGCAAAACGTAAATTATTCTTTCAATTCCAACTGCGCACATTTCTGTTGAACTTCAGATTTCTCTTATTCTGCCAAGCCCCCCCCCCCCCCCCCTCTCCATCCTAAATTTATTGAAACATTTCTATCTTGTCAATTTGGACTCACATCCAACTAAATATAAAACATACTGCGATATAATGAATTCTTGTATTGATGTAGGACACGCTTTAGAAGTATCCAATCAATAGTCTTCACTATAAAATAATCATTATTTTATAATATAGTGGTGCCAAAAAAAGATAGAGCTTTGATAAA